>JADLZN010008716.1:0-480000 GCA_018155175.1 Sinocyclocheilus anophthalmus
CTATTCTCCTTTGTCCGATATTGAATGTTCGTCTTGTGCTACATGTGTTCCCGGCAGCCCTGTGTATCCCGTGTTGGAAGGATTAAAGACTGTGTTTACTGTGAAATCTCCTGCATCTCCTCGCTCCACGCTCCTCGTTGTTGTACAAGCGTGACAGATAGTTTTAGTTAACACAAATATCACAGCTCCAGAAGAGCTCTGATTGTGGTTCCTTCATCTGCAAGGTTTCAGTAAGAAAAGCATTCTGAATTTAATATCCATAATTTATTAAAATATTTTTTTTTTCTGATATATTATATTTGAGCCAAAAGAATAAACCAACTCAACTTTCCTGTCTTAAGTAATATTGCATTGGGTAGTCACAGGTAAAAGGCCTTTGTGTGTGTTGGTGTGTTGTGTGTGTGTGTGTGGTGGAGCACATCGCCAACCCCCCAATCACTCCTGCCCTGCCTCTGTGGTGTTTGGTTAGTCTCAGGGGTCACCCCACATTCTGCTGCCAGATGGTCAAGCCATAGGAGAGTCCTCTATCTGTAATATTGAATCTAGAGGAGAGCCGCTCCCAATCCTAGTCATTATATCACATTCTGAATGACTGTGTATGTGTGTGCTGACGTGAGTCAGGAGTGTTTAGGCTTATGCACACACACTCTACATGCATTCACACACCCGTTCCCAATGGTGCAAGCACAAAAATGCTCAGAATTGGATATACACTTAAAAATTAAAGGTTCTTTATTGGAATTGATGGTTCCATGTAGAATCTTTACCATCCATGGAATCTTTCCATCGCACAAAAGATTCTTTAGATGATTTCTGTTAGTGATGTTCACACTAAGAAACCAAAATGCATCGCTGCGAAACCCCCCTTTGGACCCTGATTCTAGTCCCCATAAGCGATCTATCTGTCTAATCATCCATATATTAGGCTAGAAAAAGGATTACTGTAGCTACAGTGAGGAGGAGGCTGAGGAGCCAGAGGGCAAGAGATATCCAAGCAAGAGGGTGAAGGAGAGAAAAGACAGGAGGGGGTGGAGAGCAGTAGCGTTTGCGGGGCGGAGGAAGGGGCCGGCTTTAGTTTGATGTGAATGGGTATTAAAGACGGCATGCTAGAGGGGCAGAAAAAGACAGAGAGCAATTCAACCTGCCCCTGTAGGAACAGCAGGATGTGAGTTTCTTACAGCAAGCTGTCAACGGTGGATTGCATTTCTGTATTAATATATTTGGGTGAAGCAAAAAGCCAGCAGAGAGATCACAACAATGCTGGAGTGAGGAGAAGAGACGATGAGTGGAGCTGAGATGAAATCTGGAAGGTATGATCAGTGTTTTTTTGACACAAGCTTGCCCATACCGCCCATTTTGCTGTACGCTGTAAAAAAGATATTTTGGAGATTACTGGAATACTATTTCAGTGTATAATTCAATGCCAACTGTGAAATTGAGCAGTGTCTAAATGAAAATTGTTTCTATTCAAGGCCCATACTGTGTTTGCATGTGTGGTTTGTGCAGAGGACACAAGTAACAGAGAGGCAGAGAAGAGGATGTGTCAACACAGTAAAGGGAAACACATTGTGAAGCAGAGGAAGTGATGTCTGAGGTTGAAACTGTGCTCTGCTAGCTTCACACGTCTGCACGTCATCGCTGGCTTACATTCGCATACATGCACACGCATACAGATTGACACACACACAACCCATCCAGCAACAGGACGCCGGACCTTTTTTGCGTTTTTAGGGGCCAAATTTTTAGTTTATTGCCCACTAAGATTTGAAGGACACAGACCCCCCAAAAAAAAAAAGTACCCCCCCCACATGGGATAAACACAAACGAAAAAATATTGAAAAATGGGGAAATTAGGCCCTCTCAAAGAAAACCCCCCCCCCATTTAAAAAGGGTAAGGATTTCTTTCACATTTTATGGAATTTGTGTAGATTCATGAAAATGAGGATCTTGAAGTTTGCACATACGATTTGCACTGAAGTTATTTCCGCAAGCGCTGCTGCTGCTGCTGCTGGTGTTCAAGGTGGCAAGGAAAATGCAAGATGCACTGTAGTGCCTCTATCAATCTCTCTCTCATTTAGGATGGGGGAAGGGTTGCTCTCCAGGCTCTAGGGATACGTTGATAATAAATTAGAACGGAGGGAGTGGAATAAGAATAGGAAGAGCAGAGATATCTTACGTAAGCATGCACAACAAAGGGTACGACTGCATGGCTTTTGACGGCAGCTCTTGACCCTGTGAAAGTGACGGTAATGTGCGTAACTGCACAATGGTGTCTTGCACTTTGACGCATTTGTTCGGCTGTGGTGTGATGATGTCTTTTCTCATCCTCTCAGTAACACATGCGCTTGTTGGGTTCATTTGATTGGTTTTGGCCTGAGGCGTGACTCTGGTGAAATTCATTACTCATGAACAATCTATGAGAGGCTGAACCTGCTTCAGATATATCAGAGTATATTAGGGCACACGCTACAATTGCATGCTCCTAAAAAAAGGTTAAAAAGTACCATTTAGCTTTGTTTAAGAATATACTTAAAAGAATATATACTTAAGCGTGAACTGAGTGTAATGTTTTATGACACTTAATTCCATGTTAAATGAAATTAGCTCACCGTATTTTTGACCCACTTAAGTACATCTTAATAATGCCATACAAGATCGTAGATCTTCAACATAACATGTACAGATGCAAAAACATATTTTTTGTACGTTTGGGAAGATGCTGAAGCAAACAATATGGACACGTTGACAGTATCTAAAATGTAGTAAGTATTATGTACAAATATAGAAATGTAAAATATTTATAAATCATTTATATCATATAGACTTTTATATAGTGACATTTTTACCGTTTTATAGATATACAGTATTCATATAAATCTTTTAACCCTAAAAGTACTTATATAATAATATATAATTGTACTGACAATAATTTAAGTTACAGTATACCATCATGTAGATAGACAGTATACAGAAAAACGTAACAGGCTGACAAGTGTGTAACTGCAATCATTTATGAATTTATGAATTATCAAAAAACTAAAAAGCAGTGCATGAGATGGTGCGTTACTTTCAAAATGAATGAATCAATAATGGTTAAAAATGACTGAAATGTTATTTATGTCAAGATTTTAAAGTGTAGTTTTGTTTTAAATTATGTGAATTCGAACAGTCATGTAAATGTAACATTTCACAGAATGTAACATTTAGAATGAGATTGAAAACACAAAATCATTGATATTAAATTCAGTAGAGTCAACCGAATAATTCCATGAATTAAATATTCATAGATGAAATAAGAACAGGAGCGCCTGTAAGGTTTAGGTGTTGTCAGTATTGTGGTGCTTATTGCTTTAGTGTCTGTGCAAACATACATAAATGTACATGTGGTAGAAACCCAGAAATACATGAGATTACTTTGCCATTGTATGTGTACTTACAGTACAGACTTATCTCTTCATGTATCAAAACATGAGACATACAGTATCGTTTCTGATGAAATATAAGGATTTCTCAAGCAAAAGATAATGCTAATTAGTATGTGTATGTCTTAGCATTTCTGAGTCAAAAATCAATAAAAGTGCTGCGAGTGTCTGTGGGAAACTGAGCTTAATGCCACGAACACCAACTGCTGTGTGAGATAACACGATCAAAGAAGAGCTAAGAGATGCACACACATTTGCACCAATGTTGAAACTCAACAAAAATGTAATAATCAGTTTGGCAAAGACGAACAAGCTTCTTTGCTCAGACGTTTAACGGTGATGAAAGAAGGATGAGGAGACTTCTGGATGAATGTATGATTTGGATGAATGCATTCAGTATTTTTTCTCTTATTCCACTTATCTTCCTCTGACCTGCTCTAACATGCAAGTGAAGCTAAATATAGAGTGTAATGTTAAAATGGCACACTTAAATATTAAATGCTTCGACCCAAATGATGGGAAGCTGTGTTGATGTAGATGTGTGTCCTAATGTTCTATATACCCTAAGAGCTAGAGAGGGAGATGGATCCCATTATCACTAGATAAAAAATATCCTACACTGGACAACATGATCTCATGAGTATTTGTATGTATTTTGCGTAAAATGTGATTCTATCAAGCATGCATTTACTTAAATTTACATTAAAATGCACACTATTGACTATTGTGTGCTTCATTAGATATATTAACATTAGTTTTTACATTTGCACTGTAAACTCTTATATGACTATTTTGGTATCTGTGACAAAGAATAAGCATATCAAGTGCTCGATTAGCTGTTTGTGTGATCTTTGAAATGTTACACTATTTGGTGATAATTACAGGAACCCAAGAGAAGTTGGGTTGTATTGCATTGTTATACTGAAAATGTTGGGAGGCTTAGCAATGAATTTACATTTTAAAGGCGTTGACTGAAGAGACATTATACGCAAAATGGAAACGAAGAAAGGAAGAAAAAAAGTGTGAACTCTGTTCTAACTCTTCTAATCATCCCATAGCCTACATTATAGTATGCTGCCATTATGCCAACCATTAGCTGCCCTTTTTTATTAAGCATACATTTTTGGCTGATGTGGCCGATGCATTTTGCAGAAGTTGCATTTTTCATTCAGATAGAGTGTGTTTAAGAGCAGCAACAATGCAGCAATGTCTGCCAGCTTATATCGCTTAACATGTCTGAAGACTCAACTGGGATCAATGCTCTCATCTTGCAGTATGTTATATGATAGCAGACATCACAATAATTGATAACTGGTCAAGGAACCGTTAGGAAAGTGAGGAAAGCCAAATCGAAGGCTCTCACTCACAACTGTAGGCACTCGCACACAAAGAGGACGTTTGTGCACAGCTTCTGTTTAATTCTGTCTGGCCATCTGACAATTGCTTGATTGTTTGAGTTACGTTTTGGTCGGTCTGAGATCTGATAAGATGCCTTTCAATAGTCTCCAGACATTTAAATACTGGCTGGTTTGATTGGACGTGCTGGATGCAGTGGTATCTGCTGCTGTGACTGAGGGGAGGCGCATATTTTACAGTACTGTAGTGCATCAAAACTAATTTCAAAATGCATTTATCATAGTTCTTTTTTTCTCCGTCTGATCACACAAAAGACTCCATCTGGCTGGTTTTAGTATGTTTAGGCTGTGATCTACTACTTGCGCAGTCTAACAAATTGCATGCAAACTTTGTGGCCATATGGGTGATTTAAGAATATGTACGCAAACAGAACCATGTGCTAATAGACACAACAATATTTACAATATTTAAATTCTTTCGCATGTGGTATTTGTATGTATATGCCGCTCACTTGCAGCCAAGGATGTGAGGGAGACATTTCAATCTCATGGTGATTCATAACTGTTTTATTTTTTGGCAAAATGATGACTAATTTGTTTTCATGCAATCTGCTTAATAGTTAGGGGTGAACTTTCATGCTTATTTTTTTTATCTAAAAATTGCATGCTTTCTTATGAATCAAATCTAACAAATTAGTACAAAATCACTTCATGAAATAGTTGCCCTCTTTTTTTCTTCGAATTATTTACTTAATAACCTCTCCCCCTCATTTTTCTTTAAAAAATCTCTAAGAAGTTTATTTTGTGTAATCATAGACATCATAACCATGCAAGACGGCAATGGGTGAGACTAACGTGCAAGCCGTGATCCCATTGACTATTAATTACCTTTCACCATCCGCATTTTGTTTTCAGCAAATCACTCTGGTCAAAGGCAACATGATTTATAATATTTAATAGATTAAAACATTTTACATTTTGCCATAGCTTTCAAAAGTGCAACAGTGCTTCAATCCCACTCTCAATCACTTACTCAACTGTCATCTCATATAAAGGCAAAAAAGTCAAACTGATGGAACTCACTGACTTTAAATACATTTAAGTAACTTTTAGCATCTTCTTAATCTCAGGCCTCATTATTTTTACTCGTTTTTTGTTCACAGACGCATTTAATGACCAATAATATCTCAATGACCAGCCCATAATTCAGTTCTGTTGAATATGAAAAATGTGTTTTCTTTCGTACATAACAAAAATATTAAATAGATATTTCAAGTCAAGTGGAGTTTAACCATATACAAGTACATAGTGAAACGAAACAACGTTTCTCCAGGACCAAGGTGCTACATAAGACAAACACAGAACTTCAAGGGACAACGTTAAAATATACTTAAAGTGTACAAGTGCAAACATGTGCAGACAGTACAATGACTACTGGGACAGACAATGGGCACAGTCCTAGTGCTGCACCAAACAGTACACCTAGAGAACCAGAACCTAGTGACAATAGTGCAAAGAGTACAATATAAGTAGCTGAAGTAGTCTAACATACAGTGGCATGCAAAAGTTTGAGCCCCCCTTGCAGAGTCTGTGAAAATGGGAATAATTTTAACAAAATATGTTCATACAAAATGCATGTTATTTTTTTTTTTAGTACTGTCCTGAGTAAGATGTTTTACATAAAAGATGCTTACATTTATTCCACAAGACCAAAAAATAGCTGAAATTATTCAAATGACCCCGTTCAAAAGTTTGGGAACCCTTGGTTCTTAATACTGTGTGTGGTTACCTGGATGATCCACGACTGTTTTTTGTTTTGTGATGGTTGTTCATGAATCTCTTGTTTGTTCTGAACAGTTAAACTGAGCTCTGTTCTCCATCTCCTGCAGATTCTTCAGTTTTCCAGCATCTTTTGCATATTTGAACCCTTTCCAACAGTGACTGTATGATTTTGAGATCCATTTTTCACACTGAGGACAATTGAGGGACTCAAGCACAACTATTTAAAAAAGGTTCAAACATTCACTGAAGGAAACACGATGCATTAAGAGCCTTTTGAATGTTACTGAACTTTTGAACAGGATGAAGATGTCCAATTTTTTCTTATTTTGTTGAAATATCTTTTTTTTTCTTTCTATTTAGTACTGCCTTTCGGAAGCAACAGAAGATACTTGCGTGTTTCCCGAAAGACAAATTTAGTACAATTTACCTTGATCTTCAAATTCAAAAAGTTTTCACCCCCCGGCTCTTAATGCATCGTGTTTCCTTCTGGAGCATCAGTGAACGTTGGAACATTTTTTAATAGTTGTGCTTGCACATTTTTCACAGATCTGAAAGGGTTCCAAGCTTCGGCATGCCATTGTAAGAGTAGCGCCATATACAGTATAATACGTATTGTAGAGCATAAACGCGCAAAAAACGTGCAAAAAATTGTAACGAGGATGAGGATGCTCTGTGTGTGTGTGGGTGTGTGTTGTGTGTGTATATATGCTTGGCATTTGTGTGTTCTTCAGTCCATGTTCCTGAGTCTTTAGAAGTCTGATGGCATGGGCTAAGAACTGGTCGTGAGGGCCCGAAGTATTTAGTGTGTAAATCAATTATTTATTTACTTATTTATTTCCTGTGTATCTTGTGTTATAATTATATATGTCTGTTTTTTTTTTTTTTTAAATTCATGAGTTGCTGATGTTTCTTAAATGTTCATTTGCTGTGCTTACAAATTATATATCCTATATGAATGCATTTTCTTAAAAAGGCATTGAAAACACCCCAGCTTACAGCTTAAATAACATGTTTTATTTCATTTAGCTAACATTTAGAAAATGTCTGTGTTTGATTTTAGAGTGCATGATGTTTATCAAGTGTTTTTGCAGTATAATTTTCATTAAATCTTCGAGAATTTTAATTTGCTGTCAAATATTCACACTATTGTGTCCAGTTTCTTATGTTTCTTGTGCAAATAGTTTACATTTGTGCTTAGCAGACTCTCTCTAAACTCCTTAAAACAAGCGAATGTGTGAAACCCGAACCTAATGGTTTGATGGACAAATCAAATGAGCTTGATGTTAAAAGAACCGAGCCCAGGGCTCAGCTCACCCCGACACATTAATATTTATTAGGTCATGAGAATAGACTCTCTAGGAAGGTCATATCAAGCAATGTCGGCATAGCCTAGTTGATATTAATAAGCTAAAAATGTGTAAATTCACACCTGATACTTTATTTTCAGCAGATAAATGACATGTACTTTACTGGCCAAACAGATGCAACTTACAAAAACAACCAAAATTACAAAGATGTTTCCATACTAATATTAATATATGTCATTTCTTTAATAATTTACGATGACATGCACTTGAAAAATGAAGGTTCCTTATTTGGCACCAATGCTTCTATAAAGCATCTTTAACATTCATGGAATCGTTCCATTTCACAGAAGGTTCCTTATGTTAGCAAAAGCTTCTTTAGAATATAACAATGTTCTTCACATTAAGAAAGACCTGTTCACTGAAAGGTTCTTTAAGGAACCCAGAATGGTTCTTCCATGGCAGCGCTGCAAAGCCTCCGTTGTGAGTGTGTCTCGCTCTCTATCATTGGAACAGTTGTTCTTCCTGCCCATTTGGGCAAAACGCCCCATTTCTGTAGATATTTTAAACATAAATGCATGCATACACATTGAAGAGGACATGCTACAGACCATTGTTGTTTTTATATTGAACTAATTCCTAATTTAAAAGTTTTGCATTTGTAGAAATAAAATATTTACAATGGCAGTTTTTCAATAATGACCATTTTTTTAAAAATGTTTTTGAAAGAGTCTCCTGAAAAATGGTACTAAAATGTTTTAAGGTAAGTGGTAGCAAACAATTTATTTTAGCTACATTTAAATACAAAACCTGTTGAAAGTTAGTCAACTAAATTTGTTTATTTACATGTAGCAAATAATTTGCTGGCACCACTTACCTGAAAAAGATTTAGTAAATTCAATGACGCGCTTGTTTTTGAATGTCTCTTGTGCTCACTAAGGCTGCATTTATTTGATTAAAAATATAGTGAAAACAGCAAAATTGTGAAATATTTTTTACATGTTAACGTACTTGTTTTCTACTTTGAAATATTATAAAATATAATTTATTTCTGTGATCAAAACTGTATTTTCAGCATCATAACTCCAGTCTTAAGTGTCACATAATCCTTCAGAAACCATTCTGAGTGCATTCAGTTATTTTCGATGCCATTTTGTATACTGGTTCAATTATCAATGTTGAAAACAGCTTGTTTTTTGTGCTGCTTAATATTTTTGTGGAATGATATGCATTTTTTTCAGGATTCTTTGAAGTTTAAAAGAACAGCATTTTTATAAAACATGGAAATTTCTTGTAACATTATTAATGTCTTTACTGTTACTTCACTGTCACATTTTAATGCATCTTTACTGAATAAAACTAATTTCTTTTAATCTTTCTTACAACAGACTTCTGAATGGAAAACATCAGGCAAAAACAACATTGATAATAATCATAAATGTTTCTTTAGCATCAAATCAGTATATTATAATGATTTCTGAAGGATCAGGTGACACTGAACTGGAGTAATATTGCTGAAATTTCAGCTTTGCATCACATGAATAAATCACATTTTACAATATATTTGCATGGACATAGTTAATTTAAATTGTAATGATATTTATTGATTTATTCTACTGTATTTTTACTCATATACGTAAATGCAGCCTTGGTGGGCAGAAGTGACTTATTTTTAAAAACACTAAAAACTATAACCTTTTGACTTGTAGTGTACTTTTTTCATGAATAAAGTGATCACTGACTGACTGCTCCAAAGAGGGAATGTTGTAATAATAAACCCATATACACACAAGTTGTTAATAACACAGGAAGGAATGTGTACATACGTGCAGAAATGGACCTATAGATAGAGGAAGTCACCTGAACTCACACATAGAAAACATCCAAACAATAGTCGCAGAAGGAATAAAATACTCTCATTTGAATTACCAAGTATAATTCCCTTTGTGTTGTTTTGTCGTGCAAGTTCCTCTTTCTCTTCATGTGTCGTACAAACACACAACTCATAAAAAACCTGCCATTTCAAATGCAGCCAACAGATTCAACAGCTCTAAAAGTGTCTTTAAACTTCTCCAATATGAGGTCTGCTTGAGTCTCCTATCTGTGTCTGTGAACATTTTTCACATAAAAACATGCAACATTGGCCAGACTGTTTCATTTCACCCTCATGAACCAAACTGTAAACTTCCTGTATGAGATTTTGTTCTTGTTCTAAAGTCTGCATTAGAGGTGGAGCAAAAACCTATGCCTTTTTACGCATGTCCTGAATATGGTCTGATGGTTTGCTTATGAATAATCATCCTTAAACATGTCCTTCCATGTTCACGGTTCTTTACTACATTTTCTCATGGACACATTTATTTTTGTCGAGCAGCCGTTTTTTGACACTGACATAGAGTGGCATTGAATATTTGCATCACGTTACTCACTCTAGATTACTCGCGGGATGTTTTTCGCATCACTTGCACAAATAAAAACAATAATGCTCTCTATTTTCTGATACAACTGGACGTGTAAAATCAGATGTGTCAATAAGCTCTTAACTGATTGGTTTGCGCAACAACGTGTTATGTGAGTTTCCCACTCGAGTTGAAATTTTTTAACTTGTGTGGAAGATATGATCGAGGCAAACATTGCACGTTCACGGCAATCGCATTGCCCAATTCGTATCATTTGCACCGTCCGGCACGAATTAGCATCTATTTGCATCAATGCATTGACTTGTATATAATCCAGTTACGCAAATAATTCAATTTGCTTTTGATGTGCACACACCTTTAGTAAAAAAGGTTTCAGAATGGCATAAATCATAGGCCTACTATGTTTTGTAAAATTTACATCCTTATGATTCATAATATAGTACATTGCCTTCTTGAGCATCAATGAATGTTTGTACATTGTAATAATTGTCTCAAATGTCCACAGTATGACAAATGGATCAACATAGCCACATTTGGGAAAAGCTCAAAGTGCAGAAGATGCTGGAAAACAATAGATTGGCAGGCTGAATTAAAAATACAAATTCACACACTGCCAGTAGGTGGCACTTATAGGAAAGCAGAAAAGCCCTGGTTACTGCGGTTCATAAAGTGTTGTCCATTTTTGACACCTGCTTGTCATGGAAAAGGAAGTCAAAGGGTGTTTAGATCTTTTCTAACAGCCATTTGGATTTTTTATTTGCTATGGTGTCTATCAGACAAACACTACCAAATATAAGGTTTAGGCCTGTTTACTATATTAGGGTCAAAACCAACAGACAACAATGTCTTGACCGTGAACTGTCCATAAAAAAAAAAAAATCCAAAAACCCATTTCATGTTCAACTCTGGGTTAGTGTGTGGCTTTTACCAGTAAATACAACCTAGAGCCTGATTTACTGCTTGATTTGCGAGCAGAATTACACAAGTCAAGGCATTGTAAGGATTTAAATGTCAATAAATAGTTACAAGTCTTTTATGGTATAAACTGCGTAGTTCATATACAGCAGCAATCCGGAAAGAGCACCGTTAATACTGGATGAAATATAATGCCGCCTCCAGCCCCATCTCTGTGACAAGCCTCCCTCTGTAACGGTATTATGTTTTCTTTATGAGATATGCTACATAACTGTAAAGCTGTTGAATAGTGTATTAACCTATTTGTCAGTGCCTGAGCTTGCAGTTATGTCACATCTTAAAAGTGCACACACAAAGCACCCAGCCCATCACATTCCACCTTTTTTCCCCTTACGAACGGGTCGATCAATCTGTTCTGTAAAAAATGCAAGTTCTTAAAATAACCCTTCTTCAGGCACAGGAGCATTCTGCTTATTCAAATTTCAGTCAACAAGCTGGCATCCAACCCAGACTGTCTGAGCGCTCTCTCTCTTTCAGATTACTTATTGATTTGAGCAGCTTCTGAGGAGCACAGACATAATGGAGGCCGCTCTCATCAAAGCACCTGCTTGTTTGCCTATGTGAATGCCTGTTCAGTGAGATTCTCCTGTTACAAAACCTGAAAAATATATTTTCTTTAGAGCTAAAAAAATACATTTTGCATGCTAACTGAATTGTGCCATTTGAGCATTTTTTTGTTTTCAAGTTGTTTCATGTCATTCCTGACCTGAAGAGATTGCTGTGATGCCCTCATCACATCAAATTAAATCAACTAATTTCACACCACATGACAATGAAGGAACATCTTGTTTGGCAAAAACAGAACTGATGACAACCTCCACAATATTCTCAGCTTCAGTTACATTCAAGTACATGCATTGACCTGTTAGGGACCATCTGATGCATATTGCATACAAAAAAAATGACAGGATATGGCCAGCTCCAATTTGATTGGTTGACTGCTATGCAACTTCCAGGAGTCAGTGTGCACTTGATTTTAATCAGTTTGCTAGGAAGGAGTGTTTACAAGTTCCCAAGGCTTCTACAACGAGTGCTTTAGAGGAAGAACCAATTGCTGTATTCGGCAAAGTGTACAAGGTGAATGGCAAAACAATCTTTAAAAGATATTTGAGAGGCAATTAGCAGCAAGTAAACATATTATTCTATAGTCAGGACTGTTTACAGAAATAACTGCTACTTATTACTTTTAGATGGATGAAATTTCTGACCACAGAGCTGCAAAACATTTTAAACAAATTGCTTAAGTGTTTTCTGTGTAAGCTTTCACAGAGATTGCTGTATCTTGAATGAGCCACCACTTTGCACATTAATTGGCTGATTATTATAGCATCATCGATTTCACATTTACCTGCCTCTAAACATCACATAAAACAAGAAACTCTGGTTGGTTGCTTTTTAATGTCGATCAGATGGGCTTTCCGTCTCTAAGTGGCTTATTATTTGTCAGAACAACCCATATTGTGGCAAATTTCAAATGTTTTACTCTGCAATACAATCTATAGTATAATTTACTAATGCTCCTTTGCACAACATCTTGATTTAATTACAATCTGACGGCAACCGCTATACCTCTCATGAGAAGCTGCATCAATGAACTCATTACTCACCTTCATTCTGTTAGAGCTATTACAGTATGTGTGGGCACTGTGTTGATGTCTACATCAAGGGATGAACAATGGTTTAAGGAAAACATAAGATGTTGCTGGACTGCTGCTCTGATGCATTTTGGAAATAAGCCACAGGAGATCTGGGCTGGAGTTCAAATGAAACTAAGGGCTGTAAAGAAATATCAGCAGTTTTACCACAGGGAGACGAATCCTGCAATATAAACACTAAATGTTGACTGGAAATTCTCCATCTCAGAGGTTTGATTTTTAGAGAATGGAACTTAGAAAATACCTTTATTTCCAGAAAGATATTATTGAATCAATAGAGTACATTTACATGACAACAATGCACTAAAAGCGTAAACAACAACATTGTCAAAATGATCCCCATTCACACAGATCTGCAAAAATGACCAAAAATTCTATATTATGCATGCCAGTAGTTGGCGATGTCACTTTGTAAAGAAACACTACACTTCAGCACACATATCTATAGACTGAACATGTGATGTGCCTGAGTGACGTCTCCGTGTAAACTACAAAAATACGAGATACAAACAGTATCATTATCAAAAACTTGCACTTGATATCCGTTTTTCAAAAGGGGCCTTCCAAAGGGGCTCGCCAAATGTATATAAAAAAATAACAGGCAAACAAAAAAAACTAGAAATAAGCACTAAATTAAGTTAAAATAACTAAAAATCAAGCTGGTTCTTATTTTAAAGGGGTCATGAACTGAGAAATCAAAATTCCCTTGATCTTTTGATATACAAGAGGTCATTGTGCTATAAAAACATTCTGTAAGTTTCAGAACTCAATTTTCTTGTTTAAAATATAAACAATATAAAACAGCTTATATTGAAGTCAATCTGCCAAAATGACTGTTGTGGAATGTGCACTTTATGATGTAATAGTGTGGCTAAACACCGCCTCCACAGAAGAAGATCAACGCCTGCTTCTACATCGCTGCCTGTTCAGCCCCGCCCACCGATTCTACATCTCTGCCCGTTTAGCCCCGACCACAGATTTGCGCACGTACTGTGAATAACAAGAGAGGTGAACACAGGTCTACGCAAAAAACAAATGATAAAGATGACAACAAAGACAACAAGATGCTGTGCAGTGCCAACTTGTGGAAACGGTCTTTGCATTGTCTTCCTTCTGATCCTAACATTAGGAAAGAGTGGATGACCTTTATCTTTAATGATGTTCCAGATCATGTCAGCAAGAACTTTGTCTTTTGTTCATTTCATTTTATCGCAGATTTTATTACAACCAAAGCATAATTCTATGCAGGATTTACAGAAAGACACAAGTGTGTTTCTGTACTTGTACACACTAAGCAAATTATTATTGTTGTTATACTTTATTCTCAAATGATTAGTTAACAACATCAGCATTGGTGACTATGAGTATAGTGTGTATTAGCGTGTAGATTTTAATTTCTGTACAGTCTAATCTCTAATTGTCATTCCATTCGAATTTCATGTTAAGAAATTATTTTAACCTAAAAAGCTAATTATGCTCCCTTCGAACTGGTTTTCTTTAAAATACAAATCATTGTAATCCCAGGCTATCTGTAATCAGAAGCACATTTATAACTGGAATATAATTTAATTTCATTCACATGTATTTCATAAACACATAATCCTTTATGGATTACAATCCGCCATCAAAATTATACATTTAATTATTTTGGCTGCTGTGAGAAAAGGCTATAAATGATTGGTCACCTGCAGGATCCTCACATGTGATAGATAGCCTAGTAGCCGGGACAACTTTTTTTGTTTACAGATGTGATGTAATGACGCAGTGCCATGCTTGAATTTCCCGCGAAAACCTACCCGTACCACTCACATTACAAAACATTATTATAAGCTAACCATTGTGAATCGGGCTAAAGTAAGGCGATAGTTTTGAACACTGGCTGGTTATGTACTTGCTCAAATATTGATTTCGGATCATTTTTAACCAAAAAAAGTTACGGACTGCAGCTTTAAGTCATTATTATGAGAAAGTTTCTCATTATTTCGAGAAACTTTTTCATAATAATGACTTAACATCTCGAAATATTAAGAAACTTTCTCGAAATAATGACTTATTTTGGTAATGAACAAGGATGCTTTGTGCTTTTGAAATGAGATGGCTTACTGTATGAACATTGTATGCATGTGGTGCATGAAAGGGACAGCTAATAAAAATAATAAATCATGGAAATAAACATCTATTAATTAAGTTTGTGTGTGTAATGGCTTTCATTTCTTCATAAAATGCCTGGGTTTCTTAACTAAATATTAGTCTGGAATGTTTGAAGCCATGAACTATCTGGCAGAGTAACTTGATAAGTGCTACAAATTAACAAGACTACATGCAGATAATTTTTCTGAAACCGTTATTTAATGACAGATTATACACTTTAGATTACAGAACAAAGCAATGTTTGCGGTGTTCCTGCATGGCTTTGACCAACAAATGTCGCTATCGTGCCGTCACGCTTGCGTTGCGCATGCGTGGATTAAGTCATTATTTCGAGAAAGTTTCAAATTTTTTCGAGAAAATAAGTCATTTCGAGAAAGTTTCTCAATATTTTGAGAAAATTTCTCATTATTTCGAGAAAGTATCTCATTATATTGAGAAACTAAGTCATATTTATGAGACATTTTCTCATTATTATGACTTAAAGAAATCTTTTTTTCTCAACTGTGGCAGAAACGGGCTTCCATAGTACTGAGTATTTATGAGTTTTAAAATAGTAGAATCCATGAAGAGCTTTTAGTTCTTAATACATAATAAAGCATTTAATTTTCTATGTTCTCAGGCTATCCCATAAAAAGGAAGCTGATAACGTGGTAGCTGAATTATTCAAGTTAAGCGGCATATTTTGCTTCATAAGCAGTTGTCATGCAAGGCGCTATTTTGCTAATTTTTTTAAATACATTTGACAATACCAAGATGATCTGCTGCCACTGTACTACTCCATATTTGATTACAATGGTCTCAAGGGTATCTTTGTAGGGCAAAGTTTTGCGGAAAAAAAGGTGAAGTATCTAATTCAACAGCTACATTTGAATTAATTTTATAACGGCTAACAGCTTAAATTCCTAAAAAGAAAAAATAACATTATAACAGTGAGAAAGAAGAGCTCTCTGCAAACTCCCACATGCAGCGGGATGTAAATGCATGAGCAAATGTTTCACAATTGTGACAGTCGACGTGACCTCCACTTGGCCTTCAGCTCGGAGGGTTGCTGACAGAGATGGGCAGATCTCATCTTTCTTCACCCTTCTCGCTCATGTAGCTGGCAAAGACCTCAGATCACTGCTCGCTCACATTCTGGCTGGGAGCAGCAAGGCTAAGATCCACGATGTCAGCGCTTGACGATGGCGTACTGCTGAGCAAATCTGCCTGAAAGCGGTACTGTTCCACACTCCCTGAGACACTGAAACATTCATTATGGGTAGCGAGCAAATTGAAAGGGCAGATTCCATCAGCCCACGATGACAAACTTCCTCAGCTCACGACTCTAATAGAGACACAACCCCCCGAAACGTTCCATAATCTCACACGTGGTCACGTGCACCGAACTGCGGCTATGGCAAATAAGAGCCGCTTAATGAGAAAGCCCTCGGGCGCTGAGATGCCAGAACTCCCAAGATACATCCAAAGATCTGGCCTCATCTTCCTCAGCATCTCCTATGGTCACAGGGATGTCGAGGGGACAGTGTCTAAAAATAGCCTTCCTGCTTCCATTTATAGAATGCACAAGGCAAAGCCACAGATCCATTTCTCTCATAAATCACAAATCTTCCCTTACAATTCTTTTGTCTTTCCACAAAGCTGCCTAGAGTGATAACGATTTCCAGTCAAAGCAGCTTAGTTTACTGTTGGAACAATTCATTTCAATAAGTTGGCAGGACTGAGCTCCATTCCATTGACATTTTCATGCATATATTACATTTTGTGCAAGATTTGTCTTTATCAGCATTGTCTGGTCAATATCAGTGTCAATGGATGAAAGGGAATGATATTGTGAAGTAAGTAGAATTTCCCAAAGTGTGGACCAATAGACAATAAATCAAAGACACTGAAATTATATTATATGGGATAAATTTGATTTCTAAGAAGAAAAACTTTCAAATCAATAGTCAAATGACAATCTTAAATGAAACAGGTTCCTAAAGCAGTCAGTAGGTTTTCTGTGTGCAGTGGCTTATTGGGCCATCTGTTTTGCGTGAGTGACTATTGAGCCTAATCTCCACTAAACGTAATATTCAGCCAGATATCAAAATGCAGAAACATCAAGTCATTAGATGAACTAGTTGAAAACAATTAGGCCTGTGACAAACACATTTTTGTATGCTTCTTAAACTTTATTATAAATCAACATGAGTGCTGAATGAATGTTATTTGTGGATTTGTGTTATGAATGTTATTTGTGGATAGTTTTCACTTCATTTGTTTTTTTAAAGCTAGTGGCTAAAAAAAATACACATGTGACCTGTGCTGGTAAAATGAGTCACAATGAGCAAATTTTCAAAAATGTGTTATTTTTATTTTTACATTCCCAATTAAAAGATCTTCCAAATGATATACGAGTTGAAGGAATCTGGCAAAAATATATATAGTCAGCAAAGTCCATTTTGAGAAAAATTGTGTTTCTGTAATGTGGGTTTTGTTTCATGTTCATGTTTTCCATGTTTTTTATTTTGTAGTTTGATTCATGCTGTTAGTGTCATGCTTCCCTTGCTCTCTTGTCTTCATGCCATTGGTTCCCCTGTTCATTGTGTCATGTTCTGATTGGTTGTCTTAGTCATGTGTCTTGTTTCCCATTGGTTTGTTCTTGTCATGTGACCCTCCTTGTCTGCTTTAAGTAGCTTCATGTTCCCATTGTGCTTTTGTTGTGTATTGAATGTATTTAACCCGCTGTTTGTGAGTCTAGTCTGTTTATGTCAAGTCCTGCTCATGCTATGTCTTTTCAGTCAAGTCAAGTCAAGTCTGTGTCTTGATTATTGTTTGGATGTTTGGATCACTCCTGTAATAAACCTGCACGTTGTGGGTTTCTCCACTACGTTGTCGCCTTTAGTTGGATTGACTCTTTAACAGAATACACTACCACTAACAAATGAACCAGCAGTTTCACGCCTCCTCTCCTTCGTCAAGGTGACATTCCCTATTGAGGACTATGGTGGGATTTTTTGTGAACCCCCTCGCGAAACCATTGGATGTTTAATGACGTGGGCGCTCAAGACATTTTCCTTCATGGGTTAAACGACCCTTTGCTCCCAGCTTCCTGGGGGAACGGTTCACTGGTCCCTTGCCGAGTATATAGACTTTGCTCTGCGGTTGAGTGGATCTGCTTTTACTGTGGGTGTCATGGAGGAACATGCCACTTCCCCAAAGCCTGTTCACGTCATGCCTGCCAAGCCACAGCCTTCTCACGTCATGCCTGCCAAGCCACAGCCTTCTCACGTCATGCCTGTCAAGCCACAGCCTTCTCACATCATGCCTGCCAAGCCACATCCTTCTCACGTCATGCCTGCCAAGCCAAAGCCTGATCACATCATGCTTGTCAAGCCAGAGCCTGCTCACGTCACGCCAGTCAAGCCAAAGCCTGCTCACATCATGTCTGCTACTCCAGGACCTGCTCAGACCAACCATGCCAGTTAAGTCAAAGTTTACCCATGTCATATCTACCAAGTCAGAACCTGTTTTCCTTCATGTCTGCCACGTCCAGAGTCTCTGCTACATCAGTCTGCTACCACCGGGCCGCTCACGCACGTCTGCCAAGCCAGAGCTTGCTCACAAGATGGCCGCCACGGCTGAGTCCCCGGCCAAGATGGCCGCCACGCCTGAGCCTCTCCACGTCACAACTATCTCCAAGATTTCCCCTAAGGATTTTTTTTTTGGGGGGGGGGGGCTATAGTAGCCAAGCTCCTGCGAATGCGGAGCTTGGGCAAGGACTGAAAAGACTGATTGCTAGTGTTATGGACCCACCTCTGATGTCGGTGCGAGCTGCAGGCATCCCGCGACGTCAGCACTCTCAAGCCCCGCCATCTTAGAGGTCATGCCACATTCTGCGGCCCTTCCTGTAATGGCGGTCGCCATTTTGACCGTGTGGGCTGCACACTGCACTCCTGAAGCCTCTCCTGTCCACGAGTCCGCTCCTGAGTCCTCTCCTGTCCACGAGTCCGCTGGCAGACTCCCATAGGTGGCGTCACCACGCTGCCGAACCTCCAGAGGTGTCGGCATCCGCTGCAGAACCTCCAGAGGTGGGCTGCATCCTCTGCAGAACCTCCCTGATTTGGTGGCGTCACTCTTCCGAATTCACTCCTGCCCTTTCAACGGCCACTGAGGCCGTTCATGACTCACAGACTGCCTTTCCCGGCCACGGAGGCCGTTCCATGGAATTCACCGCCTTTCCTGCTAGGGCCATGGAGGCCCCTGTAAATTCCACGCGCCTGTCCTGTTTACGGCCATGGTGCCTGTCATGTAACTCACTAGTCGTGCTCCTGCCACAGCCTAAGTGAGGCGTTCATCGAACTCCTGTCCTTCCTTTCCGGCCTAGAGGCCATTCAGAACTCCTTGGCTGTTCGGTCCTTCGGGTCCAGTGTCCAGTCCCATGTCTCTGCACCGCCCGTGGCCCCCCGATCTATGGGATTTGTAACCTGCCCCGACATGGCCCCCCAGTCCTCCGCCTGTCTCGCCATGGCTCCCTGTTCTGCCTCGCCGCCATGGCTCCCCCATTCTGCCATGGCCCCTCGCTCTGCCTGTTCCTCTTCACGGGCATGGCCCTCCATCCCGCCCCCTGGACCAGCTCCAGTACTCCACCCTCCTGGACGTTGTGTTGGTTGGGGGGGATGTTACATTAGGGCGTCAGGAGCCACCCTTAGAGGGGGGGGATATGTAATGTGGGTTGTTTCATTTTCATGTTTTCCATGTCTTTTATTTTGTAATTGTTTCATGGTCCTTGTTTGTGTCATGCTTCCCTTGCCCTTATGTATTCATGCCATTGGTTCTCTTGTTCTTTGTGTCATGTTCTGATTGGTTGTCTTTGTCATGTGTCTTGTTTCCCATTGGTTGTTCTTGTCATGTGACCCTCTTGTCTGATATAAGTAGCCATCATGTTCCCATAGTCTTCGTCGTGTATTGAAGTATTTTAACCAAGTAACCCCGCTGTTGTTGAGTCTAGTCTGTTTGTGTCAAGTCTGCTCATGCTATGTCTGTTCAAGTCAAGTCTGTGTCTTGGATTATGGTTTGGAGGTTTGGATCACTCTGTAAATAAACTGCACTTGGGTTCTCACTTACGCTCACCTTCAGTGGATTGACTCTTCCAGTTTCTGAAGGCTCCAAAGAAATCACCTACAACATTTCATCTTTTTCTCCAATTTCTTTTCTTAATGATCATTACACTATATTAATAATCCCAATATAGCACTATCAAAACCAGTTTGAGGTTTTTCAATAAATTATACAACGCCAGATACCTGGGAATTTTTTACATTTGTAAGCCCTGCATTGGAAGTCTTTTCCTCAGTAGAAGTTCCACCAAAGCAGTGTTGGCATAACTAGTTACTGTATATGGATTGACCTATCGGTAAGCCCCTCCCCTTCGAACGCAGATGAGCCAATGGCAGACGGGTATCAGTTGCATGGGGAGCGGAACTCGGACATCTTTAGGTTTCAGCGCCATAGAGAAACATTGGAAGATCCGAAGCTCGCATCGGTTTAATGGGGTTTATGCTACAAAAATGGAAAACGATGTGCCTAGGGTACTTGTATCAATGATTCCAGTTATCCTGAGAGGATAGGCCATGTAATTTATTTTATTCCATTTCCTAAACCCAAACAAAACGGAGCAAAATGTCCCATAGCATTCACCCCCAATCCCAATGAAGACAAAAACTTTCGTTTTCTGGTTGTCATACTCTCATTAAGTTACAGTTTTCATCTGCTCAAGCAGTATGTTAATGTCATCTTGTGCTTCAGCAAAGTATCTCTGGCTAAAACTAACTAACGTTAAAGTTAGTGAGTCCATGCTAACGTACAAACCTAAATAGCAAACTGTTCTCACATCATGTACCATCCAGTGAAAGTCAAAAACACATAAACGAAGGTCTATATTAGAGTGCCTCTTCATATTAATCTGTTTAGATGTAAATTAATTTAATCTTACTCTGTGGTATATGAATGGTGTTGATCCGGGATGTTGTCATTGAGATCGTGACGACCGTAACATAATTCTCCAATTTGCATTGTGAGCTGTATTTTTACATATTTATTTTAACATCCTTTACATATCCCTCCATGGCATATTTAAGTCACACTTGAAGGTCCATCTGTGTCCCAAATTGATCAGAAACCCCTCGGAAGAAGGTTTTCAATCTCATTGTAGGACAGTGAGCAGCTCCGTTTGTTTGTGGCTGAGCCACAGTAACTAAGGTGGGGGGGGGGGGGGTAATTACCTATAGGTCAATTACGTAATTTCAAAATAATAACAAAATAAATAACTGTAATCTGTTACAGTTACTAAGAAAAAAAATTGTAATTAAACTACAGTTACTTGTGAAAATGTTAACGATTACAAAGGGAGTTACACAGATTTTATTGATTTCTTTCCCAAATTGCATTGACTGCTCTAAAATACGAGACACCAATGTTTCAGGAGTTTAGGACACATAATAGGACACATGCTTATTTGATAACTACTTTTATTTTCTATTTGGATTTATGTGTATGCTTTATTTTTTTAAGAATAACTGTTTTTTCCAAAGCATTGCTAGATGCCAGAGTTTCCTGTCACAGCTATGCAAAGATTTGATTTCAAAAAAAGTTTCATAGCTATTAAACTTATGATTTTAAATTTGTATTTAACCTCAGAATTATCTCAAAAGTAAAAAGTGGTGTTAAAGTCTGATTTTGTGGAGGCTGTGCTTTAAAAATGATCTTAATTCAAGTGATGAAGGATTTGGAGATGTCTTGACAGCATTTAGTGTTGAGTACTACTGTAAGGTTTACCCTGCCTGCTTTAAAAGTTTTAAAATGATTAACAGTTGAAAACATTCATTATAAATTTAGAAAAGTAATCAAATGTGAGCGGTTACATTTCTTTAATAAAGTAATTCAAATAGTTACACTACATTTTAAATAGGGTAACTTGTATTCTGTAACCCATTACATTTCCAAAGTGACCTTCCCAACACTGATCCTAAGACAAGTGATCACTCAAATGGGGAAAAGGCATTAATCATTATGAAGTGATGTATGAATTACCTGGTTCTGTGCAGTTCTTCTCTGTCTCATTGTCTCCCTCTGTGGCCATAAGCCTTCGGCCCAGGTGATCTCTGGGAACAGCAAACCCCTCCTGAAGCACCAGCCCATGACCTGTGAATGAAGATACACACACATAATTTAAATTGACAAATTCAGAGCGTAGGCGCCAAAGCTGTTGTGAATCCGCTTACCAGATTTGCAGAAAATTACTGTTGTTTAGCAAATAAATAATTTACAGACAGTTACATACATAACTCCCAACAATTTAATATATAATCTTATGTTACACCTAAAATGACAAGGGAATTTATAGTAATATTAATTTTAATTATCCATTTTGTGGACTCATTCTGTCAAATGGCTTGGGTATGCTGAGTTTGTGGAGCTTAAATGGACTGCACCTCCCTGCACCTATTACATTAAAATGATATAATAAATTTCATTAAATTATTCATAAAAAATTCATTAACCTAATATATAACGGTATGAATGTGTTCACTTAAACAAATTTTGTTTTAATATAACTGCAAACAAATACCCTACTGTTTAAAACAGTTTTATACTTTTAGCATGTCATCTTACATAACATTTCATGTAATGTAAGATATCCAAATACTCATCATCATCAAGGAACAGTTTTCAACTTAGTGCTAATTAGCTAAATTACTTGTCGGTCAGGCTTGGGGTTAGTGTGATACTGTGGCCTTGATCTGCCTAGCTTTCCGTTTTAATCACTGTTCGTGATGTGCATTGTATCATGGTTAGCACCACCACAGGAGTTATTTATTTTGAGAAAATCATAGAAAGAAAATGGTGTGAAGATTCAACCATGCATACTACTGTCCTAACAGCCAGAGCTTGAATTAGGATGTCATGCCTCATATTTTGCCTGCATTTCTATGCTTCAGCAGTCGATTTCAGCACATAATTTTTTCATGAGGATATGGAGTGTGGTACAAAAAAAAAAAAAAACAGAATAATCACATTGATCTTGTTCTGAAACTATGGCACATATTTAGTGGAACATATTTACTGGACAGCTGGCATTACAGCTGTTATTCACTGAACACATTGTGTTTATTCAAATTACACAAATTCTGACAAAAATCAAATGTATGATGTTACTTTTTTCCTGAACAACACGAAAGCAATTAACTAGTAGAATAACTAGTTAGCTGTAGTCATCATTCAGTTATATTCATGATGTTCAACTCTGAAGACTTGAAACACTGTACTAAAGCACTGTGACCATTTTTCCAGAAAACACATTATTTTAGCTGAATTTTGAGCTCTTCAACATTAAGATTATATTGCAAAAGACAAGGGTGCACTAAATACTACAAAACAATAAACAGACTAATCTGATGCCTACAATGTCTTTTCTGGCTACACGCAACAACAAATAGCATGACCAGTGTAGACTTATTCACAAACTTTTTAATAAATCTGTCCAAAATGGACTCTCAGACCATCAGTTTTAAATCAGTCCAGTGATTCATGACTCAATTACTGGGTAAAATGGTTTGATGAGTGGTTGAATTAGTGGTTCTTGACTGGTTACATTTGACACATCCAGCTCAGATGTTAAAGTGTGAAATAGGTTGTTTTTGAAATGTCAAAATATTTTCTATCCCAGTTATGCAATCAGCTAGCCATATATATCCCCTAAAATAACATAAAAAGTATTTACCTTGCAAAAAGGTTATCAAAAATACGAACATATATACCATTTGTCCAGTATTATTACTGTTAAAATATATTGTAGTCGAGACCACCTTATTACCTTGATTTTTTTACTCAAAGAATCATTTTTGGAATTTAAGAAACAACACTGTCCAAACAATCCCATCCTTTGTCCCCACTTATTTGATGGAAAAAAAGGAGTTACAAAACAAGATAAGGGTGATGACAATTTTCATTTTCAGGCGAACTATTCTTTTAAATGCACACAATATCTTTTAAATATTCCCAACATTACGAGTAGCCAGACAGAGACTGAAAAAATTCCACAAACTGAAAACTACTGCAGCAAAACCTGTCAAAAATATTCCAACTGCTCCTAAATCAAGAACAGAATGACCCACTTACAGCTTATGAGAGGCAGAAAAAAAGCTGTGAAGTTGTGTAACGAAGTGCCACAGGAGGAGGACAGAATAATGAACTCAACAGCAATAAAAAAAAGTTTATTAAGCAGCATTTTCAGCCTGCACTAACTTCTCTACAGTTATCGATGGAGGATAATGAGAAGGTGCAGAAGAACAGGAATGAGATTTGGGAAGCTGGTCCATATTAGGTGTGATGTTCTGTAATCACAGCAGGAGTGCACACCAGATGGACTCCTGACAGGCTTATCAGATATGCCAGCATCCGTAGAGCCATTAAGCAGAAAGCACATATTCAGCATCCTCATCATTACAATATCATGTGCAGGTAATCCCTTAAGCCGCTTGTAATTTTGGCATAATTAAACTCAACCGCACCCACTAGTATCGCTCAGCCAGGAAGGCACACTTTGTAGACAATAAGAGTAAGTGGAAAAGGGCGATGCAAAATCCCCTGTAATGAGACGTCATTTGTTTCTGAGATGTGCTTGTACCACAGTGGTTTGATCTGTGCTCCGTTTATAACCACCTAGGCTCAATGGGTGTTTATTTCAGATGGAAACTGCAGTCAATTGTATGTGTAGGTAATTCATACAACTGACTGCAGTTTCCAGCTGAAATGAACGCTAGTGGCAGTAAAACGACAACTTTTATTCCTTTTTTACAAATTATGATTACAGGGGTAGATTATAAATACTTAAATACTGTACTTTTTTTCCGTGCAGTACTAAGTTATGACCTCAAACACTTATACCATAGTGCATGATTTGCAAATGTATACATTTTGATGCTTGCATCACATAACCAGCTCCTTATCTATGTCTTTTTTGACATTGTAAACTTGCTCAGTAGCTCACCTGGTATAGCACTGTATTTGCAATCAGTGTACAAGTCCTGTGAAACAATCACAATAAAAGAGCTCAAGACTTGTAGAAAAATGCTAAAATGGCACAGTTACTTCAGCAAATGCATTTTTATTCTAACTTTGCTTTTGTTACCGCTATTGGTTAGGTTTAGGGTAGGGTTTAGTGATGGAATGTTATTTTCAAATGTGGCATAGCATTAACTTTTAAAGGGATCATGACTGAGAAATCAAAATTCCCTTGATCTTTTGATATATAAGAGGTTGTTTTACTATAAAAACCTCCTGTACGTTTCCAAACTCAAACTTTCTCACTAGTCTAAAAAAAAACAAGCATCTTATATGAAGCCACTCTGCCAAAATGGCCAGTTTGTGGAATGTGCCACTTTATTATGTCATATGTGGCTAAGCACCACTCTCCCAGAAGAAGATCAATGCCTGCTTCTACATCACTGCCCGTTTAGCCCCGCCCACCGATTCGCACATGTAGTGTAACTAGAGAGGCAAATGCAGGTCTACGCAGAAACTAAAAGATAGCTCTGAAGAAGACAAGACCCGGAGCATGCATTATGAAAAACAGTCTTTGCATTGTTTTCCTTCTGATCCCAACATTAGGAAAGAATGAATTAACTTTATTTTTAATGAAGATCCAGACCACGTCAGTAAGAACTCTGTCCTTTGTTCACTTCATTTTACCATGGGTTTGTTTACAAACAAAGATATTTCTGTGACGAGTGGGGGCGGGGCCGAGAGCCGTGGGAACGGAGCGAGGCCGGTGGAGTAATTGATAATTAGCGACACCTGCACCACTCACCGGTCACCAGAGGATCTCCGGAAAGATAAAAGGGAGGAGTGACGACAGTGAAAGACAAGAGAGGACCAGGCCTGAACTTTATTTTGTGTTTGTGGGCAGCAGGAGCAGCGTCCGCCAGGGGTGCTGCTTTACTTTTCTTTGTTTTGTTTATTTGTTAAAGTCTTTAAGCGTGTTCGCAGGCGTTCCTGCTCCGTCTTCCCCGAAACTACGAAACTGTGTTACAAATTCTTGTGGGCATGCATGGTTTTCAGAAAGACTGAAACTAAATAACAATGTCAGTTTCTGACAATGGATCTGACAGTAATGTCGCACCACACAAGTATGAGTAATTGTTTTTATTATGTTGTCACTATTGCTTTGTCTGTTATTACGGATCGTTTGATAGTCCGATCTTTATGCCTTTATAACCTAAAATCAAGCAGTGCCATCCATGAGAATTATGCTGGGGAAACGTATCACACTATTTTAGCTAAGTCAAGCGTTGGGCGTTTACTACCCCTTCCGAGTCTACAATCTGCCATGCCTATTCAAACAGAGTGTTCTGATGAGGGGGTCCAAACATGACAGAAAATAGCCTTTTACTTTTAAATTATGTTTTTTGTATGTAAAAATCTTGATAACATTATAAGTGGACCTCAGAGAATAGTACAAAATAATAAAAAAGGCATTTCATTCCCCTTCCTGCAATTCATTCACTGGAATCTCACTTGAAAGTGTGCGAAACACGCAATATCAGTGTATATTTTCAGAAAATCCCCACATATCATAGTTTGGATACTGTGCTGTCTTCGCCTGGCACTGATTCCATTTCCTGTGTCCTCTAGGATGCTTTTCATATACATACTTAAATTACACATGAGATTGTTATACCCTCCATCTTACAGATGTGATTTTTTTAATCCAATTCGTAAAACTTCCTTCCCTCAAATCCCCCTTCACCTTCCTTTCACAGTACTCATGTGGAGAGATAAAAAAGAAAACATCAGACTCTTTGGATATCAGACTGTCTGCCGGCTAATGATCAGCGGGGGTCTCAGAGCTAGTCTGCACATAACTCCAGTTTTATTTTTAAAGATTTGTTTTTGTTCCAAACCTGTATGACCTTATTTCTTCCATGGAACACAGAGACGTTAACTAAATATTCAAGATGCAAATCTCAACACACTTTTGAAGTGAGCTGGGGAGCACCAGTATCAACTGGAATTTTTTTCTTTTTTGATAATCCATTACACTCAGATGTACATCATGATACAGAAGAAATTATTTGTTGCTTCTTCAATTTCATCTCAACTTTTATACTCAGGTCCCAAAAAGTTCTTCCTGATAAATATACACGTAAAAACTATTTTTTTTTCCACTGTGGAGGTGTGTTTTGGATGTATTACAAGAAATAACTATTTCAGTCTTTCTACGTTCAGTGTGTTACTTGTTTCTTTGTAATTAATTGAGAAATTTACTTGTAATTTCTGAGTGAAAACAGTTTCTAAACCAATTTTTTTGTTTAATGACATTCAAGTAAATTTTCACAGTTGTTAGAACATAAGTGTCAGAAAATGTCAACATAGTCTCAGCCTCGGATGTCACATCCACAGACCATTTACACATGCACATGGTACACAAAACTGAAAACACTTCAGGAGTTTCAAAGTCTGCATCTGATTGGTTGAATTCGACAGGATGTCCGTGAGTGCGCGTTACATTCTTTAAAAGTCCACCTGGAAACAAAGCTATCATAATGCCAAACCCCTCATGGAAGAACGCTGCCATGTGACAATCAATGCTTATCAGGAACAATTAGATGCTGGATTTTCAAAGGCATGTGAATTTCATGGCATAGCCTTATTAAAATACGTCCAAGATTTTACATGCCGTTCTGTTATTGTACAGACATCAGCTTTACATTTTCACGCCCCTAAACATGAAAATAAACAAAACAAACTGTGATTGTTTGCTTAACTTCAGTCAGAAGGCAGTCCTTGGCCAATGAAAGCTGCTATAGAGTCCAGACCTTCTGCCATCACTCTGAAGGTCTGTCTATGCAAGACTAATGATGCTAACATGGCAATTTAGTACATTCTAAAATATATTCGTAATGCACACCTTCATACCTAAAAAATGTACTTCAAGGTCAAGAAGTTGGTTCTTCATTGAATACAGAAAATTCATATCAACATAACATTCATGAAAGTAATCAAATCACAAGTCTTGATCTGCCTGTGGCTTTATTGACACCGCCCTTTAGAATCTTGACACGCCCATCTAAACGTTTGACTCCGCCCACGTGGGCAAGATTCAAACTTGGACAGCTTAAAAATCGGGAGCTACCGTTAACCGTCGAATACAACGAAACGGTTTATCGTACCGTTACACAAACACAATCAGGGACTGCGTGACATAGTTTGGACATAAAACCATAGCTTGAAATCATCGTTTGTTTCATTGTTGACATAATAAAACGGCTTTATGTACTGTAGTACAACCATGTATATACATATATACTATGTAACCATGCCAACCGCCACATCTCCCCACAAAATAGCCCAAAGAATAACGGACGTTGTAAATATGCCGTCAACCCTTCTTGTGCATTTATTCATGTGAATCCCGAGAAAAGGGATGTTCTCCCCACTCACAGCAGCCTCTATTCACACTACAGTGAATAATTCAACGTCTGACGTCCCAAAAGAGGATAAGTATGTAACGTTACTACCGCCTTGTCGGCGCATTATTAATACACTGTACGATAACGACAAGCGTAAGTATAGATGTGGTAGCCCCAACAATACATACAGTAAAGGGGCATTCACTCACCTGTTTTTGTGAGCAACGCCGACATACACCACACCAAGAGCAGGACGCTGCAGATGAAGCACACCTGCACGAACAGCATCTCTCTCCTTTTGCGAACTTTAAACATTTTGGTAATGATGCTCTTTTTGGATAAACTGCAGCTCTGCTCCAGCTCCATGGTCGTCTGCGGCTGGGTCATTTCGTGAGTGGATTTCAGTGTAATTGAAGGCACACAGATGGCCGGGACCGCAGGAAATCAGGCTCGGGATGAGGTCTTCCTCATGTCCAGCGCGCCGATCCCGTCTGTGTGTGTGTGTGTGTGTGTGTGTGTGCGAGATAGCTCCAGTCCCAGGTGCCTCCTCCACTCGCCGTGCTGAGTTTTTAACACGAAAAAAAAATGCTAATTATATTCAGCTGAAATTATTCACTGGACATATTTTGGACGGTGTGCAGTCGGGCTTCACAGTTGTCTGGTGATAGTAAGACTAAAACCCACATTCTCTTTGATATAAGAGCTATACAGGGTGAGCTAGGTGTCCTGGTATTTCATGAAATATATAAGCAGCCCTGTCAGTAAACGTCTTTAGGATCCATGCCGTTTAGGCTCAGTCCTCTCAAGTTGAGGTTTCCTCTCCCTCCTCTCATGCAGCTGCTGTGACTTCTACATGTGAGAGACTGTTACGCCCCTTCACGTGACACTGATGACATATGCACACTGAGCCTACTACACTCACTAGACTACTAGACTAGACTACTATAATCCTTGGAAAAGGCATGACTTCTACCATATAAATAGTGTAGGCCATTCTTAATAAAGCCACTGTAAAATACTGTATATCACACTAACGATATCAATAGTAAATTCAGAAATGATCATTTTATCACGTGGATCCTATTTTCTTTAAATGTTCTCTTTTTAGGTAGGGGTTTAATTATAGGATGCAATTGCAATGTGTTCTTTTCTTTTGATTTAGACTACTGTTCAAACGTCTACTACGGCCTGTAAGAATGAATGCTTTTAATACTTTTCTTAAGCAAGGATGTATTAAAGTGACAGTAAATACATTAATAATGTAACAAAATTTTATTTCAATTGTTTTTTTAACCTTCTATTCATCAAATAATCCTGAAAAAGTTTCCACCAAAAATATTAAGCTGCTTGACTGTTTAGAACAATAATAATGTTTCTTGAGCAAATCAGCATTAGAATGATTTCTGAAAGATCATGTGACATTGGACATTGAAGACTGGAATAATGGCTGCTGAAAATTCAGCTTTGCTATCAAAATAAATTGTTTATTTAAATTATATACCAGTAATATAGTATACTATAGATATTATACAGTATGTAATATATAGCTATCTTAAAATAGACAGTTGTAGCTATAGCCAAGTTTGAGATTTTCATGGATGTTTATAGCTCAATAATATTAACCATTGACCATTTAAAGTAAAAAATTACATTTAATGTTCAATGTTTTTCTTAATTGAGAACTTCTGTTTGTTACTGCAGTAGACTGTGTAAAACGGTACAAACATTTTTTTTTACCTTTTCCATAAAATTGCCCTATTAAAAAATGATGGGTTGTTGTAAATTAATCCTTGGTGAGTCACTTTGACAGACTTAGGTAGAAAGCAGCTTATATGGTGACGAGTGGCTGAGCAACATTTTTTCCAGGCTTTTTCCATGGGTTCTTATTGTGTGAGGCCCTACATTTACAAATGACAAGAAAGTAGTTCATAAACTTAGTAATGCAGTGACCACAGGATGCAATGGTTGTACTTTCTAAAGGAAAAAATATATATTTTTTTATCCTTTTGGAATAATGTTTTTTTTTTTTAAGGAAAACGTCAGGTTAAGGTCAGTTGCCTAGTGCAATAGCAATATTCTCTACAAAGATAGTATTGCTATTGAATTAACTAGTCACAAAAAGGGAAAACAAATATCAAAATCTGTCATTTCAAGAAACTAAATTAAGATCACAAACCATTTCCTCGCAACTGTTCTACAACCTTCACTATAAAAACTTGAGAAAAGTGTGATATTTGAGTGCCAAAACAAGTTTTCCCGGACACTGGAAACAGCACATATAAAATCAGCACACCTAAAATTGAATTCATTGGGGGAAAAGCACATAATTGGTAATATTTTTTACAACCAAAGCAATGCATCTGTAATAGATTGACTTCAGTCCTGTTGAAAAACACACCTCAAAAATTTCATGGATATATGATCTAGCAACACATACAGTATATTTTGTTATTGTGACCATTACGTAAAGCCCCAAATTTGTTTGTTTGTTTCATTGTTGACATATAATAAGACGGCTTTACTGTACAACGTGTAACCATGCCAACCGCCACATCTCCCCACAAAATAGCCCAAAGTATAACAGACGTTGTAAAGATGCTGTCAACCCTTATTGTGCATTTATTCATGTGAATCCCGAGAAAAGGGATGTTCTCCCCACTCACATCAGCCTCTATCTGACAGGCGATCTGACCAATCATAACGCCGAATCTGCCATCTTGCCTGACAAACAAATCAGACAGGAGAGTAGATTAACTTCGGTGGATTTAAATTTGGAAAATTGTGTGTATTGAAATAAAATGCGTTATGATGTTCATTCATGTTTATTTTGTGTTTTAAGTAAATGTGAAAAGACAATCGGTTCACGTGCCGCTTGAACTGAGGTGCTACAGTGATCCGTCGTGACACATTAAAGAGACACAAAACGGTATTTATTGTTTGAATTTCTTAAAAAAAGACAAAATTTTAAAGCTGAGAGTCCTGAGACCTTGCTTCATACCAGGAGTAACGTGCTCTGTCTTGTCTGTCGTTGCGTTGTCAGTTTCCTCTTTGTTCCGCAATGTATTTTTTACTGCGTGAGAACATGGTGTGTAATGTGAGAGCGGCATGGCTTGTTGGACATAGCAACAGTAACTAAGGGGGGTGGGTTTTGCGAAGGGTCAATTCATAATGCCACTTCACCCAGAGGAAAAGTCTATGGCCTACCCTGTTGTCCTCACACATCAAAATCCACCAACATATTTGTTTAGAACTGTTTTGGACTGTTTTCACTTGTAAACGGTGCTTGGTTTGTGCATATTTCTCTCCTGATTCAGATGGCACAACTTTTTTACTGGAGAAAGCAATATTATAAAGACTATAACAATGTTTTAATGATGGATTTGTTTCTTACAAATACTCAGCTTTTCACTTCACAAAACATTAACTTATGGACTGGAGAGGTGTGGATTACTTCTGGATTAATCTGATGTTTTTATCAGCTGAATGTCTCCAGAGATGTCTGATGAAGAACAAGTACTCATCTACAGGCCTGAGGGTGAGTACATGTTCAGCCAATGTTCATTTGGTGTAGAAAGGTTGTAAAACATCACTAAGTTTTGCTAGTAAATTCACAAAAAATTACAAAAACAGGAAACCATTAACATGAATTTTTGTGAAACTAATGCAAAACAACATCAGTTTGTGTTGTGTTTAAAGCTCAACCACAAGGATCACGCCTCAGTTGGGACTGTTAAGTGGTCTTTTTTTGCTGGGCCAGCGTTCCATTGCCTGAACTAAATGCAGTGCCAGACAAAAGATTAAGCAATGGATTTGCATGCTCGCAAATCTGTTTTCACCACCTACGCTGGCTGATGTCAGTGCTTTTCAATGTCAGTTTTTTGCTCCCATTCTTCCGCTAAAAGAACATGGCCTGTTGATGGTTACAGATTTACTGCCACTGATTGCTACCGGGTGCCCCCTCGCACGCTGGGTAGTTTTTGCCACAAGATGGTGTGAGATGCTCAAATCAGCTGCTTCTTGTAATCAATGTGATGGTCGCACTTTTAAAGTCATCTGGTGAGAATTTAGTAGGCTGAGTACTGTACCAGTGGAAATCCCGATGCTGTGCTGATTTGTTGTAATACAGAGAGACAGTATATGTTTGTTTAAGACAGGGGCTGTACAGAGCCAGCAACCTCCCTCCCAGACAACCATCCTAAGGACGCCGAATATAAGAAAGCTAGATTACCTCAACATTTTATCACAACTTTCATTAATAATCTGACAGCTCACATTCACGTATTTACGTTTTTAATGTTAATTCAAACAGGCAGAAATTTCCTATGTGTTTTTGAAGAAATGTAAAATAGATTTAGTTTTTTTATTTATACTAACTGTTGCCAAAATTTTGGGGTCGTTAAGATTAAACTTTCTTTTTCTAAACAAATGCTGACATTCAAATTGCAATAATGTTAGCAATATTACTTTTTACTTGTCATTTTTGATCACTATAGGCATTACTCTAGTCTAAACATTTCGTTCTGCTTGTCGTAATAATAATATTAAAATTATTATATATAAATAATATATATAATATATTATAGAATATATATATATATATATAATATATAATTTATATTCTGGATAACATAAAATACAAAATATTAGAATTTATTTGAAATAGAAAACTTTTCGTAACAATATAAATTTCTTTCCTGTCAATTTTTATAAATTTGATCTTACTAACCCCAAATGTTTGAACAGAGTACCTTAAAGGGTCAGTTCACCCAAAAATAAAAAATTCTGTCATTAATTCCCCCCCTCATGTCGTTTCAAACCTGTAAGATCTTCGTTCATCTTTGGAACACAATTTCAGATATTTTTGATGAAATCTGAGAGCTCTCTGGCCCTGCATAGACACCAATGCAACTGTAATGTTCCCAGTCCCAAAAACATAATCAAGGTAATCAGCATTGTGTACATTCGCAAATGCTAAAATACTTTCATTACGGTCTGGGGAAAGCGCATGGCAGAAGAGTTAACTCAGGAAGAAGAATTGTTGAATGTTATTATATTTTTGTTTTCTTTGCGCACATAAAGTATTCTCGTAGCTTCGCAAAATTGAAGTTGAAAAACTTATGTCACATGGACTGTTTTACCGATGTCCTTACTACATTTCTGGACCTGGTAACATTCGTGCATGTCCTGTCTATGTAGGGTCAGAGATCTTATTTTGTGTTCCGAAGATGAACGAAGGTCTTACGGGTTTGGAACGACATGAGGGTGAGTAATTAATGACAGAATTTTCATTTTTGGGTGAACTATCCCTTTCATAGACTGAAAACAATTAAATAATCAACATTCATATAACTATTGTTTGAGCTTGGCTTTATAGACTTTTTGTGAATCTTTACCAACCATAAAATCCAGTATTAATATATATTTATAGTAGTAGCTTTTGAGTAAACCTTGGAATACAATATACTGGAATACAAAATATTTGAATGAAAAGAAATGTTTTTTTGTGCTGTACTTTTGTTAATATTCATTCATTTTCTTATGTGATGGCCTAACAGGAAGGATAATAGTTCATGAAACTTTAATGTTCTAGAGTCTATAACATGTGTTTCAAAGTAAGTGTCAATACAGTAACCTTTCCAAAAAGTCTCAGCTTTTCACTGGAGTAAAAAGTGTGACAACTAGCCTTGGTCTTCTTCTAAGTAGTTTAGTACAACTTTAATTTTCAGTAAATATACAGTTGAAATGTTCAGTTATATACAACATGGTAATTAACCTTTAAGCAAATGAATAATTTAATGACATGTACAAGGAGAAGGATCTTGGGTGCTGCTAAAAAAATTATTTTTTAATTTGGTGAGGTTAGGGTCTTCACTGTAAGGCATGTGGGAGCACAGCCCCAGGTAACACTTGACAGCTTTCAGCATTCAGATATACCATTATTAAAAGAGATGCTCATGAGAATTATGTCCTGCAGCAGGAGAATGTAACTTATTATGTATTGCAGTTAATCACAGAACATTTATTCCATTTAATTTTCTACAGAAGGTTTTCCAGGAACCCATTGGTACTTAAAGAAGGATTCATGCTGTTTACCTCTCTCTCTTGCTCTCTCTCATTCCTTTAAATCATGTGTTTAGTTCAGATGACTTGCTTCCCCAGACGATAATGATGAAAGACATGAGCCTTTTTCCATGTTAAAGCCTTGAAGAAAGGCTGTGACTGTTTTAACTAACCAACACTAACTGGTTAGATGCTGAAGTTTTATTGTGAATTGAAGAAATTGTACGTCCGATGTTTTTCCGGAGAAATAGTGAATATTGTTCTTGCAGAACAGATATGTTATGAACATGCCAGTAAGTTTCTCTCCCATGTAAAGTGTGCTAAATACATTAGTACATGCATTTAAGTGCAGAATGATGTGGAATCAGCCATGTTGTTGTACTGTATGTTAACTGTCAACTTTGAAATATACATTTGTTGTAGACTGGCAAAAACATTCTGACTATAGCCAACTTGGACTGAAATAATGTATGTTTTATCTTTTCCATTCTGCTGGCTCAGGGATCATAATGATGACTCCTTAGGCAGGGATGATTAAGCAAGATTTAATGCTGTCACTCAAAACCTTCACAGACATTTACATCAGCTGTAACCGGATCAGGCTCTAGATGTAAATGAATCTGGAGTATAGCCAAACCTCATTGTGTCAGGATTAGGGACCTGTTTTGTTGTTTTCCCTCCTCATGTGCTCCCCGTGACCTAGTTTCTCCCTTGTCTAATTAGTCATTCTGTTCACCTGTGTTCCCCATAGTACCTCGCTTAGTTCTGTTTACTTAAGTCTAGTGTTTCCTGTGTCTAGCGTCCGGTATTCTACATCTATTCCCCGTGCTGCGTGTGTGTTCCTGCCTGTGAGTCTTCCTATGGATTATTAAAGACTGTTTATTGTATTCTCCTACATTCTCCTCATTCCTCGCTCCAACACAGCAGCATAACCGTGACAGAATACCGGACTTACAAAAAGTTTATTGGCGTGTTTTCCCCCCGATTTTGTTTCCGTGTTTGATTCAGTGTTTTTTGTTTCCGTTGTTTCTCCCTCACCCACCCGGAATACCTCCTCCTCCTGTCGTCCGAAGATGGTCCTCGAGTGGATTTCCGTCCCTTTCGCACGCTCCCTTCCTAGCTTTTACCCAAGGACTTCCGTTCCCAAGACTGGCCCAGAAAGGGCTTCCGTTCCCGAGTTTAGCCCAGAGAGGGCTCCCGTTCCTGTGTTTAGTCCAGAGAGGGCTCCTGTTTCCAAGTCCAACCCAGAGAGGGCTTATGTTCCCGAGTCCAGCCAGGAGGGGGCTCCTGTTCCCAAGGGCAGCCCTGAGACCCCGGAGGCTCACCAATGCCCACCTACCCTTCCGCTCCTGCCTCCTCCACCGCTGTCATCTGACAGCCCCTCTGCTCGCCCTCACCCCACCTTCTGAACCGTGCGATCTCCACGGGCCTGCCAGTCTCCCTCGGACTCCACTCCTCCAGCTGCGCCTCTTCCCTTCGGCTCCTCCTCGGTCTTCTGTCACTCCGGCTCCACTGCGACCTTCCGGATCCACGCCTCCGCATTGGTCATCTGAGCCAGCTGTTCCGCCTTGGCCTTCCAGATCCTCCCCGTCACCCTGGCTCATCGGCTCTCCGTCTCCACCTCGGGCTCCTCCGTCACCTGCTCTGCCGCAGTCGGTTGGCCCCATGGAGTTGTCAGCCCTTCCTCCTCCATTGCTCCTCCCTCCATCGGCTCCACCATTGGTCACCATTATGGCTGTGGCCTGGGTCCCACCTGGCACCGCCTGCTCCAAGCCCCTCCTGTCTCTGTCGATCCCCTTGGCATCCTGCCCTCCTTCTTCGACCGCTCCCTTGACTCTGTCTGCCGGCCCCCTCCCGAGTGTCCGTCCGCCTCCTGAGCCTCCTTCCAAGTTCCCACCCATCCCTCCCCTCTTTTTTTTCTACCACAAGCGCGAGTCTCACCCTTCCGGGAGAGGGGCAATATGTCAGGATTACGGACCTGTTTTGTTGTTTTCCCTCCCATGTTCTCCCCGTGACCTAGTTTCTCCCTTGCCTAATTAGTCATTCTGTTCACCTGTGTTCCCATAGTACCTCGTTTAGTTCCGTTTACTTAAGCCTAGTGTTTTCCTGTGTCTAGTGTCCGGTATTATACATCTATTCCCCTTGCTGCGTGTGTGTGACTGTTTATTGTTTTCTCCTACTTTCTCCTCGTTCTTCGCTCCAACACAGCAGCATAACCGTGACACATTGTGGAAGTTGAACATCCAGAATCATGATTTATTTTAAGGAGAATTCAGGGACTTGAACTTGATGACCGTTTGTTGAACTCTATCATGTCAATCTGTAGACCGACTCCATGGCTTTGACTGAAGAGTGGACGGCTTTATTACAAAAACAAACACAATTATTTAACATTTTGTCACAACTTTATGCTGCCTTTGAAAATTAATCAATTATTGTAAATATGTTTCCTCGTCAGAAACGGGACGTAAACAGCCTCTTAAGTTGTTTTTATGACTGGAAAAATAAATAGATACAAAAGATACAACAAAAGATAATTTTGATAAGTTGGGCAGCCATAAACTTCAAACAAATCTTTTACAGTCAAGTATTTACATATAAATATTTGATTAATTTTGTATGTATTTTACAAAGCAAAACAAGCTTTATTTTACTTTCAAGAAAGAGTGGATAATATATACACTAACATGGGTAAAGTTTATATGGTTGTCAATGAATGGGATGCTACATTGTATTCAAAATATTGTGTTGAATAAATATCTTACATTTTGGCTTAAAAAGATTTCTCTAAGAAATAGGTAAGGATGAACATGGTCCATGATTCCTGTTCCTTCCAACAACAAAGCACTTTAACACACAACAAACGTCTTGGTTACGTACGTAACCCTCGTTCCCTGATGGAGGGAACAGAGACAATATGTCGTGACGACATAAGGGGGTTTACTTGAGGGCCCCAATCCACTCTGACTTTCAGAGAAAATGCCAATGAATTTTGCTTGTGGATTTTGCATACCTGAGCCACTCCCCGTGCATACGGGTATAAATAGGCGACAGGTGCAGCCACTCATCAGGTTTTACACTGAGGAGCCGAGAACGTGTCCCTGGCAACCAGCGATGTTTCAAGATTGTGGCATGGGGACATAACGTCTCCGTTCCCTCCATCCGGGAATGAGGGTACCTCCGTAACCGGACCCTATCTGTCGGTCACTGCGAGTTATGTCGTGACGACATAGGGGGTCCATGGAAAGCGCCACAACCTGAATGCCATCACAACCCTGTAGCATTGCAAATGTTGACAAGCAGCCGCATGTCAGACAAATGCTACGCCAAGGTCGTAACCTTTCCAACGCCCCAGCACAAATTCGCTGAATCTTGGTGCCCGCAGGGACCAAAAGGTGAGTACATCGCTGCTGGAGATTTTTTCTTAAGAGAGAGGATTTCGACCTTCATGAAAGGTGCTTCACACCTTTCCTGTTTGCTGTTTACAGCTTGGCAGTACGGAAACCACATCCTGCCCATAGGGAGGTATCATGTGGAGATACTGATATGGACTGACCCAGGGGGGAGTACTACATATGGAATGGGTCTCTGAGCCAGGCATGGCTCACCTTGGGATTGGTAAGCCAAGGCGATGGCATCCACTATCCAGTGAGCCAACCTCTGCTTGTAGACAGCCTTCCCTTCTGCTGACCTCGTAGCAGACAAGGAGCTGCTCAGAGCTTCTGAAGCTCCAGGTGCGGTCCCCTATATGGCAAAGCTCTTACATAATCACAGCAATGCCAAGCTGGGTCTGCCTCCTTCGAGGGCAGTGCTTGCAGGTTCACCACCTGATCGCGAAAGGGCGTGGTAGGAACCTTGGGCACGTATCCAGGCCGGGGTCTCAGGACAACATGAGAGTAGGCCGGCCTGAACACGAGGCACTCTTCACATACCGAAAATGCTTTGAGGTCCCCGACCCTCTTGATGGAAGTGAGCACAGTCAGGAGCGCTGTCTTAGCAGACAGAAACTTAAGCTCAACTGAGTCAAGCGGCTCAAAGGGATCCCTCTGAAGGCCAGCCAGGACAGTAGAGAGATCCCAGGAGGGGAGAAAGGAAGTGGGGTGGGAGGGCACCAGGGGTGCCTAGTCGGATTCAACCTTCTGGCACCCCCATGAAACTGAAAGTTGTCCTTTCACAGGGCCCGGCCGTACACTGCCACGTGTTCTGTTCGCAGCCACATAAACTTTCAAGGTAGAGGGTGACAGCCTATGCTCCAACCTTTCTTGCAGGAAAGAAAGCACTACTCCAATCGTGCATCTTCGGGGGTCTTGTCAGCGAGAAGAACACCAGTTCACAAACAGACTCCACATCAGTGCATAGGCTTACCTCGTAGAGGGAGCTCTAGCCTGAGTGATAGTGTCTACCACCACTGGTGGTAAGTTACTTAGGTCTGCCGCGTCCCATCCAGAAGCCACACATGGAGGTCCCAGAGATCTGGACGTGGGTGCCATATGAATGAATGAATGAATGAATGATGCATTTATATAGCACTTTATTGTGTATTGGTGTACACCTAAAGCGTTTTACAATCATTGGGGGGGGGGTGGGGGGTCTCTCCTCACCACCACCAGTGTGCATCATATCGTGCCGGCCCCGAGGAAGGTCTGGACAGGAGGTCCTTCCTCAAGGAAGGCGCCATGGGGGGCTGTCCGCGAGGACCATGATACCAAAACCAGGTTCAGTGGGCTAGTAAGGCGCAACCAGCAAGACCTGTTCCTAGTCCTCCCTGAACTTGCACAGTGTCTGTGTGAGAAGGCTCACTGGGGGAAACACATACTTGCGTAGAGCCCGACGCCAGCTGTGTGCCAGTGCATCTGTGCCGAAGGGGGCCTCGGTCAGGGAGTAATACAGCTGGCAGTGGGAGGACTCGTGAGAAGCAAACAGGTCTACCTAGGCTTCCCTGAATCGACTCCAAATCAGCCGGATGGTCTTGGGATGGAGTCACCATTCTCCGAGGAACGGGAGCTGTCGTGAGAGTGTGTAGGCAGCTCGATTGACCTCCCTCGGAATGTGGATGGCGCACAGCGACTTGAGCTGCGTCTGACTTTAGAGGAGGAGATGACGGGTGAGCTGTTACATGCGATGTGATCGTAGACCACCCTGCCGGTTGATGTACGAGACAGCTGCAGTGTTGTCCAAGACGTGCTTGTCTTGCAGCAATGGCCAGAACTGCCGCAAAGCCAGGTGCACTGCCAACAGCTCTCGGCAGTCGATGTGCCAAAGCAGTCGAGGCCCTGTCCAGAGCCCCGAGGCTGCCTGCCTGTTGCATGTAGCGCCCCAACCTGTACTGGAGGCATCCGTCGTGACAACGACATGCTGGGACACTTGTTCTAAGGGCACCCCGGCCTGTAGAAAGGTAAGGTCTGTCCAGGGGCTGAATAGGCGGCAAAACTCCAGTGTAATGGTCACACGAAGTGTACCATGACACCATGCCCATCTCGGGACTCGGGAGTGTAACCAGTGCTGTAACTGGGCGCGCTCGTTGGTGAGACGTGCTGTCATACTCACCAAGTCAAACTCCATACCGAGAAAAGAGATCTTCTGCACGGGGGAGAGTTTGCTCTTTTCCCAGTTGACCCGAAGCCTCAACTGGCTGAGGTGCTGGAGCACCAGGTCCCTGTGATCGCACAACTGCTCTCATGACTGGGCCATGATAAGCCAGTCATCGAGGTAGTTGAGGATCCTGATGCCCACTTCCCATAATGGGGCAAGGGCGCCCTCCACGACCTTCGTAAAGACACGGGGGGACAGGGTCAGCCCGAAGGGGAGAACCCTGTACTGCCATGCCTGACCCTCGAACGCAAACCGTAGGAACGGCCTGTGTCAAGGAAGAATCGAGACATGAAGTAAGCGTCCTTCATGTCGACCACTGCAAACCAGTCCTGGGGCTGAATGCATCTGATTATGCGCTTCTGCAACAACATCTTGAATGGGAGCTTGTGAAGGGCTAGATTCAAGACTCGCAGATCAAGGATCACCGCCTTTCTTGGGCACGATGAAGTAAGGGCTGTAAAACCCTGACTTCATCTTGGCTGGAGGGACAGACTCGATTGCGTCCTTTGCCAGTAGGACAGCAATCTTGTCGCACAGCAATATCACCGCTCTCTCCACCTGGGAAATGTCTACGTACACCCTAGCCACCCCGCTATCAAGAGTAGTGAGGACGGAGGAGGGAGATGAGCGACTTCTGAAAAAGGGGCTGTCCACGATTTCATCAGCTTCTCATGCACCTCCGGGAAAAAAGGCACCAGTGCACGGAGCGGTTGTGAGCCGCACCCCGCACCGAGAAACTAATCATTCAGCCACGAGAGGGCGGGACTGGGAGGCGTGCACACCTCCAGCCCGATACTCGCGGCTGCCCGGGAAAGCACAGCCGTCATTTCCGGGTCCGAATCTTCATCCTCAGAGGATGTTAACCCATCCCCCGATACTGCGATCGACATCCGATCCTCCGTCGGTGCACCGAATGAAACCTGGGACCGTCACGAGCCGGGCCAGCGAAATCACTCGGGAGCCGCACGGGACAGGAGGTTCGCGGGGACGTGCCCGGCGGAGAAGCTCTCACTGTGACCCTCAGATCTCCCAGAGCTCTAGCCGGCGGTCCCCTGCTCGTGACAGGGAAACCGGGATGGGTAGAGACAGAGGGTGCCACTCCATTCCCCGTGAGGAGAGAGAGGCGAGATCGCAGCGAAGCCATGCTCATATGCTCGCAATGAACGCATGAGTCATCCACTAACGCAGCTTCAGCGTGTTGGATTCCCAGACACTGAAGGCAATGCTCGTGGCCATCGACAGAGGACAGGTAACAACCGCAAACAAGAGAACACGGACGGAACGGCATCTTTAAAAAGACGCAAGCCATTCATGATGAGAAACTGCTCTTTTAGTTTAAGCACCCAGGGGAATCACTGATTCAACAGGGACACCGCTGTTTGTGCCGTCACGCCAACCAGGAACAGCTTCTTTCTTCCAGTCAGAACGAAAAGGCTTTGTGGAGAAGAAATCATTCACCCACTCGGCTCCGAAGCAAAAATCTGATGAGTGGATGCACCTGCCGCCTATTTATATCCGTATGCACGGGGAGTGGCTCAGGTATGCAAAATCCACTAGCAAAATTTCATTGGCGTTTTCTCTTAAACTCAGAGATGATTGGGCTCCCATGTGAGACCCCATATGTCGTTCGACATAACTCGTAGTGACCGACAGATAGGGAACTCGTAGTTATAATTTCAGAAGTGGGAACACCCTTAAAGAGTTAGTTAACCCAAAAATGAAAAGTCTGTCATCAATTATTTACCCTCATGTCGTTTCAAACCCATAAAACCTTTGTTCATCTTCAGAACACAAATTAAAGGGTTAGTTCACACAAAAATGACAATTCGTCCAATGGGAAAAAAAAAAATTACCACCTCATGTCGTTTCCCCCCCCCAAACCTGTAAGGCCTCCGTTCATCTTCTGAACACAAATTCAGATATTTTTGATGGAATCTGAGAGCTGGCTGACCCTGCATAGACAGCAATACAACTGAAATGTTCCCAGTCCCAGAAACGTAGCAAGGACATCAGTAAAACAGTCCATTTGACATCAGTGGCTCAACCGTAATTTTATGAAGCTACGTAAATACTTTTTGTGGCTCACTTTACGCCGGATCTGTTTACTATGTTGTTGTGATTTGATCTGAACGAAATCAGCGTATCCGTGTGATGCAGCTGACACAGAACAACATACGTTATTTTTCGTCTAGCTGAATACTCTCCACAATGCACTACAGGGTGAGGCGAGGAGACCGAATTAATTGAAAAAGTAGTTTTTTTTTCTTTGGGCACAAATTATTCTTCGTAGCTCGTAAAATTACGGTTTGAACCCTGATGCCACATTAACAGCTCCTTGGACATACTCTGCTCGTTAGCAGCAGCTCCCACTGCATAACGTAAACACTTAGCCTCGTTTCAAAGAGAGCTCCGGCCACCCCATGTCACCTTGCTTACGGGCTTACTACCCATTAGGCAAGGTAGGCGCCCGCCTTGGGCCCCCCCAAAGCCAAGCCCCCTAAAATGCTTTTCATATATGAGATGTGCATTAAGCGCGGAAACGCGAACGGTTGCTGTTTACGTTGTTTATTACCACGACAACCGTCCGAGTCAGTGGCGTCTGCAGGTGTACGGCTGTACACACTGTGAGTACCATGAGCTCTCAGACTGATCTGAGATTTGCCCCGCAAAACTTTTCAGCAGTTATTATAGGCCTGTGTGTCATGTATTTCTGTCGACTGAACCCATGCCCTTAATTATGAATTTATCAGTCTTTTGCATGCCAAAAGTCAATTTCTGCATAGAAATATTACACCAAATAGATGCAGAAAATCGTGCTATACGCACTTTCCTGAGATCGGGTTAGCCTACACCAATTAATTTGTTGGCTATTTTACAAATGGGAATACAACGAATTCATGACAATGTTTACATTCAAGCTACCCGTAAAATGTAAAGTACTTTAAAAGCGTCTGGAATGCCATAAAGTAATTTTAAAGCTGTTTTTTTTAAAGCATTTGCTGCATGGATTAAAAAATAGGCTAAGAAATAATTAACATGTAATACAAAATTTCGTTGCAGCAAATCCTTTAAATTTTATGGTATTCAGAACAGAGCAACATAAAATCAGAAAAAGCAGCTATACAATTAAAGGACAAAGTTTTACATATATGCCATTATAATTAGTGTTTTATTTTTTAACGGTACGGAATTATAAAATAAAACGCAAATTATACGGGCCTTCCATCAATTATAGTGATGAAAAAATGACTCGCTCCTAATTGGATGTGCCTTTAGAGAGAAATGCACGGATTACATAATGAAAGAGTTTATTTTATTAGGAGTCTATTTTCGATTTGAATTATTTCGTTTTAAAGTAGTAATTTAAAGCTTTCTATATATTTTGATCATGTCTGGGTTTAGGTTCATCATTGTGAAGCGCTCTTGTTCAAGACCGAGACGGCAGAAAGCTTTTGTTTTCTTTATTTTATAAAAGCACAATGTTTTGTTGATATAGTGAGTGTATACAATTAAAAGTAGACCCTTTACAGTTCCGAATAATGTATTAATTTTACCTTTATGAGCAAAAATGACTGCATATTTTAAGTTGTTTCCACTGTTAGAAAAAAATGCAAGTGATCGAGCTGGCGCCTCCATGTCTGCAGACTCTCAGCACAAACGATTGGATATGCGTCTAACAGCGCACATTTATATAGGTTAAACATTTAAACTTATATTGTGATATGCTTGAACTGTTTTTTTTTTTTAGGCAAGTCGTGATGATTTGAGAATGCTAAATTGATCATATAGGCTATGATCAATTCACTGTCTGCCGCTGGCCTTTACTTAAAAAAACAAAAAAACTTACATTTAACGAACAAAAAATACTCCAAATGGTTTTCTAAATTTACTTTATAAAAAAACGAAACGAAATATAATCACCTTTCCATTACATAAAAAACTGAACTATTTTAATAGCTGAAACAGTAGTATAAGCTTTTTTTGGGAAAAGGAGAAAAAAGACGGGCTAGATTTGAGACCCGTGCAGGGTTTTAATCCACTTCATCCAACGCTGTTTTGTTCTCATCTGTGAGCATGCTCTTGATATATGTATTTTAGGTGTGTAAATGTATAATTGCCTTTTAATTATTTTTTTCAGTTTTATTTAAATTTGTAGTTAAAACAACTAAAAATAAATGTATTTTAAAGTTTAGAATTAGACAGCCTTTGCAGGCTTACGCTGAAAACAACAAAATGGAACCTCAAGGTTGATCTAGGAAAATGTGTGCAAATGTATAGGGCCCCATTCCTATATTTTGCCTGGGGCCCCCAATTCACTAAATCCGCCCCTGCTTGCTTACCCCAGAGGAAAACCCCCTCCACAGCCAACCTTCCTGTTTGCACAGATAAATTATTTCTCCACTGCTTTCATCTTACCTTCCACTCTGAGGTAAACGGCCCTTTAAATGATGTATCTGTGCCTCATACTATCACCTAGATATGTCAAACTCTTTTTATATGCTTCAGTGTCCTCGTTAAACAACCACAAATGTCATACTGCAAGAGGTTGGACAACTTTGCGTTTGTGTAAACATTTGTCTCTTTTTGGCTAATGATCAAGGGAAAACTACTCTCTTCTATCCTATAACAAAATGTAAGGAAAAATGGACATTGTTCATATAGTTGTCCTCAATTTGGCCTCAAAATGGCCTCTACTCTTTATTTATTACTATGAATGTTTTATAAGTACTATTTTCCTGTGCATTGCACTCATTTTTATGCATGCATAACAATAAACAGTCACATTTTAACTATCAGTAACTGCTGTCCATGAGTTGTTTTTTTCTCAGCATTTATTGATTGTGGAAAGGGTGTTTGGAACAACCTTTTTCATTTTTGTTATGCTGTAAAATATTTCTATTTAGCTCTTTTAAGTACTTAAACTTACATTTATTAAACTTATATTTAGTTTTTAATCTAATTTTAATCCTATTTTAATTAATCTTTATTTCAATTTAACAAAAATTTTTTTTGTAACTTTTGTTTTAGTTAACGATATCAACACTAATTCAATGGAAACGAATTGATTGCGAAAAAGTGAGGTTTCCATACCTGAATATGACGCTGAAACTATAAAAGGTTTGTTCAAGGAATCCAAGGTCATTTTTTGAGCTTCTGCTTGCAGGGAATGAGATGGTGATTAGCACAAGGAGGCTGAAGGTCTATATATCACTGTCTGGCCTAAGTGACGTCAACATACAAATGTTTTTAAAGACTAGGCACGATAATTAAATGTGCTGGGAGATTAAGAAGACAACCATTTTTTTCTTTGGAATAAGGTGTACAGATTAATACACAAGGAAGAGAAAGCGACAAAAAATCTTACTAAGAAAGTAAATATTGTCCATTTTGATTTCATGCTGACTATAATCCTTACTAAACATTGAGGACCTACTGATGGATTATGTACTGGTGTAGAGACTCAGCTCAGCAGTCATGCTGCTTTCCTCGCTGTAATCATGTGAATGGTCTGAATACAGCAGTGTGTGAGTGTGTGTCTTGGGTTCAGGCTTCAAGGACTGGTCAGCTGATGAGAATTTGGGGTTTGAGGCACCAGGCAGGAAAGTCAGCTGAGGACTCGGACACTGTGGGGGAAGTATGTTTTTCCGTCTGCGTATCAGTGGTGTATGTTTGCTCCATTTTATTCACTACTGTAATATATATGTGAATGAATGTACTCTGAGTGAATTAAAGCTGCCACTCTTAAAAATAAAGGTGCTTCATGATGCAATAGAAGAACCTTTTTGTCTACATGGTTCCATAAAGAACCTTTAACATCTGAAGAACCTTTCTGTTTCACAAAATGTTCTTTGTGGCAAAAGAAGGTTCTTCAAATTACAAAAACGCAAGAAAGAGATGGTTCTTTAAAGAACATTTTACTGAATGGTTCTTTGTGGAACCAAAAATGGTTCTTTTATGGCAACTCTTGAAGAACCTTTTAAGCACTTTTATTTTTAGGGGATATTTAGACGTGATTAAATGGTTTTGCTTAAGGACCCAGACTTTATATTGGACATCAGTGTCCCAACACTGTACCAAAACTGTTAATTGTATAAAACAAATTAAAGTAAACACAAATGTCCTAAAAATATAATTAAATGTATCAATATTACAGTGAACCAGTGTTTCCAGCACCATGGCAAAATATATCATATTTAACCTTAGCTGATGAACTTGAATGTGATGCAATTAAACAAAGGTAAAAGAAGGCAAAATAATGTTTTTATTAAGTTGACCTCATGGCTGCACGCAGAAAAACATACGCTACCAGCAGTCTCAACAAATGACAAATGTGCTGTTGTTTTTGAATTAAGAATTCATTCCTTAACAAATTAATACAATTCTGAGGAATTATTCAGAACAGTCAGCAAATAGACATTATGCTTATTTGCCAAACTGCAAGTTATTTTCAGTGATAACTGTATCAAAAATGAAGCAAGTTTTGTGTCAGTGTCATTGCTGCCTGATTGTCCATATTGCAGTATATATTTGTGACCATATGTAGGCTACGAGTTTTCTGGGGACATTCTGTATTTTTATTTATTTTTTGGTGTCCTCTCTGGTACTGGACGAAAATGTCCCCATTTTACACAAATAAAAAAAAAAAAACCTTAAAGGGGTCATATGATGCGATTTCAATTTTTCCTTTCTCTTTGGAGTGTTACAAGCTCTTGGTGCATCTGTACAGAAGATCTGTAAAGTTGCAAAGACTAAAGTCTCAAATCCAAAGAGATATTCTTTATAAAAGGTAAGTCAACCATGCCTACCTAAAACAGCTCGTTCTAACACGCCCCCACATATCTACGTCACGATCTGGGAAGATTTGCATAACGCCACCCAAATGTTCACGCAAACAAAGAAGGCGTAACTTTTATTCTTGCTGTATGTAGTATTGTTGCTGCTGCCGTGTCGTTAAGGCACTGTGTGTTTCGTTGTGAAAACTAAACTACTTTGTTTGGCCTTCCAAAAAGGACGATTTCCCCCTAGGTCATGCGTGGAGCTGAGCTGTGCTGGCTGGCGCGGAGGGAATACATCAAATTTCAAGTGGACGAAGCGGCGCCAGGCAGCACATCGTCATTATCCCGGCCTCAGCGCAGGGCTAAGCCGGGGCTTCAACATCACGGTAGGCCGCCTGTGTTTTTCGTGCACTGATGATTCAACGGAGTTTTGGGCGTAGGTAGCAATTGGTTGTTTGTTTCATTCTCCGAGCACAAAGCAGACAGAGTTTATGTTACGCGCGCGATACCCAATGCAACGCAACGCATAAAAGACAGTATAAGTCATTATAATCAGTAAGTATGCCCTCCCTGGATGCAATAAATGCCTCGTTTGTAATGGCTTTTAATGTTTATGTCTCGTCGCTCCGGCCGGACACGGCATCACAGTATGTGAGGGGCGTAACATTTCTGTCTCACGCTTAAGGTATTCGGCCAATCACAACGCACTGGATAGCTGGCCAATCAGAGCACTTTCAGAAAGATGAGCTTTGTAAAAATCGACGCGTTCAGAAAGGCGGGGCTAGAGGAGAAACAATAATGTACAGTATGTGGAAAAAAAAAAATTTTTTAACTTTAAACCGCATAAACACATTTGATTACACCAAATACACCAAATAATGTTATTTTTAGCAGCATCATATGACCCCTTTAAAATACACTGCAAAATAGCCAGACCAACACACATGTATGCAGCATGCTGGTCACCAGAGCAATCGTGTAGTGATTATTTTCACCAACAGAGGAGGCTGCAAGCTATACTTATTACTTGGTCGCTCGAGTCGCCCCTACTTTACCCATAGAGAACTGAAACCAGGATTAGAGCAGAGCATATTATCTCAATTACCATAGAGACACCTTATTGCTTTAAAGGTAGGCACATACTAACTATTAATGTAAAACTAAAGCAATATTGTTCGTATGTACTAAATAACAGACTTGAACGGGGTGCGGAATTGTTTTGCACACAATTTTAAACATTCCTGATAGTAGTTCCCGCCAACACCACAATGCAATACCCCACACATGATAACTATACCAAGTAGGTGACATTACAACCCAAAATAATGCAGTAAGCACATGCTTTGTGCTCAAAATGAGTCTTAAAATAGGGGGATCTGGGGCGGATAATTCCTCTCAGGCGACCCTATTTATTATTTTTAACACTGTGATTTTTGGTGAATTGCATCAAATCCAGTTATTAGTTATAAAAATAGTAGGCCTATATTAAACATACATTGTGCATGTTGTTGTTGTTTTTTTTTTTAGATTTATTTTTGCAATTATTATGATAGTACAGATCAGTGCTGACAGGAAGCAAAGTGGGAGAGAGTATGGGGGGCGGGATCAGGAAAGGTCCTCGAGTCGGGATTCGAACTCGGGACGCCCGTAGCTTAGCTGAGAACTGGTCTGGGCTGCGTTTCCCAAAAGCATCGTAAGCTTAAGTACATCGTAGGAACAGTTGAAACAATGGGATACAGTCGATCAACTAGGCTAGGATGCTTTTGGGAAACGCAGCCCTGGACAGTATTCCTTTGCGTGCGTATCTAGCTAATGCTATACACTAATTCAAATAATGAATTACTGCCATGTGTACCTCCACCTCAGACTGTTCCCTCAAGTATGAACTGTAATAATCAGAAATAAATCCATAATATCCAGGCAGTCATTATAACTATCAATAATTGAAGAGTACAATTAATATTAAAATTAATACTAATTTAATGGGGCTTAATAGAGGGAACGGCACTTGCCGCATGCTGTTTGCCAGCGGGGACCGTCAGGACTTGGCCGTTCTCCACCTTGCTGGTTCGTAGCAGCTTGTTCCATTAACATGGTGCTGCTCTGACAGAGCTGGCATTAGAGCCACAGTAAGAGGATTAGCTGATGGACATTTCTGCCATGCCTGGTCAATTATGAAAATGAAAAACGAACAAAAGGTCAGAGTTGACACACTCCATATCACAAAACTACGCAAATGCCCATACACACATGGTGGCAAACAAAGAGGGTTATTGTAGGCCACCACATGGGAAAAAAGGATTGAGCGTGACATACTAAACAGCAAATATGCTATTAGAGGACATTGTCGTATATTCTAGTTTTTCTTGGCATGGCTGGTTTCTTTATGCATGCACTGTGTTCTCATTCTGTATAAATGAAGCCGGCTGTTTGTGTCTTGAATTTCTTACCTCAGCGTCGTATAATAGCGAGAAGTGGAGCATGAAATAAAGTCTAACAACCTGAACATCAACATTAGTGAATGCCGGCAGAACTGTTATGCGTTTACGGAGTCAAGCTTCGCTTTGTAACGCAGCCCTTCTTTAATCAACTTGCACCTTGATTGTAAAAACCGTACACACGTCTATGGATCAGTACGTTGGTAAATGTCATCTGACGTCCTCTGAAATCAATCAAGTTTTCCATATAGCATGCATAAATGATACAGATTAACCTCATGTGATGGTATTGCCTTCAAAACAGTACAGATCGTTCTCATGACCTTCCAGCAAATATTTATTCAACGCTGTTAGACTTTGTAATGGCAGACATTGCCAGCATGTGTCTTTAAAGGTTTAACATGATTTATTCACCTTCAGTGACAGTTTCAAAGTGTTGTTGTTGTTATTATTATTATTATTAAAAAGCCATTAAATGAGTAGAAAAAAGATGCATAAAAATCTTAAATGTCCGTTTATTCAGCATTGTCAGAAAGTTACAATAACCTCACTGTAATTGTTGTGTACAGTAAAAGAAAGATAGTTTATAGTAGCCTATTGATAATTATCCAATAATAAAAATAGTAAAGACAATTAAATAATTAGAATAATTAATCATCATCATCATATTATTAGTATTATATAAGTTTAGGATACAGGAGGGCGAGTACATTAACTGACATAATTAATACGATCTTTAATATCAAAAAGCTGCATACAAATCTCCCAAATTTCCCTTTAATTCTTTAAGACAGATATTGCAGTAGTTTTTATTGATAATGATAAAATTAAAAATAATAATCAAATTATATAGAATATAGTATGTAATAATTATTAATTACATTAATATATTATTTATTAAAAAGCCATGACATAATAAAGCTAATAATAAATAATAATAATAATAATACATGTGCCTTTTAAAGAAAATCATACAATTCTGTCATCATTTATTGATTCTCAATGGCAGTTCGAGGTGTTGGCAAATAACAAAAACCTGCATATAAATCTTCAAAATGCATACTTTTGTGAGTAGAAATAATAATATATGGGTTTGGGATGTCAAGAGGGTGAGTACATAAAATTACAGAATTATTACTAATAATTAAATAGCAAAAAGCAATTTTTTTGACAGATTTTTAACTTTAAAGTGAACTGTCCTTTTAAAGGGCACTACACAAGCTGAAATGCTTGCAAGTCACTGTCCCTGATGATTCTCTGCTTGTGGACAATCATGTGATATAATGTGGAAAACAGGACAGCCACTAACTAGGAGTGCTGACTTCATATCCTGTCACTGCCATCACATCTCATCATCTTCATACTCCATTTTGTTTACCACTACATTTTTGTTTTACATTTTGTCTTTAGTGCCATTCATGTGACTGTGCAGAGCAAAACTGCACTTGTCAAACCAGTATCAGCATCTTTAACAGCGCGATAGTATGGAAATAGTTTCGCAGCTCTCTGTCGCCCCTCTGTGGTCTGATTGTGTAACTGCAGTCATTATAGAGCACTAGCGTTAACTCTGTAGGTGTTTGGTGATTTATTACTGATGGCAAAAGGTCCTCTAAAGGGTCCATTCTGCGCACAAGTGACATGGCAGAGATTTAAAGCTTTAGAGAAAAAAATTAAATAATGCAATGTCACTGATTTTCTAAAGGGATTTACGTGGTTTAATGCAGCGTGCGAAAACGGTTTTGTGTGTGAGAACATATGTGTTTATAATTATTCTTAAGGTCAATTACACCAACTCAAGCAGCAAAGCTTTCTATCACATAGAGCATATATAGTCTATATCTAGTATATACTGTGGTGTGAAAAAGTGTTGGCCCCCTTCCTGATTTCTTATTTTTTTGCATGTTTGTCACACTTTAATGTTTCAGATCATCAAACAAATTTAAATATTAGTAAAAGATAACACAAGTAAACACAACATGCAGTTTTTAAATGAAGGTTTTTATTATTAAGGGAAAACAAAATCCAAAACTACATGGCCCTGTGTGAAGAAGTGTTTGCCCCCCTGTTAAAACTGTGGTTTATCACACCTGAGTTCAATTTCTCTAGCCACACCCAGGCCTGATTACTGCCACACCTGTTCACAATCAAGACATATCTTAAATAGGACTTGCCTGACAAAGTGAAGTAGACCAAAAAGATCCTCAAAAGCTAGAGATCCAACATGCCGAGATCCAAAGAAATTCAGAAACAAATGAGAAAAAGTAATTGAGATCTATCAGTCTGGAAAAGGTTATAAAGCCATTTCTAAAGCTTTGGGACTCCAGCGAACCACAGTGAGAGCCATTATTCACAAATGGCAAAACATGGAACAGTGATGAACCTTCCCAGGAGTTGCCGGCCAACCAAAATTATTCCAAGAGCTCAACAACGACTCATCCAGGAGGTCATTAAAAGAACCCAGAACAACATCTAAATAACTGCAGGCCTCACTTGCCTCAGTTGAGGTCAGTGTTCATGATTCCACCATAAGAAAGAGACTGGGCAAAAATGGTCTGCATGGCAGAGTTCCAAGACGAAAACCGCTGCTGAGCAAAAAGAACATAAAGGCTCGTCTCAGTTTTGCCAGAAAACATCTTGATGATCCCCAAGACTTTTGGGAAAATACTCTGTGGTCTGACGAGACAAAAGTTGAACTTTTTTTGGAAGGTGTGTGTCCCATTACGTCTTGATTAAAAGTAACACTGCATTTCAGAAAATAACATAATACCAACAGTAAAATATGGTTGTGGTGGTAGTGTGATGGTCTGGGGCTGTTTTGCTGCTTCAGGACCTGGAAGACTTGCTGTGATAAATGGAACCATGAATTCTGCTGTTTACCAAAAAATTCTGAAGGAGAATGTCCGGCCATCTGTTCGTGACCTCAAGCTGAAGCGAACTTGGGTTCTGCAGCAGGACAATGATCCAAAACACACCAGCAAGTCCACCTCTGAATGGCTGAAGAAAAACAAAATGAAGACTTTGGAGTGGCCTGGTCAAAGTCCTGACCTGAATCCTATTGAGATGCTGTGGCATGACCTTAAAAAGGCGGTTCATGCTCGAAAACCCTTCAATGTGGCTGAATTACAACAATTCTGCATAGATGAGTGGACCAAAATTCCTCCAAAGCGCTGATCTCTATCCTTTTGGCAATAATTTTACTAATTCTAATTAGATAGTTGTAGCACAGATCATAAACATGACAAGACTCTCAGTTGTTTAAAAAGTATTTATTGTGCTGCAAAGAAACAAAATAATACAAGAAACTGGAAAAAAATCTGCTGTGCTACAGGAATTCTGAGTCAACTTTTCATCTACCCTTTTTATAAATCTGCAGTATCATGACCCATGTTGACATTATTATTTTTTACATGAACATTAAACACCAGTAGTACACAAATGCCAGAAGGGTTGATATTTTATGTAGAAAGAAAGCATGAGAGGGTGGAGAGGGGAAACGGGGACACATTTCTAGCTTCTTGGGCTTCAATTTCTTGGAACAAATAAACTTGCTTAGCATCCTTTTGAAAAACGGACATTGGTGTGCTCTCAGAAGAACCAAAATAATAATTAAAAAAAAGAACAAATGCACACTCTATGAAGTTTTGAACTTTGAAACGCTCTCTGAGAGATCGACACAACGCAAAAATCTGTGATTTGAGCTGCGTCCTCCGCTAAATTCAGTTTTTCTGCTCAACAATAAATTATTAAGGTCATAGACAATATATTACATCTCTAATTCTTATTCTCTCCAAACCTTTTTTGTATTTTTTTATTCAAATTTTTTTTTTGTAAGTTTTGGCGAGTGACACTCAAGTATTTACAACAATACTTGGAGAATGCACAAAAAAATTAAATAAAATCAAGATCACACCCCATAAGACCCAAATAAGTGTGCAGGTCTGGCCGAATCAAATCCAGTCAGTGGTGTTCACTGGCTTTCATCCATGAACTCAAGCACAGTGTGTTCAGAGGCTATGAGGAGGAAATGTTATTTTGTGTGTGGAAATTGCATTTCAACTTGAAAGTGGGCTATGCACAGATTTCACATTGCTCATTAAATATGGATAACATCTTGCTGAAATGCTGTTGAGTTTATTTTTGTAAAGGCGGTTGGGTCCTCCAGAGTGATGCTCTCTCCAGCGATCCATTAATAATTCTTGTTTACCCTCTCTCTGATGCTTTTTGATTGGCCGTGACTGAAAGACAGGACTACCAATCAATTGTTTCACTTCCACAAAACAGAAACGTGGTAAAGAATAAACAGGAGTTAAGGTCCAAATCTCTGTAATTAGCCTTATATCCTCAAGAGCAATTGCTTGTTTGCGAGTTAAAACTTACATCTCAGTTATTTACGTGCACATTTACACATTTACGTGCTTGAATCAAGGCTAAAACGCAACTTTGTGGTCATAATATACAGTAAATGATATTGTGAACACATGCCTGAATATTTATTACATAATTGAATGTTGGAGGTATAAAGTTCTGAAACAAATGTTGAATCATCAAAAAAAAAAACAATACCTCTCATATTCTCCAACATCAAAAGAAAAAAAAATTCACAACGAAAATAAAACCATTATACATTTACACGTGATAATTCATGACAACTTGGAGAACAATTAAGCACATTTTCCATCACAACTATCATTACCGTAATACAAAAAAAACGTCTAAAATTCCTATTACTCTAACGAGAAAAAAAAAATATTCGAAAAATATTAAAAAAATACTTCTATTAATCTGCATTTAATAAACACCAAAAAAGAAAAAATAATAATAAAAAAAAAGGTGTTCTGGAGAACGAGTGCTTACTTGTCGTAAAAAATAATCTTATAACGCAAACTGTCTCTTAAAAATAGGTTTGATTTTCTTACTTCAATGGTAATATCTCAATTTATATAATATATTATATATATTAGATATATATAATATAATATATTTGCATTGATTAAGGGTGAAATTACTTGGAAGTTTTTTGCATGGAGATTCACCAGATTTACTCCTGCACAGGGTCTCCACAATGGTTTTAGAACAAAAAATGCAAAAGAAGGCAAACTCTGTCTACTAAAAAGAGTAGTTAGAAAACAAACAAACCAAAACAAACATGAAACACATAGGTTACTTCTCTCTATATAAAAGTGCCAAGTTGTATAGCTCTACAAACAATATCACATAAAGATAAAGATACAACCAAGACAAACTATCACAAATAACCAGCCCCGTCCCCTCACTTCAACAGCTTATGTCCATCAACATTCCAGTAGTTCTGACACCTGAAGGGACTCATGACAGGAAACGATCAAACGAGAGCTTCATCGTTCAGCTGTAAGATCACAATAGATGGCAACGTGACATTGCTTACGTACAGAAACGAAGGCTTTGTTGCACGCAAATTAATTTTTTTATCAAATCTTTAGAATTGGCTGTCCACGCTGTCTTTTGTAAAAATTAGATTTCTCTTGGTCTAATATTTCACACTACAAAAAACAATTTAAGAGCTGGATAAGCCAAAACGTGATTACTTTTTGCCTGTCTAAACAAAGCCAAAGTGACTCTTCTGGGCCCCAAAACGTTCAACTGAGCAAAGCTCTATATGTGAAAACGAAAGGGAAACAATACACACAAAAATAAGGATAGAATGAGATGTTTGTCTTTCTTTCTGTATCATCATCGTCTGTGCTTTTTAAATTTCCACCAAACAAGAAAGGCAATGGAATGCCTGTCATCATCAGTTTGCCATTATATAAATCTCTTATTTTGCTCAATCATAAATACATTCATTAGGAAAATGAACTAAGAACCTTACCGATGAAGAGAAGTCATGTGTGCGTACATGTGCGTTTGTGTGTGCGCACTCGTACGTACATGCGAACACATATACATACACACATACATATATACTCACATAATATTTCAGGTCTTTTCATTTTAGCGATAATATGTACATAAATGTTCCTATAATAGCTTTGGATTGTTGAAGCCAAATTCGTTCTCAGCTAGAAAACCAGAACACAAAAGTGCCTCAGTAATGTTTCAAAGCTTCCAGAAAAGGAGGCAGTTTCGTGAACAGTACAAATAAAGAAAACGGAAAACGTTTAACCAAAAACAGTATACATATATTTCTCTCAGATCCCCTACCAAATGTAATTCGATCATTCTTTAGACTTTATTCACAAAACGCTGGCACAATTTCTGTGTAAATCGCTTGTAAAACCATTCTCTCAAGAACTGTAGACAGTTTGCAACTTTGTGTGTCAATTCTTCGTAGAAATGCAACTTTTTGTGTCAATTCTTCGTAGAAATGCAACTTTGTGTGTCAATTCTTCGTAGAAATGCAACCTTGTGTGTCAATTCTTCGTAGAAATGCAACCTTGTGTGTCAATTCTTCGTAGAAATGCAACTTTGTGTGTCAATTCTTCATAGAAATGCAACCTTGTGTGTTAATTCTTCGTAGAAATGCAACCTTGTGTGTCAATTCTTCGTAGAAATGCAACTTTGTGTGTCAATTCTTCGTAGAAATGCAACTTTGTGTGTCAATTCTTCGTAGAAATGCAACCTTTTGTGTCAATTCTTCGTAGAAATGCAACTTTTTGTGTCAATTCTTCGTAGAAATGCAACTTTTTGTGTCAATTCTTCGTAGAAATGCAACCTTGTGTGTTAATTCTTCGTAGAAATGCAACCTTGTGTGTCAATTCTTCGTAGAAATGCAACTTTTTGTGTCAATTCTTCGTAGAAATGCAACTTTGTGTGTCAATTCTTCGTAGAAATGCAACTTTGTGTGTCAATTCTTCGTAGAAATGCAACCTTGTGTGTCAATTCTTCGTAGAAATGCAACTTTGTGTGTCAATTCTTCGTAGAAATGCAACCTTGTGTGTTAATTCTTCGTAGAAATGCAACCTTGTGTGTCAATTCTTCGTAGAAATGCAACTTTGTGTGTCAATTCTTCGTAGAAATGCAACTTTGTGTGTCAATTCTTCGTAGAAATGCAACCTTGTGTGTTAATTCTTCGTAGAAATGCAACTTTGTGTGTCAATTCTTCGTAGAAATGCAACTTTTTGTGTCAATTCTTCGTAGAAATGCAACTTTTTGTGTCAATTCTTCGTAGAAATGCAACTTTTTGTGTCAATTCTTCGTAGAAATGCAACTTTTTGTGTCAATTCTTCGTAGAACTACTAATAATATTTTGTAAGACCATTAACAATGTAATTTTCAGATTGGTGTAAATTGTTAGAAACATTCATAAATATTTGGTAAATTAGAACTTGTGTAGTTACTACTACTAGTATGTAGCAATCATAAGACCATTCATATGTAAACTGCCGTCAATTCAGAATCTCGACAGGTTACAACTTTTTTGAATGAATAATTATCGGAACTAATAGTATTTAGAAATCATTTATAAGATTGATCTTAGGTAAATTGCCGTCAATTAATAATTTATCAATTCATTTTTTCTTCTTCTATGAAACGGCATAAGAATGGTTATAAAATGGATAGTTCCGGTCCTTGATTCTGATTGGTTGAGCCGTGTTTGAAGCTGTTGTAAATTACTCTACAAACTTACACCTCTTTGTTTCTGCGTCTCTGTGTTGCTCGGCAACCACTTTGTTTGCGACCACAACCATTTCTGAGGAACTACATTGTTTGGCGGAAGAATGTTTTTATTAATATCATTACACTTTTTTTGCTTTGTTTTATTTTGTGAAACCGTACTACGTACTTGGAATAACTGTTTTATAAAAGCAATACGCCCCGTGAATCCGTGGTTTACAGTGAATTTATAACAGCTAAGGGTTGTGTTAGGTGTTATAAATTCACTGTAAACCACGGTTTCAGGGCTTAGTCTTTAGGTACTCTTTTTTTTTAATTTAAGAATAGTTGAATAATGGCACCCAAAAAACTTGGTCACCATTTGTTTTCGGGACGGGGCGGGGAAACATTAAACCGCTTTTTTTTTCCCGTTTGGGGTATAAACTGTGATATACTGAACAAACTATGGTTTTGTCTTTAAATAAAAAGTATTGTTTCTGCCACAACAGGCTGCAACACTCTTCGTACTGCAGTTTATGGTTCTTGTAAACGGGAGTTATCACTTTGATGCAAAATAATCAAAATCTTTCACAATGAATGCATGCCACAGTTGCGTGCAGTGTCATGTCGCATGATTTTCAAATGCAATTCCGCAACATCAAAGTATATCGATATAACTGGGTATTGTCCTATTCTCCTATACCGTAAAATATACGATATACCTTATAATTTCTAATTTGTTTTCCACACACATCAGTGATAAATGTTCACTGAACCTAAGCCTACTGAAATTTTCGGTGCTAATATTCGTGACCGTGTAAACCCCTATCATGGCTCACGATTACTCGAAATTATCGCAAAGGCAATCCATCGCGTAGGGCAGAACGCATTGGTCATGCATAATCTTTTCAGTAAGCAACGCTTGTGTGATCAGCAGTAAATCTCTATCTAAAGGCCAGAGGGCGCTCTCGCTCTGAAACTCCAAATACGCCTCACAGAAGAAACCCACAAAATGGCTATCGCTGCAGCTGAATAAACAGAAAATTCAACTGCTTTCATTGATTCAACATTACTAATAAACACACGACTACGACATAGGCGAATGCTATGCCATCGCTTTACTCCTGCTTAGAATACTATGAATATTTTGAGTCCCCACAAAGTAATTTATTTTCCAATCACTCGACTGACTTATTGAAGTGAGATTTTGGAGTAAAAACATGTTATTCTGTGGTATTTTTTCACGTGCTTTCGACGAGCACAGTTACTAGCACAGAGCCAGTTCACGGACAAGCTACTGCAAACAGCTTACCTATCGTAGAACGATTTCTTTGATTCATAGTCGCGCGATAAATCGTCTGCTGATTATAAACGCGATTTTGCAGTACTTGTCCGTGAACTACGGCTTGTGTGTAAATGCTGCTCCACACGTGCTGTAGATTTACTACTAATCACAGAACTGGCTTTACTGGCAAGATACGCATGACAATCACATTCGATTAAACGTGCAGCCAGCCCTAACCCCTAGATAAAATTCCATAAAACATTGCTAGATGTTGGAAAGCGACGAATGTTTTTTTTTTACAAGCGATTGCACAAAATCCCATTCTGCTCGCCGTTCAAGGAACAAGCCCTTGTGATCTGTTTTTCTTGTAAATGTTTCTGTAAAGACGCAAACCTACCTCCCTACGGATTCGTTAAACCCTCCATTTTGTAGGGGATGAAAAACAAAGCAAAAAAAGCAGCACACTTGTAAACAATAGCCAAACCAAACCACATCCGCTATTCCTCTCCGCAGCTGCTTCACATCCTTGGATTCAGTTTCAGGAAATATATATTTGCTAAGTTGTAATATCTGCCCTTATTTGTGGGAGAAGAGCAAGATGGTGTTTGTTATGATTCAAATGGGAAATCTCGACTCTAACAGAAATAAACATAAACCCCCCCACACATCCGTGACAAGAAACAATCATGGTCCACAGCGAGCAGTGTTTACTACGGTGTCGAAAAAATTAAATCGATCCGCACATCCTTGGTTGTCTTTAAGGAGACAAAAAAAAAGGAAAAAATGGGGTACCCGAGAACAACTCACGAGCCACACAAACATGGTCACGACAGTGTCGCCAAATCTTGACATGATACAGCATGCCTGCTAGCAAAAAAATGCCATCGTAGGGGCGAAACACAGAAGATAGCCCCCGGACAAAGCGACTATATCGAGCGAAGGCCTCGGGCGCCTCGGTTTTCATAAACCACCGGAATGACAACTGATAGGAAGCTACTCGGCATGCTGAGCTGGGGCACGAACACAGGGGCACGGCGCCGCGTCGTGCTCCTCTGGATGAGATCAAGCAGAGTCCGTCGAGCTCGCCAGGATCTGGGCATGATAGCAGGCATTTGTAAGACAAAAGGACGAAAGGCGAGGAACGGCATGGGCGGGACATCAAGCTCCTACGCCACCGGACCAGAAAGCGTTTCGGGGGGGGGCGTCGTGTAAGAGATGCACTCATCGATACGGTACGATGTACGGCAAAACTAATTTCACACCCACTCCTAATAATACATATTCACGACCATCTGGTGCGGCACAGCAGCAATAACGCATCGAGGCGAGCCCCAGAGACTTAGTACCGCAGATTCATATGCAGTATAAAATACACAGTCTGCGAAAAAAAAAGCGGGAGTCGAAAACACACACTAACTACCGAGGGGGCTCCGAAGCCCCCAACAGAAACAGTCCTAGAGGCAAAAAATAAGGCAGGAAGTGGAGCTAGACAGGAGCGGCAAGGAAGCACCAATAGCAGGCAGACATAGTCGATAGCGGTGGCGTGGAGGAGGGGCAGCGCACGAGAGAGCTGTTGTGATCGCGTACAAGACGGAGCGCGGAGGGCAAAGGAGGGCTGCAAAGGGCGCGGACCAATGATCACAGCCCGACGACGCACAGAAATAGTCTGGAGGGCAGAGTGGACAGGGGGGGGGGACAGCATCCGGGGGGAAAACCGGGGCGACAAGGGAACAAGGACAGCGGGGGGGCGGCCCGCGCACATAACAGGGGAAGGCAGCAAAAAGACAACGAGAAGGGCACACCGCAGTCCGCGGGTCGAGCATTGAATTCGGATTTGTGCACATCGCTTGTAAAACCTTCGTACGTTCAAAAGCTAGCAATTTATGGAAGGGCTTCTAGGGGTAGGGCTCGGGTGCGACGAGACGGCGAGAGTAGAGGGATATGGCATGGGCTGGACGGGGGGTGGACGGTGCCAGGGAGGAAAAAACATGAGATGTGTGTGTTTATGTATTGGAGTCGTCTGTCAGGTCCGGCGCTGTCTCTCACGGGTGGGGGGGGAGGGGGGGGGTTGTTCTTTCTACAGTTTTTTGGTAGGGAGGGGTCGTGTGGGGCCGGCAAAGGGTGTGGGGACGTCCCTATACGACGTCTGATCGGCGCGCGGTCCAACTGCTGTCTCTGATTCACGAACACAGCGCGTACGCGTCGTCGCGGAAAACGGGTCTCACCGGTCTGGGTAAAGGTCAGCGTCGAGGAGGTGGGGAGGCGGCAGCAGGATAGGTACCCGGGGGGGGGCTGGAGGCGGTGAAGGCAGAGCGCAAGTGTGCAGGCAGGCGGGGAAGGGCGCTGCCGGGACCGGGGCTCCGGCGGGCAGGCCGACAGTCACCAGCTGGGTGAAGGACGAAAGGCTACACATGACAAAAAAAAAAAAAAGACAGAACACGGGGGACCAGTGACGAGAGAAGGGTCGCAGGACGGACGCAACTAAATACTGGGAGGGATCACGCCACAACGGTGAGGGCGCGAATGTGGGGGTGTCAGGAAACAAGGGCGTGGGGAGCCCGCGGGGGGGACAAGTCACAGAAAAGCACAGAGAAAGGAGGAGCTAAGCAAAGGCACAGACAGGGGTGTGAGGGGGGCCAGGCGCGGCGCGGGGGCGAGGGGAGTGCAGGGGCGTGGGCAGGAGGGGGGGGGGGGGGGGGGCGGCACCGGGAAACTCCGAGGAGGGGCACCCGCGGTGGAGGGGAGGAGCGCCCAAGAGAATGCGCGTGTGAACCATTAGGTACCAAGCGCGAGGCAAATCGCGGTTCATGAGGTAGGCTGGAGGAGCGCGGGACGGCCAGGCACGGAGCGGGTCTGAGCAAAGCCGCAGCGCAAGACGAGGGGGCGAAAAAAAAAAAAAAAAAAACAGAGGGCCTGGGAGGGGCACGTAGATGACACGCCGAGACGTACAAGCTAGCGTTGGGGGGCGGATCATAGAAAATAGACAGCAGGACTGACGGAAGCGCACGCTAATGTAAGCATAAGTCAAACCGCAGCGGCATCCTGTGTGTAGGTTAATGCAAAGGATTGATCCTGCTAGGGGGGGCGAGTGAACAAAGCAGAGATCACAAGAGAGTAGGGTATTTCACAGACAGATATATTTAAAGGTAACGAGACCGTATTCGTACCGACTGGTCCCGGTACGGACATCTCGGGTCGGTGCCTGAGCCTTACAAAATACAGGCAATTCACCCCATCCAGAAGGGGGCGCCTCGCCAGGCAATGCGCGCTGTAATTGATAACCGACCGCCCCTGAACAAAGAAGCCCACTAGACAGTGTCCATGTGCTGATTCTGAATGTGTCTCTCACAGACTGACAAAGGAGTACTGTATACTTTAAAGGCTTGTGCACTCAACTGTTTGCGAAATGGAGCTTTGTGCTCGTTTATCCTACCTCTCTCATTCGGCACAAATCCAAATTTCTCTACTTTTCCCATATTGGCATGTCTCTTATTTATATTAAATTCTAGGCTGTACTAAGTCAGCGTTCCAACTATGTTTGGACGCCTGATGTTTGGTTCCTGGATTTTTATTTTGATAAAGTACCACCTGCCTGTCAGTTAGCAATGCGTAACTGATGTGTTTTTGTGGGGTGTGGTGTTGTGTGGCTCGGCGCGATCACTCAACTGTTTTCCTGAACCATCAGAATAACTTTAAACACTTATTGTCTTAATTAATAATGCCATCACTGTATAAGTCGGCTTTGCATTTGTGTACACTCAAATGAAAACAAAACATTGAGCTAGTAAATAAAGAAACAAATAGGATTCGCTTCCAATGTGAACAAATTAAGCCCGTCACAAAATTTAAACTAAAACTCAGCATATATAGGGTATGTTACGTGTCACACTGTTTTTCCCCCTTTTTATCTGTAAACTAATTCACATATCTCTTTCAAGAATTTATTCCTTGTATGGAATGTGCCTGCAGATTTTTATTATATACAAGTATAATATTTACGTATTTTCACAGCAGGTAGAAAAAATTTGTAATTTGGTACTAATGTCATGTTCAAAATAAATACAAGAGACCGGCATAGTAAGATTAGATTGTTTTGTTTTTTTTTGTGTTTTGTTTTTTTTTTTTTTTTTTTGTTTTTGTTTTTTTTTGTTTTCATTTTTTTTTTTTTTTTTTTTTTGTTTTTTGTTTTTTTTTTTTTTTTTTGGTTTTTTTTTTTTTTGTTTTTTTTTTTTTTTTTTTTTTTTTTTTTTATTTTTTTTTTTTTTTTTTTTTTTTTTTTTTTTTATTTTTTTTTTTTTCTTTTTTTCCCCCTCTGTACAGAAATCGTATTAACCGTGACCCCCGAACCGAGGTTAATTACCTACCTGTTGACTTGAACGGTCTGTGGGTACATTCCACCCCTAATATATATATGTATATACAGTGGGGAAAATAAGTATTTGATACACTGCCGATTTTTTTCAAGTTTTCCCACTTACAAAGATTGGAGAGATCTGTAATTTTCATCGTAGTTACACCTCAACTGTGAGAGACCGAATAAAAAAAAATCCAGAAAATAACATTGTATGATTTTTTAATAATGAATTTCCATTTTATTGCATGAAATAATAATTTGTTACAAAGAAAAATAGAACGTAAATTTTGGTACGAAACCTTTGTTTACACTTACAGAGGTCAACCTTCCGGCTAGTTCTGACCAGTTTGCACACACTGCAGCAGGATTTGCCCACGCCTCCATACAGGTTTCTCCAGATCTTTCGAGGTTTTGGGGCTGTCGCTGGGCAACATGTAGTTTCAGCTCCCTCCATAGATTTTCTATGGGGTTGAGATCTGGTGACTGGCTAGGCCACTCCAGGACCTTGAAATGCTTCTTACGGAGCCGCTCCTTAGTTGCCCTGGCTGTGTGTTTGGGGTCATTGTCATGCTGGAAGACCCAGCCACGACCCATCTTCAATGCTCTTACTGAGTGAAGAGGTTGTTGCCCAAAATCTCACTACATGGCCGTCCATCTATCCTCCCTCAATCGGTGCGTCGTCCTGGTCCCTTTGCAGAAAAACCGCCCCAAAGCATGATGTTTCCACCCCCATGCGTCACGGTTGGGATGGTGTTCTGTGGGATTATACTCATTCTTTTCTTCCTCCAAACACGTCGAGTGGAGTTTATACCAAAAACTTCTATTTTGGTCTCCTCTGACCACATGACCTTCTCCCATGCCTCCTCTGGATCATCCAGATGGTCTTTGGCAAACTTCAGACGGGCCTGGACATTGCTGGCTTGAGCAGGACCTTGCCCACTCTGCAGGATGTTAATCCATGCGTGTAGTGTGTACTAATGGTAACCGTTTAGATGTGGTCCCAGCTCTCTTCAGTCATACCTGTGTCCTCCCGTGTCGTCTAGCTGAGCCCTCACCTTCTCAGATCATTGATACTCCACGAGGCTAGATCTTGCATGGAGCCCCAGTCCGAGGGCGATTGACAGTCATCTTGAATTTCTTCCATTTTCTAATAATTGCGCCAACAATTGTTGCCTTCTCACCAAGCTGTTTGCCTATTTTCCTGTAGCCCATCCCAGCCTTGTGGAGGTCTACAATTTTGTCCCTGGTGTCCTTAGACAGCTCTTTGGTCTTGCCCATAGTGGAGAGGTTGGAGTCTGATTGATTGAGTGTGTGGACCGGTGTCTTACAGGTAACAAGTTCAAACAGGTGCAATTAATACAGGTAATGAGTGGAGGATAGGAGGGCTTCTTAAAGACAAACTAACAGCTCTGTGAGAGCTAGAATTCTTGCTGGCTGGTAGGTGATCAAATACTTATTTCAAGCAATAAAATGGAAATTAATTATTAAAAAAAAATCATACAATGTGATTTTCTGTATTTTTTTTCCTCATTTTGTCTCTCACAGTTGAGGTATACCTACGATGAAAATTACAGATCTCTCCATTCTTTGTAAGTGGGAAAACTTGAAAAATCAGCAGTGTATCAAATACTTATTTGCCCCACTGTATATAGTTATTTTTTGCTTTAAATAAGGTCTTTATGATATCAAAAATAAATATCAGAATTCTTGTCACCACTTTCAATATTACAAAAAACTAATACAGCTCACTAAAGACAAATAAACAGTCAGCGATAAAATAAAAATAAGAAACTAATCAAAAGCAATAGGACAAAAACACTGTATAAAATGTATAAAACACTGTATGTATAAAAACACTGCATATTCTTCACTGTGTAAATTAAATATATATTTCCTCTTATTAAAGTTACAAAAGTGATTTAGTCAAGAGCAGTGAGAGATTTTCTTTCTTTTGTTGTTTGATTAACATGAATGACAGATGGCAGGGATTTTAGACCACTGTCACTGTAAGAGCTGCCCGGATCCAATATACTGTTTACACGTGTTTTTCTTTTCAATTGCTTTCACTTAAGACCTAAATTACAGTTTACGAGGATACTTGCAAAGATGGGCATTTTGGCAAAATATCTCCGTTCAATACTCCCACGCTCTATGAGCATTGTCTTAACTTGTGTGCACCTCTCTGACAGCGCTTGCATATAGCGAAATGAGTTTTCTTTCGCTACTGATTGCGTTTCAAGGGCATAAAAATCTCTTATCGTTTGCAATGCTTAAAAATGCATGCAAACAATAAGTTTTTGTGACCACGTAGCACAGCAACCACACGTGAGTTTGTAACCTTGACAGAGACAATAGTGCATAATCTCTATCGGTTAGCAAATTTCTACCGATTAATCGTGTCTCCCATTATATCGCCCACCCCTAGTATCCATGTAGCAAACTGGGACATATAGGCAGGTACCTTATTGGGTGTGCGGTAGCAAGGCACAGGGATCCACTGCTTACGCTGGTTGACCAACAGCAGGGCGGCGATAGTAAGCATCATCATTAGGATGGGCAGTGCCACCCAGGCCCAGCGCAGACCAGTATCCTCACGGGGCAAAGGTGTCTTGCCATCTAGGTAGGGCATCTGCAGACTTCCAAAGTCACCTGGAACAATCCACAACACACCTGTTGGCACATTTTGCACCTGATAGCCGTGACTCATTGAGCAGTGACTCACTGGGGCAATGTAGAACAATTCAGAATTGAATCATGCCATGTGAAATGCAAATTGGGCTTGATTGTAAAAGCAGGTAATGTCAGACATCCATGTCAGCAATTAAGGCAAATGCCAGAGACTTGACAGACAGACAACCCACTCACATCAGCCTTAACAAAAGCAACACATGGAAAATCAAGAAGAAAGTACAGATTGCTAACAGGAAAAAAAAAAGAAACAAACAGCCAGCTTTGTGAAAGTGCAGTTTGATTAAAATTACTTAAAGTTAGAATAATCATAAAAAATAAATATAATTTAGAATTTTCTCGCTTATTCACTAACATAAGCACATGAAATTGTTCAACGGAATGAAATCAGGAGAAATCATAGTTAGCTATAAACATGCTATCTTAAGGCTATGTCCACACGAAGCCAGAGCTTTCCCTATCCAATCTTTTTTTTCCACTTGTCTCAAGAAATATCTGCGTTCACACGAAACCACAAAACGATGTAGTATACATGCCAGACCAGTATGTGGCAATGTAATTCTGCCACAGAGATACACTAAAAATGGATAAGAAGACTTAGACTATGCGCATAAACCTTGCGCGCGGTATACAAACGAACATGGAACAATACATTTATTAATCTGTGTTAACGTTAGTTAATAAAAAGACAACCGTTCAGTGTTTGTTCATGTTTTTGTTGCTGTTACGTGACGTAACTTTGTCTGACTAGGGGCGAGACGTGGGCTAATAATGTTATCGTTTCAGAAAATATACGGATTCTCTGTCCACACGAAAACGCAAGGGCGGCGTTTTCATATTTATCCACTCTGGGACCCGGTTTAAAAAAATATTGGTTTCATTCTCCCAAAACGCCGGATCCGTGTGGACGAAATACCTATACGATACAAAATGTATGCATATACAGCTAAACGCGTCTCCGTGTGGACGGAGCCTAAGTTTGCAAGTTGGTATCTTAAAATAGCTTAACTAGGCTAAGTAATTTCTCAAATGAATTCTCTTCAAAATGTTGGTCTTCCATGAGATTTGTGCTGTCTGAATTATTCTTACTTCCATACTATACAGTATAGCAAGCAAAAAAACAGTATGTTGTAGTATTTCCGAATTCATAGTATTCGAAAAACCAGTGCTTTCGAAAAACAGTAGGCGAGAAGTACCCAGATGACCTACTACTTCCACCAAGATTCTGGAGTGTGCATTCGATAGACGATTTACTATCCCATGAAACCATGGGAGTGGATTTGTGAATGGCAGGTAAGCGATACAACTGACACTGATAGGTCACATGACAGTAACAGCATGGTGGATGTAATACTTCCAAATTTCATTCATACTACCCTTACCCCATACTCCATGCTATACAGAACATAGTTTTTAAAGGTTGAAGTAAGTTTCAAACCAACTGTAGTACCTACTAGAGAGTATGCAAATTTGGATGCAGCTTAGTTGTCCTAAACCAGAATACCGATTGTAGAAGAAGACAGTTTTTGCTAAAGCTCGCTATAGCATCCCTTGTGGCAATGCTAAGAATTCAATAAGCATTCACTTTGCATTATGCATTGGACTTTTTGACTACTTCATTTAAATAATTGGCTCATAAGTCATTTGCTTATGAATCAGACTACACTGGTTGTGCTATGTCTTATTTTGTGCATTAAACTAAGACAGCCCAACAAAGACTTGTTGTCTATATATCGTCCCGCACTCTGGTACAGACCTCTGAACTGTGGCATAATATTATTTTCGCTATGAGTTGGCCAGGCTGGTTGATGTCTCTGCTTGTCTCCTCGTTGGTCCGTCTTCTCGATGGGCACATTTGTGGGAGCGTAACTTTCTGTAATTAAAATATCAGAGACACGGGGACACAAAGAAAGAAACAAAGAGAAGAACAACGTGTTACAGAAAAACACACACCAAAGCACATAATACAAATCGTAACTACATTAAGAGGAGTTGAGAAGTGCCCACTCAGAACAAACAAGATTCAGGTCAGCGTGAAATTGCGGGCCGCAGGCTAATTAAAAGCTCATCTTCAGAGCTGCGTCTTTGAGTGGGAAAGAAACAAAGGGTGAGTGATTACCCAGAGTGCACACGACACCACTCTCAACCTCCTCATTGATCCATAGCCAAGTGACACAGCAATAAAGTGGGTCGTGATCAATGACATTATCTCCCAAATGCAAAGAGAGCTAATTTAGCCTCTGTCCGGCTTCGACTTAATCCCTTTAAATGATTAATCTCAATGAGTCCGTATTTAGATGAAAGACCCATTCAATTAGAGAGAAGGTTCTAAGTAAACACTGCTTTATGAGAGACAGACAGAGAGAGAGACAACGAGATAAAGAGAGAGCATGAAAAAGAGAGAGAGAGACGTGTGACAGAACTACAGAGAGCAAAACTGCAGGGTACTTGGATCAGTGATACTGCCATTTATTTTAGTCATTGTGAAATAGTCTATAGCTACTTTTCCATCCACTTCGATTAAATGCAAACCAGATTGCAAATAAAGCAGAATTTAACTCCAGTAGTGGGCTGTACATTAGAATTAAATGGAAAATTAAATGATTTTATCCATCAGGATTTAATTGGGGGGTGAAAATGGCTTTTATTGGTCAAGCTTATGTTCCCCACCCCTGTGCCCTTGATTACATCAGCAGAGAAATAAAACTGTTTTAAAACAAAAAATCCAGACAAAGTAATTTCTATGCTTCATTTTATTTAAAAATTTTACAAAAACAAACCTACAATTTTATTATTATTTTGAATTCATTTGAACTTTTACATGAAACAAGATCTTATATAAAACTATAATGTTTCTAAAAATTATAATGATTTATTTACTACAAATACAGTAAAATGATAAATTATTATAATATGGTATATACAATTATATATTATTTCCTAATAATACGGATATTATACTAAATTTGACAGATTCTATTTTTAAGTATTATTTATTTAAGTATTATAAATTTTTTATTCATTCTAGCACTTATTTCAGTTAGTTGTCAAGGCCAAATGTCTTATTTTCCATTTAAGTTTTTCATCTAATATTTGTTTTATAATCATTCATATCATATGTTGTTTTTTAAGCTCATTTGGACATTTGGAGTTCAGTGTCTGCTTAAAATAGCAGTCTAACATAAATAAAGATCCAAAAAGTATTTGGATTTAAATTAAAGACATCAGACAGATCACAAAACAGAAAGCAAACGACAATTTTCAAATGGCATTAAAGAATATTTTACAAAAGCTAATGTTTCGCGATTAAAAACACATTATTTGTATGGGTTTGGGATGACACGCTAAGAAAATTGACACTAGTTCTGATAAAGGTTGTACATTGTTTGTGATGCCAACTGGTTAAATATTTTAACCATGGAAAGAAACTTTTTGTTTTGAACATTTAATGCTCTAAATACTTTACGGGGCTCTGTGTAGCATATCTGTTTTGTATTTGCCATGCAGATTCACTGTCTCTCATTCTGTTCTACTCATCTGATCTAATCTCTATGTGAACACACAGCACATAAATCCTGACCTGGACACATGGGGCAGCAGCTGCCCTCCACGGTGACCGGCTGATGGCAGGGTAAGACAGGACAGCTGACAGTCGGCAGAGTGTCGTGGCCCTGCACGCGCAGTAGCAGTGCTGCAGCTGTCAATGTCGGCAATCGCGTTCCTCTTCCATGTAGGGGGGGGGGGGGGGGGGTGCTTCTTCGGTTGAAATTGACCACGGCCCTCGGCGTGGCAATCTGTGAAAAGGTGGAGAGACACTCTGTCAATAGCGCATGTATGTAATTAACATCTCAACAATGAGACACAACACACCCACTATATGATCAGAATGCAAATTACTTGGCTGTCTGATCTGGAGCAATACGATCTTCAACTGTGCACAGATTTACGTACCTAGACAGTATGGGGACACTGTCCGCGGGCTTCTGCTGGGACAGGCCGTGGGCGCTAGTTTGACTGGATGGGCTAGGACTTGCAGAGAAGGCAGGCTGACGACTGCCGTCTAGACACACGCGCTGAGAAGACGTTGTGCTTCCGGTTCCATGGACTTCCTCGGTCTCAAGAAAATATCAGGCCATCCCATATCCTGGTCAGTAGCTGGGGGGCATGACATACGCTGTCGTTCACTGGGGGGGCGTCTGAGGGTGACTGGATCATCTGAAACAAGGGATATTATATAGAACGGATTTCCTATTCTATTATCATGACAGACCTCTCTGAAGATTTTAGGGCATGGTATACGGATGACAATGTCATGTTCATTTATCTTGGCGAATAGATCTCTAAAAAAAAAAAAAAAAAAAACGCTGGGCTGAATTGCTGCTGCTGTTGGTTATTGCTGTTGTTGTAGATTATTGCTGTTGCTGCAAAGCAAGTACAGGAACATGCTACTTACTCCGTCCCGCCCCCCCACCCCCCCCCCCCGCGCCATACATATTGTATAGCAGTGTTTGAGTATTTCAGAACACATACTGTCTGGCTGGCACAAATAGCATATAAAATAACCCGTAGCAGCAGGTGGAGCTGGGGAAGGGGGTGGGTTTCAGAGAAACTCTAAAGCATGCTGCGAAATGCTCTAGTGAATGCTAACCAACTATTTAAATGTAAATCAGCAAGCTCATTGGCTGCATATGCAACATGAACCAATCAGCTTGTGCCAAGAAGTTTAAAGCCTGGAATACACTACACGATTTTTGCCCTGATTTTCCACCGATTTACAGTCTGGAGAAGTCGACGCTAGCTGCCGAAAGTCAAAGCCAGTCTGCAGATTTGAGTTGACAGATTCCATAGAAAATCGCATTGTGTATGATGGTCACAGACTCAGATTTTTTAGCTTCAGACTAGGGCTGTGCGATTAATCAAAATAGTCATAAAATCGCGATTTGAGCATGCGCGATTTCTAAATCGCTTTAAAAAGCAAAAAAACAACGGAACAAAAGAGAAAAAGAAAAATAAAACAGCACACGCTTTCTGCAACCTCCTGCAGTATGCTATCTGAACCAATCAGAATGCAGCGCACCTAAATGGAGCACGAGAACAGAACAGACCGGGCGGGCATACAAACGTAATGCCAGGTTGACACACCCCATCTGTGGTGTGTATTTTGTCCGCGCCCATGATAACGGATCAGAGCGTTCACCCAGTAGACTGAGCATGCGATTGCGAGTGCGTCGGTTCAGTGGCGCTCGCAGGAGTCATTGTGCGTCTGGTCTGCAGCAGTCATGCTGCGATCGTTTCCGCGCGGAGTCTATTTCTGCTGTGCTGCATGTGCTGAATTGAAGTGACAGTGCATTATTCGCGGTAAAAATTAACATGAGTTGACATGGAAATTTTGTAATTACACCATAAATGCATACAATTAAAGTCTACTGTTTCACAGTCAACACATGGATTTTTGGCTACATTTAAAACAAGGAAAAGTGCACTTTTAGATAAACAATGCAATAATAGATGGCACTCGTGGTGGTAGTTAAACAAAGTTATATTTATTGAGTTTAAACGTGAATATGTCTATGAAACATTGTATTAATCGTACTGTGATAAAAGAGAATCACAATGCTGAAAAGCATTTGCAGAAAGCAGGCTTGGAGGGGGGGGGGGGGAAATCAAATGTGTATGGATGAAATGTTGTGTTTGTGGTAAACAGCGGCGGATCAGGAGCGGACTGCAAACGCATCCTGTGCGAAGGCAAAATGAGTCTGTGTTGCTTCTTTCTTGGCAACCTCACTACACGATGACTGTATGACTATAACATGGCAGATTGAGTATGCGTGTTAACTTTGAGCGCAAACAAATCTAGTTGCAACACCTCGGCGAGGGGCAACGCCACAAAAACTCTATGACGGCAATGCTGGGCAAATAAGAAAAATCCCGGGACACGGGATTATTCAATTTTTTTTCCTGCCTATATGTCTATTCCTATTCTAGAGTACATTTTGTTAAAACAGTCATTTAAAATTTACTTGTGATTATTTTTTGGCCTTATGTCTGTTCTAAGCGACATGTTAGCAGCTTCGTGATAAAGCTCTAATTGGGGGTTTTCTTTGGAAATATGTTTCAAATTCACACTGAATGCATTTATGACTGTAAAGGATGTCTGTGTGTGTCAAAATCGCGATTAAAATCGCAAAATTGATCAAAGAAATCGCGATGAAAACATGTTTTCAGCCGATTTTAGAACACATTGTTTTTATTTGTCACGCGTCTCCTAGCAACAGTGCGCATTGTTTCTGTGTGAGTTTGTTGTGATCGGCACGACTTTAAAGTCTGCTAGTGTATCATACTCAGTCATGCAGTGTATGATGTCCAGTTTTCCTCTGTCACTGAAAAAGTCGGTAAGTGTGTGATGCCTAGTGTCTTAAAAATCTGTTCAGATTTAAATAGTCATGTAGTGTATTCCAGCCTTAACGCTGTGAATATCATTAGTTAGCATTAACAATCCATCAGCCTGCGCTATCTAGAGTTTAATGACAAAACTATAAAGACTTTTTTTCTTTAAAGCCTTAGATCCTTCACAATAAGACCAGAAACGTATTAAAGAAGTAAACAGTTTTGATGTCAACTTTAGTGACATGCACTATACAAGCTAAAATGAAACTGACAGTCAACTGATTTCTAATAGTCTTCAATTAAGCATGTGACACTATGTCTTTGAATTCAAGCTTTGAAATTTGCTAATAAGTGCACCATATTTCTCTGGGGCTGTATTTGCTCCATGTTATAGTGAGAGTGAAAAAGTTTTGAGTAGTTTCTCTTGTAACTAAAGAACGGAATGTCAACATACTTTGACTAAAACACAAATGACTCAAAACATAAATATTCATAGCAACTCAAACAATCCAATCTTGAAAAACAAATCTACATTTCTCGCTTTCATTTAGAAAGCCAAAAAATGATTTCAGCGGCGTTGAGAACATTTTAAAGAGCATAGTTATAGTTATAGAAACATTCTCTGAAATGTGCATCCATTCTATTCCTCTGTCATCCTTTCGGCTCAGACTGTTAATCATGTACTCCTGCACCCATGCAGTATTCATAATTTCCACCAAACACATGCATTATGCACGTTCACATTTTGTTAACTTTTCTCCCGTTGAAGGTGTCTCACGCCTCTATGCTCTAAAAGTCCTTACAATAATGAATCTTTTAACAAATTATGTTTTTTCTGCCTCCCTTGACTGTACTCCTACAAGATCCAAATATCACAGCCACTTTGGCTTCTCCATGACATTTTCGCAACGTGCTTCTAAACTAAAGTTTTGGTAAGTTAGAGCAGGCCTGTCAATGCTTTTCAAACATAAAGGCTTTCGTTGACAGCACACCTGGACAGTGAGGGCAGCAGGAATCCTGCGTTCTGATTGGACTGTGGCAGAGCAGGGGTGGGCACACTTCCGTCTCACAGAGCACACGGCCACTGTGGCAGGTGCACTGAGTGCAGGAGTCAATGTTCCACGTCTCTCCCTCCACAAAGTACTCTCCACCTGGAGCCAAACACACGGACACCTCGCTCAGCTCCGGCTTATGGGAACTGGACTCTTCTGAAAGAGATAATAAATATTTTAACATGTAAAATCCATCCTGAAGTATCAACGGAGATTGTAATGTAAGTATGTTGCAGTTTTGGCTCACCTGGACAGGTGGGGCAGCAGTGGCCAGGTCGGATGGTGGGGTTATCACAGGGGGGAACTGGGCAAGAAATAAGGGCACACATTTCTCTCCCAGCATGGCAGTAACAGTCCCTGCATCCGTCATGCCAGCTCTGCCCGTTCTCGTGCCTGCGGCCATCCATAGACATGCAGGAGCCCAGTTTCACTGCTGGAGCCACAGACGACTAACAAATAAAAAAAGAGCGAGGCTCCTGATCGGCACAGAAAGAAACCAATGAATGACAATAAACACATCAGCTGAATAACTGAAGAGCTGAAAGCATCAACTCTGAACAGCCTAAACCAGTCATCAGTAATTCGAATCCCACTTCCGTAACAGCTACACATCACGGGGTAAGACATTTGCATAAGCCGCCTCATGTTCTACGGCATCACTACCGGCACACTTGGAACCGCCCTCAACACTGTATGTACTTGTCACGTCATTTGGCGAGAAGGACGCTGTGTTCCACGCTGTGAAAGTAAATTCATTTTGTTTTCAAAGAATCAGTGGTTAAAATTCATTTTTTTTCACTGTACCACAGCAGTACAACCCCAGTCTTTATTGTGTTCCTGCCATTTTACTGACGACTGCCTCTCTAATTCACAAAAACCCTCACTCTTGAAAGATGGCTTAGTACCCAGTTTATTTGGACCAGCTGGCTCCATTGAATCACAACCTGTAAGTATGATAAATAGTAGATGTTTGTATTTTCTATTGAGCACTCAAAATATGGAACTATGGCAATTGGCATATCATTTCCGACACGCTGTATGCAGTAGACTAATCACAACAGAATGGGCCTTCTGACCAATCAGAGCAGAGTAGGCTCACGGAAAGGAGGGGTTTAGAGAGACTGAATCTTAAAAAAAAAAACCCTTCGAACTAATTTTTTGAGAATCAGTGGAAAATGAGGTGGTATTAAATGCATATTTTGAGAAAACTAAAGCATGTTTTGACTTTGCATGCATTTATACCTATACAAATACAACCTATACAAATACAAGTTCACTTGTAATGAGGATAAACATTATTTGAAGACTGAGAACATAAAACCATTGAAATTTAGTTGACATTTAACCCAAACGCTGCAAACACTTAAGTCAGACTCTCAAACAAAACAAGAGAACAACTGCTTTGTGGTAAAAGCAGACCACAATTTGAAATGATCAAACTCATTTTTATTTTAGACACAGCGTAAAAATGTGTTTATATAGTCTGGTCCGGATGGATTCTTTGGCATATTAATAGCGAAACGGGAAAGCCAGAGGATTGCCTGAATCATTTTTACATTTATATTCCAGACATTTGACCTCTTCAGTGAAACATTTTCATCGGCTGCACCACAGACAGCATGAAATGACAAAATATGCAAGTGATGCCTCGCACGCCCGAAACCCCAGAGCACAAAACATTCTCAAATCTCATTCTATCTGCCAAGAGCGTCACCTCTCACTGCCTCTCCATAACAGCGGCAGGGCTCCAGCCAGGCCCCAGTCAATATCACAGAACCATTTCACATTGATTAAAATCCTGTCTGGGTGATATGTGGAGGATGCACGCTTTCAAAAATTCAACACGAGGGAGATTAAAAAAGGGTATTTTTCCTTGCTCTCTCGTCTCATTAAACGAACCGAGCTTGTGAATATTTCACGTGCCAGCTTCATTATTGAAGATGAATCAAACGAGAACACAAGAGTCGTATAAATAATGGAGAGCTGTGAGTAACTGTGGGCCCAGCTTTTGTATATACAACAGGTGGCCCTCAAAATAAATGGAAAATATAGGGAGGGGGGGATGAGTCATGCTGCAGACCCTGGTCTCCTGAATTGGAGGCCCAGCAGTTCTCTTGGTGCACATGGCTCACACTTGGAAATTAAAGGAATAACACCTCAACCACCGTGCAGGCATATATCGTTTCAGGCTGTATGGGGGCCAACGTAGTCACTAGTCACTCTGGCTGAAAAAAAAAAAGAGGCTTGAGGTTTATATTACTTGAGAATTTTTAATAAAAATATAAATGCTTACAATATTGTTTGATTTTAAAAAATTTGTTTTGGGAGAAAGTCTTTGATACCGTGTTAGCTGGTCCCGAACTTGCAAGGGCATTTAAGCAGAAAAGGAATAACACCTCAGCATATCGATTCAGCTGTATGGGGCCAACGTAGCACTAGATCACATCTGGACATGAAAAAAAAGAGCTTTTGAGTTATATTACTTAGATTTTTAAATATAAATTGCTTACAATATTTGATTTGATTTTAAATTTTTTAAATGGGAGAAAAGTCTTTGATCCGTGTTAGCTGTCAACTTCAAGGGCATTTAAACAGATTTCGCTTATGTATTAAAGCAATAAAGAAATAAAGCTGCAGTGATTTTACCTTGGGTAAGGGGTGTTCATTTTTCTAAAAAACGCATGGCCTATATTATCTTATTGTGTTTGTAAAATTGCCACAACAGTTATATGATAAAAGTCACCAATCTGTAATAAATAATTGTAATTCTTAATTATATTAATCAGAATACATTTATACAGTTCATTACAATGTTGTTGTAGTTAAAAATACAAAATGTTTTAGCTTAAATATTTTTATGTTAACTGAAATAAAGCTGAAATAAAAAATACGATCAAAAACGAGAAATAAGTACTAAAATTACTAAAACTATAACTGAAATAAAAATAAAATTATCTGAATAGCCAAAGTTAAATAGAAAAAAAGACAGACAAAAGCACATCCCAAAATTAGTAAAATGTAAACTGATATAACTACTAAAATAAAAGCTAATTCAAAATTCTAAATTGGTGCTTAAACATATAATTCAAAAGATGTGCATTTACAGGCATACATTTTTTTAAATTAGATTTCTAATTTGGAACTATCAATGAGAAATGTAACAGTCATGCTGTAGTTAAACTAGATAATACAAAATCACAAGGTCTATAAAAGGCAAAACAGTGACTTACCTCTACACTGACAAATCAGACAGCCCAACTCATCGTGCTGGAAGCCCATTGGACAGGACTTGTCACATAGCAGTTCAGGGCATTTCTTACAACGGCAGGTGTCACAGCCATGCTTGTTCTTACTGATAACAAAAAAACGAGATAGGGAGAAAGAACAAGAAAGCTTAAAAAATGAATACGTACATACATGATGCAGTAAGTTTTCCCTTATTTAAAAAATAAATACAAAGTTTTGTCATGAAAAACTCTAGATAGCCTGATAGCTTCTAACTCAATCTGATGTAATCACATCATTATTCACACAGCCCAGCTGGTTGGTTTCTTTTCACATCAGCAGCCAATGAGCTTGCTGCTCAACATTCAAATACTTGGCTAGTGTTTGCTGTAGCAGTTTCAGAAACCCTATACCTTCCCCAGCTCCACATGTATAGATCCACTACGGGGTAATTTCATGTATGTTATAAATGGGAGTTATGTTATACAGTATATATATATTATATGTGCAGCAGCAGTATTTCTTACATGCTCACAGCAGCATGTCTGTGGATGTATTGGTCGTAGCAAGTCTCGGTACTTGCTCTGCCGCAGCAGCAGTGTAGCAGATCTTTTCCGCCAAGACCAAACACATTAACACTGTCATGTATATTACCATGCTAAACTCTCAGAAAGTTGACATCTCTTAGATAACAATAACACACTTCCAAAAATATATTTTTTTTTATAAATGATGTATGTGCAAATAATGTAGAAATTAATACTCAAGACATATCAGTACTCTGAAGGGACCGTTCAGACAGAATGTTTTTTTGCATTCCACTGCAATCTTTAAAAAAATTTTTTTAAACGTAGCTAAACTTGTGTTAGATGGATGTCTTTGACTGTTGTCAAATCAAAACTCAAATCAAAATATGCTAAAAAAAGGCGGCCGCACATTTTTGCCATTTCAGAGCTCACACCTCCCATTTTTCAACACAAAAACATGTTCTGTGTGAATGGCCCCTAATAAAAGCTGATTTATTTTAAATGGAGTTGGTTGCCTCCTGAAGGCAGCCATGGTGAGATCACGACTAGTCAAAAACTACTTTATCTGTGTACATCTTGTTACTGGACATGATCACTCACAGAAATTAATCAATGGCTGACTGCGATTACCACATTTCTATTTGTGGATAGCTGGATCCATGCCACTAGGTGTCAGTATAAGTTGGCCAGCACAACATATACCAAAAATTAATAAATAAAAAAAGACAGAGTGCACCTTTAAAATAACTCTTCAAGACATGTGGCCTTCATAAAGAGTCAGTGCACATTCTCAGTACACTTTGTCATTGGCACATCAAAGCTTGGCACTATACACCAGGTGCCAAAGACACAGTCCAATGTCATCCGTTAACAGAGCGAGAAGGAGAGAGTCTTTATTGACCTTACTTGGAGTCCTGTCAGCAGATGGCACATTAAAGACGACTAACCAAAACGACCAATCAAAATGCTCCCTGATGTCCAAGGCACCTTCCTTGGAGAACAAACTCATCCAGGGCGCACTGGCCTGAACCCCAACTGCCCATCTCATATACACACACACTTCTTCCCATCCTTCATCCCCCTATCCGCTCTTATCGGATGAATAATAGGGCTGAGAAGCAGCCATGTGCAGTGCGTATTTGGTTTGGTGATAAGAAGCTATCAGGTATGATGTCAGCAGTGGGGAATATCAATATTCTTTGTGCAAGAGGAGGAAGTCTGTGCTAAGCTGCATGCATTATTCAGGCCGCGAGCTTGATCCTCGGCCATAACTTTGAGGGGGCATAAATAGATATCTAAAATTAGAATCTGAGATGCAAGCATTTGCACTTGTGTGCTCATTCATGACGGCAGAATTGAGGTGGAAAGAGACAACGACGGGCCAGGGGCCGAACTCGGATGAATAAAGACTCTTCTTTATTCAACCACACCCGAGGGAATGAGCCTCGGATAGGAGACTATAGAGATGCAAGACCAGCCAAGCTGCTGCCTCATTCTCTGCACTTGTCATAACGGTCTTCATTATATTTTAAAGGAACAGTACAGCTATTTTTTTTTCCTTTTAACATTTTGAGGGTTATACAATGAGACAGTAGAGAGAAGATAATCATGGGGCAGATGAAGGGGGGATGGGTTTGGGTTACAACACCGATCAAATTTGAACCAGCCTTTCCCATATGCACAGCACAGCTTAACATGTCTGGAACATTGCACTAACCATTACATCACAACTCTAGCCTGAGGGAGTAGGGGGTCTCTGCAGAAAAAAATGGGCATTTCCCAATCAGTGGGCATTTATCAAACACTTTACCTGACTGGATAAAATCATGAAGGTCCACTCCTAACTCCACCCCAAAATCAAGGGGGCAAGGGAAGGGGGTGGGGGGCAATGCCAGCCCCGCTGCAATTTGGAGCATTTTCGACAAGCCCAAGCCCAGTTCTATGGGGGTGTTAGAGGGTGATAAATACCCTCAAACAAAAGCACCCTCAATTGAAAATCTGGAAAAATATCCAGTGCGTATTTGTGGTTGCATCTGGGATTCGGCATCCAAAATTTACTCTTCGCAATAATTTTTTGCAATGTTTTGGCAATTAGCAATCACCGACCTATCTGTTTGATTTTCTTGAATCAGTGCCAACAGAAACGGTGATCTTGTCAGGATTCACTCACTAGCCTACTGAAAATGTTGGAGTTTTTATTCATTGCAGTTCTGTGCACTCAATCATCTCATAACAAACAAAGTGCAGATGCGATGTAAATAAAAGTTTCAGGTTACACTTTATTTTAAGGTGTCCTTGTTACAGTGTAATTATTAAATTACGGAGTAATATTAATTAACTACATGTAATTACTATATGGTTAGGGATAGGATTTGGCTTAGGTTTACTTGCATGTAATAATGCATAATTTATTCTTATTGTAATAGTAAGTACATCTAAGGTGTAACAAGGACACAGTAAAATAAAGTGTTACCAAGTTTCATTGTGCAGTGTAGAGAGATTCATTGATTATAACTAGGGCTGTCAGTTTAACCCTTAAATGCATACCTCGGGTCTTTAGCGACCCGGGACATCATTCTCTACCCTCTCCCTCCTTCATTTTTTTAAGTTAGACATCAACTTTCTTAGTATTCCTCAATCTATTCATTATAAACAATATAACAAGAAAAAAAAAATAAAATATAAAAGAATGCCTATTTATTGATATTTTTTGTAAAAGGTGTATAGGGTCGCTAGTGACCCGAGGTATGTAAATGTGTAAGTTTTTTTCCTGCGCAACTATATTTACATATCTGAGGACTCAATTTGTGCAATGCATCTTTTTTTCCTCAAGGTGGCACTGTTTGATATACAATGATGATGTGACATGATGTTTCACTCATAACTGCCGCAGGCATAAAACAAACGAATATCATCAGCAAAACTTGAACTGGCTTTACTGCAGAGCAATTACTATACGCAATGAAATATAAATGTCACTGTCATTTGATGCTGGATGTGGTGAATAAGCTGCCAGTGATCAAAATATTGAATATGAAGTCATTGAAAACGATAGTTTTGAGAACATGTTTGAGATTGTGAATGTGAGGCAGATGCTGAAAGTACTGTGGAAGTGCGCTCTGACGATGACATCTGTCACAAATCAAGCCTCTGTGGCTCCCTCCGATCACCACCAGAGGGAACCTTCACCGGAGTACTAACTGTTCTTAAGGACTTCATTTCCCATCACCCCATGCCTGAGACTGATTATCTGCACAGGTGCTTATCATTATCATGACTATTTAATCAGTGCCTACCATACCCTCGTTGCGAAGTGTTGTTTTTTTTTTTTTTTGCTACTGCTGACATTTCTGAGCGTTTATACCTTGTTTGATTACCTGTTGCCTACCTGAATTGTTTAGACCTGTCTGATCGTTCGCTGCTTGCCTCTTTGATCTTGCTCTGTTTTTGGATTTACTCTCTCCTCTGTCTGCTGCCTGCCTCCTGCCTCGACCCTTTGCATGGACTCAGGTTATGCTTCTGCCTTGCCTACGTTACACCTGTATACTGTTGATTGAACTTTGCCTGTCTGTTTGTTAATAAAGCTGCACATGGATCCCAACGTCACTGAATCCTCATTACGACCGCAATGGTAAAATCATCCGCTCAAATTGAACCCTTTTAAGTTTTAAAAGGAAACAAAATATGCTTTATTTTATTCTTCTGTAATTGTTCTTAAAATATCAATATGTCCGGGTTGCTAAGCGACCCGAAATATGTAATAATGATGTGGCGAAACATTCAGAATTTTAAGGGTTAATGACGGTTCGTTAATGAAAAATTAGATACCGCAGTTACCGCACCGGTCCCCGCCCCCGTGCCTTTCATCATCTATTTCATACATGGACTGATTTTGTTTGCTCTTTTGCAAATTATCTAAATTGAAAGTGATTAAGAAATTAAGCGAGTGTTGATCCCTTACTAGAACAGATGTTTCGATTGATTCTACTCACCACGCAAACTAAAGTTGAGCACTGAAAATAGTTCTTTTTCATCAGCTTTGACCGTTTGACAATATGATCCGGGCAACAACTCCATAATAAAGTTATGCCATAAAATTCAAGATATTGGGGCAAAACTGCTCCTGTATGAGTTTCTGTCTTGTATTTATATCACATGATAAGCGATATCACGAGCAGCGAGAGCAGACAAGTGCTGTTTGTCCCAAAATGATTTTATACAACAGTTCAGTAAATAAAAGTTGATATTGTGTTATATTTTAACACAATATTATGTGTTTTGACTCCGTTTTGCCAACCAAACTTAGTATAAAGCACAGCAGAATTGTTTGTGCTCTCCAAGCCACCCGAGGTGTTTTTTGTTTCTGAATTAATCCCGTTTTGAACGAATCTTGTAAACCCATGATTCAAGCGCATTCATAAAGAGAGCCTTTTTACTAATTCCGGAATAGAATCAGCCGTTTGTAAGAACCTGAATGACTCAAAGGACATTTACGCCCAGCCTGTGGCAGATTTGTTTCTTATTAGATGATAATTTCATTAAAAAAGGAAAGGTAAAATCAATTTAAAGGGATTAGGTTCACCCCACACAATTAAATTATTTACTCATTTACTCATAAACCCATTTTGGGTTACAATGACTTTTTCCATTGCATGAACGTAAAAAAAAAAACTGATGTTTCTCAGATTATCTTTTATATTCCATAGTTTCTGTTAGGCCATTCTAGCCTAAGCGTGTAATAAATTTGATGTTGAATCGAATAAAATATTTCTTTCTATAGATACTATTTGTAATGTCTACTTAATACTTTCTCATTTAACACAAAATAACTTTAAATAATCTTTTGGGGGTATTTTCACAGCCAAATATAGTTTGCAATTAATTAGATTAATCAATCAACACATTATGTATGTAATTAGATTAAAAATTGTAATCGACTGACAGTCCTAATAATAACAGAACTTTGCGAGATTGCGGGGAGCGCCCTAAAGGGAGCGCTCCTTACCCGCTTTCTAGGCTATAAAACATTACGAATTTGCATGAAGCTTTTGTTTTTCAGACATAGACACTCTGCAATGTTTCGGGAATGACATACACATTTTTATGCTGGATTCACTCTCGAAATAGCAGTGATTGACAAAGTGATACTCATAGCAATGGACAGAACAAAAATATATGTGAGAGCACACTCATGATGTAATTCTGGAACTGTGCCTGGCAAAGCCTCCACAGACAGCGCACGTCCTGAGCCAGATCCAGTTCAAAGACCAAAAAACGTGTGTAAACTTTATTGAAATCTGGCTATATCAATTTAATTTCCAGCAATTTATGACTGGCTTGAATATAGTGCCAAATTTGATAGTTTTTTCCTCTTCCTCTTTTTTTTGTTTTTTTTTCCTTTTCCTCTTCACAAACGGACATCGCATCGCCATTCCGATCAGCAGCGAGTCAAAACTAGTCCAGAGTTTAGTAAACGTTGGCAACCTGTTTAAGTTATTCTTGACTGCTGATGAGGTGCAATAAAGTAGGATATTTGTGAATAATTTTCGAAAGAAATTTTGTTCTCTCGATTCAAGAATTACCTGTTAAACTTAATGTTAACTTGTTAAACTTGTGTTGGACCTGTGTTGGAATTTTTCAAAATTTCCAAAGTAATTTTTTCACAAATCTATTGTTCGAGCTGTACTTCTGAACACAACTTTGCAATGCTGTTTGCAAATGTTTGGAACTGTGGTTTCGGAATATCAAATTGTTCAACTATGTTGCTAACAACAGAACTTGCAACCATAGTTGGCCAGCGATGCTTTTGGGAAATAAATCATCAGTTAGGACATGGTGTTATGTAGTCGTGAAATTAATCATTATATACTAAAATAAATGGCTTGCGTAAAGAAACATTTACCAATAAAATGACAATCACTGAAGCCACAAACTAGCATTTAGTGCACATGCTCTGACACTGACTGGTGGTGCTCATATGGGTTTTTTAAGTTTGAATCTGGCTTGCAACAGATTCAAGTTTCCAGTTCTGTTCCTTCTGTTCCTGTGCTCTCTTCACTATCACATGAATAGAAAGCGGAAAAAAACAATCCCCTGACAATAAAGCATCAGTCACCGAAAGTAGTCGTGTGTACTTTCTTGCACTTTTCTTCTCTTTCTCATCTCCATTTGTCACAAGATGTCTCTTTAACCTGCCGACTGCACAGCTCCACAAAAGTTTGTACAAATTGGCTCGGCGATCTGCCTGTGTAATTGGAGCAGTTTTTTTTGCAGATGTGGAGCAGCAGTGTTTATTCGTCATTGCGTCGAGACATGGTGTTGTGTAGATTAGGCGCTCAGCTTCGCTATCGCAGCTCATCCTTTACACGGCGCAATCAGAGGCGCTGATCTGAGCCGGCCCTAATTAGCTGTCAGCTCTAAACTTGCAGTCGGGCACAAACAAGCAAAGCAGAGCGCATTTTTGTCATTCACAATTTCTCCAGACCGTGCTAGGAACAGTGTGGGATTCGCTTTAGTTTGTGACAACTAATGACTGCTGCCTTTCCTGATAGTTTAGAAAATCATTGGGGTGACTATGACATAAAATGAAGCATAAAAATAGTTTGGAACCATATTATTACTTAAGTCAGGGGAGACTTCCTGCCGGTGGATGAAGAGGGACCTCTTAGATGACGCAGTATCATTTGAAATTCTAGGTAAAATCTAACACGGAGGCCAGAGGGCTTAGTAAAATAGATTGTTAAAGTTTGTTACTGCTTCTTTCGAATTATCCACCGTGGGCTCAAGTGTCCGCGGCGATTCAGACTGAAGAGCGATAGTATTCGTGGGTGGGTGGTCAGACGTGTCGATGTCAGAGTGATTTCAGGTAACAGCATACTGTTCCCTAACAATAGTGTTCGTAAAGAGCGGGACTTCGTGTTATGGTTACTAGGGCTAGAAGCAGATAATTGTGGTTTCTGAACATGCCGAGGGGCAGGGTCCTGCACAGCCACAGCGTGGCAACGACTGGGCGTGGTGACTGCGGGCGACACTGAGGTGGGGCAAACCACGCCTGCATGTCATCCGGGAACCAATGGCATTCAAGATGCCTCTGCAAATATAACGACGGGCACACTCCTCTCCTGGGAAGTTAGAAAAACCGATAAACTATTACACGGGGATCAGGAGGACCTTAAACGGAGCTACAGCGTTAGATCACCACCGACGGGAGCAAAAACAAGATGCAACATAGCGACTGACAAAAAAAATTAGCAGAATATAAAGTAAGAGATAATACAAGAAAAGAATAGACTGGAATAGAATAAAGATAGAAAAGAAGATAATGCTAAAGACGGCATGTCCTCATTTATGCCACAGTCAGCCAGGATGATTGTTAAGTGTCATATGGAATTTAGGCAGACAGGTAGAGGGGGTGAGGGATAGTGTAATTGCAAAAGGAATAAGTTGTAAACGTGGCGCTGGCCGTCACTACTCCACGAGCGGATTGTATTTGATTTGTTTGGATAATGTGAGAAGGCAACTAGATGTAATTATTTGATTGCATTATAGTATAACAACATACAAAACCGAAAATGTGACTGAGGTGGCGGCAAGATAATCCCGTAATGGTACAGAGTAGGGGACAGGAGAGTTGACTACGGGTAGCAGACATGGTCGGATCAAAGGGCAAGGAGGGTGCAATAATTCAAAAGACAGTACAACACGGGACAAAAGAAATATACAATTCTCATAGGAAGGCAGGACCGTGGGAGACCTTGTTGTAAACAGAGTTTTGACAAGGTATGACCTACAGGGTAGAAGAGACATATGATGTATGTCGAAGAATTTGGAGATTTGACAGATATTGAGCGGGAAAAGACAGGACATTAGGTTGTGAAGAAAGGCGAGACACAATGTAGAGTGGCCGGCAAACACATACAGTAAGCAAGATTTTGCAGTCAGGGACGCAGGTAGAGGTACATAGGGTCCCAAAGTGCAGCCAAGGGGAAAGGCGAAAGAGAAGAGTTGATAAGCGCCAACCGGCTGTGTGGCCCACCCGACTAGAAAACTTACATCCCATTAGGAGCGGGGTTGTGGCGGGGACAGGGGGCAGAACAGGGATCCCGCCAGGCCGGTTCGGTAGCATAAACATCCCTTAAGCACCGCGGCCCCAGGGGGGAGCCGCAGAAACGATCTCGCTACGCCATCAGTGTCTGAGGAGAAGTGCCGAGACAGCGCTGGAGGGGGTTAGGAAGAGACCGCCCGGGCGTCGCGGACGGCTCACCAGCTCACTGCGTCTGGCAAGCTCACGCCCTGGGGCAGCCGCCGCTGGCGGACCCACCGGAAGCCGGCTAACGACTCGGGCCCCCAGTGCCGGTGTCAAGAAATCGCAGGCAGGGGGAGCGACCCATCGGGATTAGGGGTTCGGGCAAACAAAACTGCCCCCAAGAGGTGAGGCCCTTGAACTATTCGATATGAAAACCCAACAGAAAGAAAAGACGAGGATGTGGCGGCGCAGCGACTACACTGCTCAAGGCAACAGGGGCACAGACCGTGTATTAGTAAAAGGATAGGTTCAGGTAAAAAACAGGGGCCACGAAAACCAAACCCGGCGCAGGGACGGCGCCCCTGCTGTGGAAATGGGGGTAAAAATCCAGGCCCCACGCGGTGAGAACTATACCAGGGGAGGTAGTATGATGGATAGCAGGAGGTAGGGAGCTGAGTTGAAGGACGGGGACTTGGAGATTGGATTGTAAGAAGGGGGAAGAGAGCCGGGCACCTGGGTCAAGAGACTAACCAGGGAGGGGTTGGATATGGTTTTAGGAGTAGGATGTGAGGAATTTTGAAATGACGGGTGGGGACAGGAAGTGGGGGGGGGATTAAGGAGGAAAGGGGGAAGAAGGCATCCACGCGGGCAGAGACGAATAACCAGGTTATGTTAGCTGAGTTATATACGAATAACCGGGGAAGAGTGAAATGACTGTTGAGTTGAGAGTGGGAAGGAGGGAGTGGGATGTTGATGAGAAGGTGGGGGGGGAAGAAGGCCCCCACGGGGTTGGCCCAGTATAAGGGGGCCCGAAATCCGGGTCCTGACTTCCGGCGAAGCGGCCACCAAGGGCCACCCTGTCCGGACTTGAGTTATACGAGGGTAATGGGAGGACGAACAGACTGTGAAGAACTAGCGGAATCCAGTTGCGAGCTGGTAGTTCGACAGAGAGGTGGTCATGAACAAGGCATGGGGCAAACACGGCAAATAGGGGAGGTGAGGTAGCCTACAAAAAGTACTTCAACAGCGGAGGTTGGATCGGGACGAGGGAAGCCGGCTGAACAAAGGCCTGAGGGGAAGAAAAACGGTAAGCCAAGACAAGCCAATAGTACACAAACTAGTGTAAACATATCGCGAAACAGGCAGGGCAAAAAACAGACCCTACCAGTACACAACAGCTATATCAAGACAAAGAAGAATCAGGCAAGGAACAAAACTAGATTATACTTGGAACAAACGCAACCGGCGCGTAAAAGGTTGCTATCGCCTAGGGGAGAGATAACACTAAACAATACTTATACTATACTGCTGCCGTATTGAAAAGGATCTAGTGGGGGGGAATATAGTGAATTGGGATTGTTTACAGCTGTGTGCAATCAGTGCAATGACATCTGTCTAATAAAAATCCCAACTGGATAAAAACAATTTGACTATATGAATATAGACGCTCATTGTATATCGATGACACGCAAACCATTTTTCCATTTAGGTTTGACACCTCTGACAAGTTTCTATTTGATCACATTCCTTCCAATCGAAAGTTGTACCACATTCTGATAAAGATGACAAACAGTCAGATGGACAGATAAAGTTGTCAAGGTCTGAAATTGATAAAAACCTTCATGACTACAAATACAGTTGATGGCAGCAGTCCAAAAAACGAACCATCATCACATAAAGACTATTTCCACAGCCGCGAACCCAGAATCTATACTTGGCCACTGCCTCCTGCAAAACCTGAATGCTTGTATACAGCTGAAATTCACTGGTGGAATAGGGGGGGGGGGGGGGGAGGGGGGGGGGGGGGGGGGGGGGGGTGATTGGTTTTGCCGTCAACCCATCCAACTCAGCTTCCTCTCGTATGTCTTTTTTAGTCCCCCCCCCCCCTAAACATTTAGCTCTGAATGCATAGGAATCAATTTCATGATGAAGTGCATAAGCAAACACGAGTTTGCTTTTTAATTTCTCTCAACCAACAACAGATGATCCATCTAAGGGACAATTCACAAAAAATGAAAATTCACATCAATCTTGCAGTGGGTTTCTCAAAAGCGTAACTATCAACGGAGACTGTTTTTTATACAAATCTAGAGACGCACACGGCAGCCTCGCTTCCTCGTAAAGAAATCGGAACCATTAACCTTAAAATGCGGATGAGAACGAATGTATGTACAAGTTCGCTACTTGTACGCATTATTAGAGCAGGCCACCCACTGTGTTTTGTTTATCTCATTAAGCTGCCTTTAACCAGCAGGCTGTCTCGTTGGGCTGACCCTATACCGCGACGGCAAACAAAAGCTAAGGGAAACACGCAGCTAGTAGAGACAGACGTTGTCATCATGGTATTCAAATGATTCACAGACACATACCTCTTTTGATTTCTCTTGGCACCCCAATGAGAAAAGGAACACATGAGCTTCAGTGGCCAAAAGAATGGCCGTCATTGTCCTTACTACCTAGTTCGTTCATTTAAGTATAGGGCACACTTCTCGGACTGAATGTAATACAGTTGTCACGGTCCTGACTTGGTTGTAGAGCCTCGTCAGAGGTACTTATTTATGGAAAAGGAAGCGTAAAAATCAAAAAAAGAAAGACAATTGAGGGAGAATCATAAGGGTGAACTATCCTTGTAGACAATTCAAAACAGCTTTTGAAATTTCCTGCACCATTACTGACTACATAGGCTATTTTTGTATTTTTTAACCAAGAGTTGTGCGTATATTTCTTTCACACTACATATCACATGCTACAACCAAACAATATATATATCACAAATATCGTTTCTGACAATTTATTTCGGTTGTTGTTTGGTTTAACCACACACAATACCAAACACATAATTTACAGAATCGGATTAAAACACATGGGAACAACAGACAAATCCTTCATTGACTACGCCCTTGAATTCAGGTCATCAATCAGGTTCAGACGTGAATAAAATAAGCAAACGCAATCAGTGTCAATACGGCTGATTGTTTGTCTGATACTGTGTAAGCTGAATGATACTTTGCAACGAAAGCCTGTCCCTGGACTTCCGTTTCAAAATCACCACCAAATCACCCTTCCATTCTTGACTCCGCCCTACACAAACTTTGCAGTGCATCCTTGACTACTATGCCCCCATCTCCATTGCACTGATTGCACCACAAAGCCGCTGTTTGCACACAGCTGTAACCAATCACATATTCACTATAACACTCACTCAAACAACCATTCACAACCAGAGTATTGTTTAGTGCTTATCGCTCACCTAGTGATAGCTACACTACGGAGCCAGTTCGAGTTTTCATTGTTTTAGTCATAGTCTTGTCCTTGCCCTGCTTTCCTGGTTATCTGATATGCTTTTTCTTGGATTAACCCTTTGGCCTCTGCTTGGATAACCCCTCGTGTCAAAGACCCTTGGATATGGTTAGGGCCGCTGCGCCCACACCCGTTTGGATTACTCCGCTGTCTTGCCCTTAATACCTGTTTCCATTGTCTGACCCCTGCCGTTTTCATTGACCACACCCTTTAATAAGCCGTTGCAGATGGATCCGCACGTCTCACGTCTCGTTCGCCCCCCTAACCAGATACTGTGTATAAAAACTTATTAAATAGTAACCACAAACCTTTTAAAAGATCATATTTATTAATTATATAATTTTGTTTTAACTTTCATATACTTTTTACTTGGACTCCAAAAATAAAGGTAGTACCCGAAACAATAAAATAATTAAGTAAGTAATAACTTAATAAATGTATTTGAACCCGTTGTACGGAGTTTGAACCATTTGGGGTTTTTTGTTGCTGTAAAAACACATTCTCTAGCAAACATTGGGTCATAAAATGTAGATTATGATTCACAAAAGCCCATATTTTTTATTAAACATGATCATATAAAGGCAGCAAACTCTGAGATGTGTGCTACTTCTCTCTCTCCAACTTGTCTCAAATGTAAAGACATATGGTTATTAAATTAAAAACGAGCTCTCAGTGATAAATATAAACCTGAGGCAAAAAAAACAGAACATTTTCCCCCCTATTCATTAAAGAGTGCTGTTTCAATTAACATTTGAAGCACATTTCAATGCATTGGTTGCCGACCTCATTTTTTTTCTTTTTTCCTTTATTTATTTTCCCTTGTCCTATGTTAGCCCAGAGCACCAGAGGCAAGCTCCCTATTCAAGACTTTCAGAAATAAACCATGGCAATTGATGTGACAAAAAAAATTAAGGCACATATTTAAATATGGAATGATTTTAGTGCAAAACGCTAATGGCTGTGGGTTTCGCTTCAAAACATGATGTGCGATCTTTTGAGGTTCAACCCAACCTGACAGCTTTCATTTGCTTAATTACACAAGCTGCGTCTGGTACAATAACATGCCTCTGACAGGGAGAGGGTGTCACCTTGAGGAAATGAGGTTTTCTAACAAATAATAATTAGGAAATAAAAATGTGCAGGGCAGCTGGCAAATGAGCTAAATTAAGCTGTCCTGGGACCGGGGGATAGAGTCAGGGCCGTGTCCAACAGGGCCCAGAGGACAGTTGCAGGACTGAGGCGGGACATGGACACACACCAGAAGCGGTGGCATGGTTTCAGTGCCAAAAGACACCACTGGAGTGGGCGCATCTGTTCACAAAGAAGGACAAACACACCAGCGCTTGTGCTGCCGGTATATTGAATATGTACAATATATTCAATATTATACAACAGTCACTTCTGGTCTGATAATTAGTCAAATAATATAAATACTAAGTAGATTATGAGAAAGTGCTTAAATATTATTTTTTTATTTTAATGTTTAATTTGTTAGGGACAGATACAATAAACATAGATGAAAATAAAAACATCATCCCATGCATTTATATGAACTAACAATACAAACATTGAAAATATTTTAAAGATGTTTATGAACTCATATATTATTTTGATTTATTTATAATATTTACAATATTATAATGTACAGTATATAGCTAATAAATATTGTGAACAAGTATCATATAAGTATAATAACAAATTATATATATATAGATATATCGAATTATATAGTATCATATAAATCTTAGTATAATATATAATATTATTGCTGCCCAACGATAATCGCATCCAAAATACTACAGGTATATAGTTGAAAATCATTTACATGTATATGACATTATATAATTTCCATTATATATAAATATAGTTAATAACCGTAAACATTTTCTTAAATATATAAGAAAAAATAGCATACAATAGCAATAAATTATTCATAATTATTGATTCCCCTAATGTCTTTTTCTCTTTTCACATGTTTCCTTTCTAATTAACCATACATGACTGGAAGGTAAACAAGTAAATATTAAAAAATTGTTGTAAGTGTTCTAACCTGATGTTATTTTAATGATTATTTTAAATCTGACCATTTTTATGAACAATGTTATAGTGTAATTCGCTTTTAATTTAACTCGCAAACCCCTGCAGTTTTCCTTTAGGAACCCCCGTCTGGGAAAGCCGGGGCGGAGTGTGACCTAATTAGTTTAATAACCCTTCTGTTGTTACTTAACGATGCATGAAATACATTATTCCTTTCGGGGCTTTTGTATTTTTTTTTTTTGATCAATATAGGACACAAGGATTTTTAAATCAAGTGATACACATTTTGTTCAAGTATCTAAAAGTAATCCAAAAGTAGTTTGATTATATTACCTCATATGTGTATTGTAATCAGTAATGTTTTACAGTTGGTAATTAATATACATACAGACTAAAAAGGATTGAAATTCTTCAATTTTTAACCTGAATATCTTACTAACTGGACCTTCAGTACTAATGTAGCATAAAAGTGAAGGGTGATGGGAAACTGCTCTGGAATATGTCCATCTCTTTCCCAAACGGCTGCATGTAACATGCTACATGCAAATGTGAGGCGCAGTGAGAACGGAGTTCTCTAGACCTTGCCATCAGGTAGGGCTATTTAAGACCTCTATCGAGGGGGATATCAGGCATTATTACAGCTGCCTTTTATTTCCCATTTCCTATCTTGTAATAGGGCCACATATGGCTCTGCTGAATGCATATGGCTATTTCTCTGCTTTATCCATCAAGAAAAAAAAAAAAGAGTTAATCCTTGAACGGAGTAACAGTCCTATCTTTATTTTTGATTGCAGAACTGCTGTCACAAGGCTGCCGACACTCGAGACAGGCTTTGTAATAAAAGGAACCACCAAGGTAACAAAAACAGAACTGTATGACTTGTGTGTAACAGAGTCACGGCCACACTAAACTGTTGTTCTCCATGGCATATGAATCTTTCTGTACACAAATAGCACTGAACATATTTAGTGACTGTGATCCTTAAATTAGTACTTAAAGGTCTGGGTTCAAAACTAGTCTATGATTAGAAACTCAGTTTGTAAAAACAAGCAAATAAAGTATGTATGCAGTTTTTTTTATTTTATTTTATTTTTTTTTTTGAGAAAATGGCCCCAATAAATCACATAAACCGAATTACCACACCACACCACACATTACAATGAGACTAGTGGTCCACAAAATCATTTATTGACCTTGTTTATGCCTTACATCCAATTCAACTCTTTTGATGACCATGTAAAGACAATAAACCCAGTAAAAAGTTTTGCATCATAAAGCCAAAAGAGAGGAATCCACTCAGTTATTGCCTTGGTAACTAGACGTCCAGACATCCATTCACATAAAACAGTAGTCCCACCATTCAAAGAACAATTTTGAGAAATATGTATAGCTCAAACATCTCCCATTTTTGTTCTGAAGAATCTGTAGAGCACTTTAACAAAAACATTAGCTGCATATTTATGCTTTTAACATTTCACAGTGAGAGACAGACATTCATAGCAAGTGCATTACTAAATGTTTTTGTCTAATAAATTGCAAAAAGGCTAACACTGTAGTAACCTTGACATTAAGTGACTGAGAAAAAAAAAGCCACCGGATGCTTTCAAAAAAGCTTAACTTGTATTGAACCTGGAACATCTATTTAAAGATCCTAGATTACACTGTGGCCGTGGAGAATGGGTGCCCAAATATATATCAACCATTTAGTGCTACTACTGCTCCCTACTGACATTGAGCTGAATTGCTTTTATCCAGAGCAACAGTATACAATATTTATTACAGTGAAAGTAGCCCTGGAGCAACTTAGAGCCTTGCACAAGGGCTCAATTGTAATGCTTAATAAATGGCTCCTTGCTGGATTCAAACGGGCAACCTTTTGGAAACCATTCCAGATCTTTAAAGGAACAGCTCACTAACAATTGTAAATAAAACACGACAAAAGTTAAATAAAAGTGGTCCATATCATCTCAAAAACTATATTCCAAGTCTTCTGAAGCTATAGGTTTGTCTGAGTAACGACTTATACATAGAGTTGACAATTGGCCAAAGCCCGATTGTTGTTGAGTGCTGGCACTAGTTCAGTGTCAGTACAAATCATAATATTGTACTTTTTACTCCACTACATTTCATAAAAACATGTCATTCCTCGTTATTTTGAACTGGAGAAATCGTCATTCACAATGAGATGTGATAGCGGTGTCCGATAAATCACACTGGACGATTCATCCGCAATTGGATTGAGTAGATTTCAGCTGTTCTTGAGTCAACAACTTATTGATTCAAATAATCTGGTCAGAGCGAGTCTCCAGTTAACAATTCACTGAAATCCCAAATCTGATTCAAAATGAGCCATGAATGGGAGATCCTCAGAGCATGTGAAAAGTAAGTTACTAATGCCAAATTTTAGCATCTATTATTGTAAATGAAAATCAGGTCATGAATGTCCATTGTTTGCGAACTGAAGCTGCTGTAAAAGGCCTGTTTAAGCAACTGCCTGAAATACACTTGAACGTAGACATGTCCATATTTGTGTATAACCATTTGAACAGGGTAGGTTTTATTTAAACTCAACATAACGTTAAAATAACACAAATGCATCTACCACACTGCCGTAGCACTTTCAAATGATGTACTATGTTTGAATAACTTTTTTTTTTAAGTGCTAACATATTTTGCCAACATTTTTTGTTTGCACACTTGAATTATCAGTAGTAAACAATGTATGACACGTATTTTTTTGCAAGAGGATAGAGTATATAACATTTTTAAAATGAATAAATATTCATCATTCAGTACTTTTTACTTTTAACACTTAAGTACATTAAAAATCAAAAGTACTTAAAAGCACTTTTACTCAAGTACTTGATTTGTGTACTTTGTCCACCACTGCATACCTGACCCCTGTCTGAAGCTTTTTGTCCAGTGATCATGTTAAATTGGCAATGGATCTAGTCGGTGAAAGCGATCAAATCGATTGGCATGTTCAGCTTAACAAAACATAAACAAGAAGAAAATGAACGTACGAAGACAAACAAATTATCAACTTTTTTGTAGTAAGTGCTATTGGTGTGAAAAGCTATAACATACAGCTTGCCACCGGTGTTATGGATAGTTTTTATTTTTAACAACAGGAAAAAGAATAGGCACAGAATCTACAGCCTAGTTTGCAGTTGTCTTTGCACTGTTCAAGCACAACATTTTGGCCCAGACAGAGGCAACGTAAGGTACTTGATTTGTGTACTTCGTCCACCTCTGCACTAGCTGGACCCCTGTCGGAGGCTTTTTGTCCAGTTGAGCATGTTAAATTGGCAATGGAGCTAGTCGGTGAAAGAGATCAATCTGATTGGCTGTTCAGCTTAACAAACAGTACACAAGAAGAAAAATGAACGTGACGAAGGCAAACAAATGATCAGACTTTTGTGGTAAGTGAGATTGGTGTGAAAATGCTAATACAGACTACTGCCACCGAGTGGTATGGAGAGTTGTTTATTTTCTCACACAGGCACAGAATCTACAGCCTAGTTTGCAGTTGTCTTTGCACTGTTCAAGCACAACATTTTGGCCCAGACAGAGGCAACGTAAGGCGACACTACAGTCAGCTAGTTCTTTGATGTCAGTTTGGTGTGTAACGGCATTAAAAGATTGGAGTTTAATTATTTACATTTCAGTCTGTCGTCACACGAAGCTATTTTATAACTTTAATTTCAGACCCCTTTTATGTCACTTCTGGAGCTTGACAGGTACTTTTACTACATGAAAATGCTAAGAGATTGTACAAAATGACTTCTTTTGTGCACTGTGGTAGAACGTGTAAATATGAATTTTCATTTCTAGTTGAACTATCCCTTTAACTGCTAAGCTACACCAGCCGACTAGCAAAATACGGAGTAATGAATTCATATGAAGCACTAAGCAGTTAGTCACCTTGCCGTCACAATGAGAGGATTTCAAAACTGTTTGAATATTTTCACATTCATGTAGTCTGTCTGTGCTTAACCTTTCACTGCAGTCCGTGATGATGAGCAGGCACACACAGTGCCTTTGATCTACCTCTGCACAGCTCGGAGAAAGAGCGAGAGAGAGAATTCAAATAAAGAGAGAGCACTGTATTTGAGATGTGGTTTGCGATGCAGCGGAGGTATTGTGTGTATAGAACTTTGTATGGAAAGCCATAGTGCACTACCCCCTCACTTCACCTCAGTACTGAAGTGAGTGCTCTCCACAGTCAGGCAGACCCATCTAAACCTCTAATTGCTTCACAGGCCGAAAGGCATATGAAAGATTAATTGAAAAGGGGTGAATGTGAGCTTGCTGCTCTGTGCAGGTCTGGAGACAAGCTGCTGTCACTCTCTGCCCATATACTGCTCTCTTCTCCTTCTCTTCTCTTCTCTTCTCTTCTATTCTCTTCTCTTCTATTCTAGGCTCTAATCTCCGGCTACTCCGCTTCCTCTCCTCTCATCTCCTTCCTCTCCTCGTCCCCTCTCCCTCTTGTTTCCCTGTTCCCTCTCCCTCTCTCTTCACTACCTCAAACAAACCTCAAGTATTAGGGCACTAATCGAACTTTGAATCCCGATTCAGATGCACAGCATACTTTTTAGTGACACAAAAACTCGGAACACTCTGCCCCACAATTGATAGAATATTGTCAAAGTAGTTGCTAAGTGGTCTAAATAATAACAATAAACACAAGACACAACAATAAAAAACAAACAGCACTGAGCAAATATTATTAATTATATCCAACTTGTAACATTTTATAAAAGACTATGCTGACACATTTGTATTAAAATATTAGCTATAATTAAATATATATTAAATATATGAATATTTATATTAATACATAGGGGTAGGCAGGTACTATAAAGTAACAGTATTAGAATAGTTATTCGGCATACTTTATAAAAGTCTCATTGATTGTTTTTATAAACAAAAAATCAGATTATTATTAAAAATAATAATACAAATTAATTTGATTCTATTTTGATATTTTACTTTAGATTTATATATAAAAAATAACCACTGTTTTAATGATGGAGAATCATCATTTAAATACAGGTACAAATGGTACGGTATTCATGTGATTATTATTTTTTATTTATTTAAAAATCGATTGATGCAAACCGTACAAATCTAAATGTTCTAAAACTGTATTTGAAATACACATTTAAACTTAAAAATGGGAAACATTTCTGTGCAGTTGGAATGTAACACTTGTCTTGTTTGAGACATATTTAATCCTGCCGCACAAATTTAAATTTATTTATATAATCAAACTGTATGTATCATATGACCAACAAAAGTAGATTGTGCTGAGAACAGTCAAGCTTAAAATCACTAAATACTCAATGCAAAGTCTTTCGGATTTTTTTTTGAAAGATTTATCATACACCACATGCAAGTCAAGTCACTGCTTAGAATCTGCTTCTCAACATGCAACACAATGTGAGGCATCACTCAAGTCCGTAGCACATTTGTTGACATCCCTAACCCTGAGTGTCAGCCACAGTAAGAGTAACGCTTGCCTTCACTATTATCAAGCACCACTATGAGATGAATCACTCCAGGCGTTGTTTTCTCTCAATATACAGAGCCAGAGCAAGAGAAGGATGCTTCATTTGCTTGGATCTTTAATTGGAAGGAGGGTGAAGGTGCAGAGGGTAGATGAGACAGACAGGAATCCTATTACCCCCGGTGTGACTCAATTCCACTGGAACGGCATTGATCATAACCAACACGACAGTTGGTGGAGCCTCGCTAGTACGATTTTTCATAACCTCCTCCACACATATTTTCAGTCTGGTATTTAGGATGGCCTGATAAGATTGTTAATCGCTCTGAACAAGCTTTCCATTCCCGGCGATCCTAAGACTCCAAGTAACAGGAGGAGAAAAAACCCCATCATGTAGCTTTTGTGATTTGAAAATCTAGACGGCAAACAGCAATGTGAGAAAATCTATATTCTTCAGCTCTTTTCAAAAGGATGATGTCATCGGTCTACACGCAGCCAATCCCGGGAGAAATTCATTATCCGACATACCTGCCACTCATCTATCACTCGCTCGCTTCTTCCGATGTCTGAAATAACCTTTAGAAACCCTCTCTACAAAAATGTAGTCCACGCCCCGGCGAACCGACCTGCATTCCTACATACCTAGGTGCACGTCAATACCTCGCGGTGCTTAATCAAAGCTTGTGATGAGATACAAAACGCACAACAAACACCAAGGGGAAAACCTAGCCAGCTGCAGTGGGAGTGTAAGTCTCAGGGGTAACCGCTACAGATCTGTGAGTAGTATGAAAAATACACTGGCAGGCGGGATATGATATTCCACTGCTGGTGAGGGTAGGGAGCAAGGTCTAATGAGGGAGATCCACAGGAATGGTTTCGGTGCAGTGTTGCATGACAGTAAAGGAGACACAATACGATAGACCTGAGATATGAGGCGATGAACATGTTTGGGTTGTGCTGGAAGTGGGTTGCTGGGGGATCCAGGTAAGCAACTGCCTGCATTGCTCTCAGACTAGTAGATTATTCACACTTACAGTATGTGACTGAAATTGAAACTCAAAAACACACTGAGTGCTAGAGAACACTGAGAGGAAATGGAGAAAGAAAGCATTTGCTCACACACATAAACACTAGTCTTGAGAATTCCAGGTTATTTCAGTCTGATGGTGGTTTGTTTCATTAAAGCAGTTCCGAAAAATACCAGTGATGTCCTCATCACTTTGTAGGCAAATAAATGCACATTTAAGCCCTGTCCCAAATGAAATCTTATGATTCCACACTTTTGAGATGTGATGCTGCTTTGACTATCAGGTAGAAGTCTGCTGTGGAGCTCTCCTCAGATCTGCCAAAGTGCACACCGTGAGCACCCTTCAGAAACCGAAAATGACAAACGGGACACCCTACGGTAGGGGTGTCCAAGCATGCTCCTGGAGGGCCAATGTCCTGCAAAGTTTAGCTCCAACACACTTGCCTGGAAGTTTCTAGTCAGCCTGAAGACCTTGATTAGCTGGTTCAGGTAGGTTTAATTAGGGATTGGTGTTAAACTTTGCAGGATAGTGGCCCTCCAGGAACAGGTTTGGACATTCCTGCACTACAGTCTTGTGGACACACGTATACATCAGCCATTGTAAGTCCACAAGGCAACAAGTTCACGCAAAATGTGCCATTTGGACTTTGGAGCATTTGGACTGGGTCTTAAACAGACTCAACCTACTCAGCCTGTTTTTGACTACAACATTGAATTAATGCTCATAATTAGTGTTAAGTGTCCGTTCTCTGACCCTATTGTCTGGCTGTTTAATTGGGTGTAAAAAAATGTAATGTCATTGAAAGGACTCAAACCATATCTAGTGGCCAGAATATGATAGAGACCACTTGATTTGGGCCAGTAAACAACAATCTAGGGACCACCTACTGTAGAGTACCCTAGCAAACACCCAGAACGACCTAGAAACTGCATAGCAAGGCACTCATAGCCAGTGTTGAGGGTAACACCTTACAAGTAGCGTGTTATGTAATCAGATTACTTTTTCAAGTAACTAGTAAAGTAACGCATTACTATTGAATTTACAATGAAATATCTGAGTTACTTTTTTTAATAAGTAACCCAAGTTACTTTGTTTTCTAATTTATTTACTGACAGCTCTCCTATCCCCAATTTGATTGGGAGTTGAGGTGCAGAGGCACTTCCTTTAGCCTGAGGCTTATTCATTTCACTTTTGTTGTGAAAGGGCCTTTACAGTTGCCAAAATAGAACTTTTGGGCATTTTGTTATTTAAAAACAATTAAGCTAGCCCAGCCCATGTAATAAAAAAGTAACGCAAAAGTAACGTAATGCATTACTTTCCATAAAAGTAACTGTGTAACACAATAAGTTACTTTTTATGGAGTAATGCAATATAATGCGTTAATTTACAAGTACGTTCCCAACTCTGCTCATAGCCACTCAGAGCGCATTAGTAACTGTCTAGCATTACCCAAGCAACAACCTAGAAATCTTTAACATAGTAGAAGTGTGCTTTGTAAGCATTATGATAGTAGTATTGTGTAGTGAGGGCAAGCTCAAGTAAAATAAATTTTTGAAAATATTGACAAAAATCTTATAATATTTATGATGACCAATATTTAGTATTATATAAAATATTATAAAATACGTAAAATATCTATAATATATTTTTGTTACTGAAAAATTTATAATTTACTAGACTTTTCTATGTAAAAAAAGAAGATTAATTTGTGGTAATGAATTTTTGAGGTCGCTATCCCCAGTCTGAATTACCGTAATTACAAGATTCTCTGTCTTGTAAAAAGCATTTATGTCCTTGTAGAACTTGTAATTACCACGTTGTAAACTAACATTTTCTGAAAGCTCCTATTTGACTGCTGCAACGTCACAGAAAATAGAGACAGCTTTAGCAGTAAACAGTACAGATATTCTTGTAATCTTTCTGTTTAATATTTCCTATAATTGACTAATGTTAATGCCTTAATGCAAGATTAATCTGAAAATAAAAGATAATACAATACAGTTTAATGTATTTAGCACAGATTTGGATGACTAATGCTTAATATCCTGCTAAAAACGAATTTATTAATAAAGCATTTGCGTAATGACTGTTTCTTGTTGTATTGTGGTTTTGTCTACTGATTACTCTAAATACAGAGATTCATTTTGCCATTAATAGCATTGTCATAGAAACGGATAAGTCAGAGGTCCGAGTAGAATGTCTGGGTTGTTAGCTGGTAATTACGTGACGTGAGCGTGACTTAACAAAAAAACAAAAAGGGGGTACAAGGGTACTTCCCTGCGTATGGACTACTAGATTTAGTCACTACGAACTGTCATCATATCACAATAGCTACTTGTGTCAAAAAATAACAGCATGTGAGTGTAGAATGAATCAACAAGGCATCTTGCTCAGCAAGACTAAACTGTAGCTTCACCATTAGAGTATTTGATCCAGAAACTGACTATGGAAGAAGTTAGTTTATACTGGCTATAGTGGCGTTTATGCAACGCAGAGATTGCAATGCATACTAAACCTTTTCATAACAATGCATAACTATAATTATCTGTGTTCATGTGCTGGCACAGAGTGTGTTTAATGTCCGAGAATAATATGCTCAACCCAACACAATTCTAACCCGCATCCATAAAGTGCATCTGTTCTTACCTTCACACACAGGGCAGCACTCTCCGGGCACAGTGACAGGATTGAGACAGCTGTGACCGCAGGCAGCTGCCACACAGCGGGCCTCTCCACTCACACACTGGCAAAAGGTACAGTCGTCCTCACGCCAATGGTCTCCGTGAGCAAGGATCTGCCCATTCACATAGCAGCCGGCTAAACTGAGCACTGGGTAGATGGGGTCTATACAGAGGAAGTTGAGAGAACAGAAAGACAAGATGATGATAGCTGCCACACATCAGTACAAAATCTTGCAAAATGTACCCTGCTGGAAAAGTCAGTTTAAGCTGTTTTAGAACATAGCAGATAGTTTCTGAACACCTTAACTTTGTACAAGCAACTGGTTGGTGGTTTGTTGCTTGTTCAGGATGGTCTACAAGTTTGCACAAGCTAATGACCAGCTAATGACCAATTTAGATCATCTAGTGACTAATTTGGACCAGCTAATGACCAATTTGGACTAACTTAATACTAGTCTGGACTAGCTAATACCCAGCATATACTAGCTAATGACCAGCTTAGACCATTTAATGATTAGTTTGGACAAGTTTGGACCAGATAATGTCTTATACACAGACATTCTGGAAAGTTTTGTTCCTGTACCGTTCTGAGATTGCACAATTTTGTTCATTCACACTGCCGGAGCTTTATAGTGTTCCATGTTTTACTGTTTTCCAGTTACCAGCTCAAGATGATTTTTTTCACCAGGGTTAGTGTTATACACTAACAGAGTTACAATAAAAGAAAACAACACACATTAGGAATGAGCCAACAAATCAGTTCTAAACAGCAAAGTATTATTTCTAAAAGTTTTTGTTTTCAGCGTTTTTATGGTCAAGGTTTTTTATAATGGCAACAGGAATTTTCTCAATATGAGATTTTGCTTTGGGTTTAAGTTGATCATGCAAATTTGCCACACTGACCAACGGAAAGCTGCTAGGTTTAAAAGTGACTTCTGTGTGAGCTGTGTACCTTTTTTGCCTGTGAAATTTCACTAATGTGACTTCAAATTGGTGGTTGTCAACTGCAGGCTGGTGCCCACTAGGCGGCCTCAGCAAACTTACAAGGGGGCCCGAAAAATGACTTAAAATATTTTAATATAAGACAAAACAAAAAATTCATCATATTGCATAGTTTAAGGGGATAGCTCACCCTAAAATGAAAATTCTGTCATTAATTACTCGCCCTCATGTCGTTCCAAACCTGTAAGAACTTTGTTTATCTTCAGAACACAAATTAAGATATTTTTGATAAAATGCAAGAGCTTTCTGAACTGCGAGACAGAAGTAAAGATAACTACCACATTCAATGCCCAGAAAGGTAGTAAGGACATCATTAAATATCCATGGTCCCGCCGTAGCCGTGTGCAGCGCGTTGACATACAGCGCCGTTGCGCTTTGGGTGTCCCGAGTTTGAATCCCGGCTCGCGGACCTTTTCTAATCTCGCCCCTATCTCTCTCCCACTTCGCTTCCTGTCCTCGCTACACTGTTCTATCAAAGGCAAAAACGATAAAAAAAAAAAATAGTCCATTTGACATCAGTGGTTCAACCGTAATTTTATGAAGCTACGAGAATAATTTTTGGGCGCAAAGAAAACAACGGCTTTGTCTTTGTTCAACACTCTAATAATCACTACTAAGGTCTTACGGTTGGACTACGACATGAGGGTGAGTAATTATTGACAGAATTTTCATTTTTGGGTGAACTATCCCTTTTATTCATCTTCTCAAAAACCGGTTTCATTGAAATATAAGGATTCCCACATTCCTGGAAAACATGGATATATAGTGACGCCTATAACTGTGAAAAGTGTAATTTCTAGAACTGGAAAGTCATGTAAATTAATACAATTGTACAACTCCATTTTTCTAGTCATGCACAATGCCATGCAAATTCTGAAAAAAACTTCAGGTAGAAATTGTGAGTAAAAAATATTTAAAAAAAATTATTCAGTACATCTTGAATGTCATAGGGCCTTTGAATATTGTTGCGGCCCCAAAAAGGTTGAGAACCACTGTTCTAAGTGGCTGATTAAAATGATTTACCTCTTTCATAAGCCAAGACTGCCTATGAGTCAGCATATGGAGTCATACAAGCTTACATTTACTGTGAGCCGTCTAACTTTAGATGGCCGATTTCATTTGTTTAATTCACGGCAGTAAAACTCTCAGGAGGAAAGCTACAGGGGAGTGGGGGAGTTTCACTTTAATTAACTACATAACAGCAAAATCATTCGCAAACTAATTTCAACATGACCACAATCTGATAAATATAACATGAGCGGAAAATGTAGCAAGGTAATTCCAAGCAGTAATGTATTGGACAACAAAACCTACCCACAAGAGAAGCATAGCAATCGAAATTACATGCTCCCTGGCAGCCTATTACAGGTTGTCTACAAAATAAAACAATGAACAGTTTCCTTGAACTAATTAGCCCTGGATGCTCCCTGAATTGGGAGAACACAAGCACACAAAGAATTTATCCTGCAAATTTAACGTCCAATCGACAGAATCTTCCACATCATGTAATACAAAATGCAGAATATATTCGGAGAAGGTAAAAAACTAGTCACGCCATAATTGCTTTAGAATCTAGTTTTGGACCTGGATGACACTATTCATTAAAATTCACAAAAATCACCTCAATTACAGGAAGAGCATCAACAGCAAATGCAAAACAGGCCCTAAGGCACAAGGCTAATGCTAAAGAAAGCTTGATATAATTTGGAGAAAGGTGCACATATCCCTGCTATACGCTCTAGACAAGCAGTTTATGAAGAACAGGAATATTTTCTCTTTCTAACCTTCACAGACAGGACAACACTCTCCGTCAGGGACGTAGTAGCGTTCGCAGTGGAGGACGCCGCACTGGGCCATAAAGCACACGGACACCCCACCCTGACAGCGGCAGAAGCGACAGGCGTCCATCCTGAACATGTCCCCGTCATGGTACTCCACTCCGTTGAAAGTGCAGGCTGGCTTTGTCTCTGCAAAACACAGTAATCCGGATGCAGTGCATTAGAGGCTGTCAGATATATGACTGACAGCACAACAAAGCAAATAGGGTCTTGATGACAGGGCCAAGAAGAATAGTTAGTTATGGGGTACGCAGGGACCTAAACTGTGTGCATTTGTGTCCAAGAGAGCTTTTAGCAGCCGAGTTTCAGATAACTGTTGAATTGATGCTCACCGGTCACCATGGCAACGCTTAGATACCAAATACCCCTTTCAGCTCATGCATTACAATGCCTACACTTGTGTACATGAGACCAGCCTGCTTTTTGCTCCAAAATGAAGCTTAATAAAGGTCTCTTTATATATGTTCAAACTCTGAGGACTTATGTTAATGCAGTTGTCACAAAAAAAGATAAAATAAAACAACAATTACAGTGGCTGTGAAAGAGAACTCCAAACAAACATTAACACCTCTAAAAAGGACACTAAACTGTCAAAAATCGTGTTCTTAATAAGCATCTTTGTCTTGTCTTTTTTTTTGTAAATTAACACATTCAATACCTTTTACTACAAAAAAGTAAATAATAGATCACAAATAGAATAGAAATGCACACACAGAACTCAATGCAAATCTGTAATAAATACAAAAACAACTTTCCCCACACTATAAGTGATATTTCACGTGTTGTATATAATATATATATAAAGATAATATAGATAATTAGATATATAATCTATATATATATCTGGTCTATTTTTAATCAAAATATTATTATTCCTATGGTGGAAAAGCTGAATTTTCATAGGCATACTCCAGCCTTCAGGTGTCCATATCTTTCAGAAATATTCTTACGATGCAGGATTTTATCAATTGGAACCAGATGTGTGTCTGCTAGAGGGATAGGTCACCCAAAAATGAAAATGTGATGTTTATCTGCATACCCCCAGGGCATCCAAGATGTAGGACTTTGTTTCTTCAGTAGAACACAAAAAAAGATTTTTAACTCAAACCGTTGCAATCTGTCAGTCATATAATGTAAGTGAATGGAATCACAGCTTTGAGAGTCAAAAAAAACATACACAAACAAAACCAAAATAAACCCTGCGGCTCGTGACGACACAATGATGTCCTAAGACACGAAACGATCGGTCTGTGCAAGAAACTGCTTAACTGGACAGTATTTATATCGTTTTTTACCTATGATTTACTGCAATGTCCAAACTGTCCTGAGCGCGTTCGCGTCTTCTTCAGCGGCGAGTGAAGTTCTTCTTCTTCTTGCTTTACGGCGGGTCGCAGACTTATAAGTGCATTACCGCAACCTATCTCTCAAGTGGACCATTGACACTCTATCTACAATCTCAATTAGGAGTGTCAATGGTTCATTTTGAGAGATAGGTGGCGGTAATGCACTATAAGTCTGCGATCCACCGTAAAGCAACAAGAAGAAGACAGTCACGCGCGGCTGAAGAAGAGACTGCGCGAACGTGTGCTCAGGACCGTTCAGACATTGCGGTGAATCAGAGGTAAAAAACGATATAAATACAATTCAGTTTCTTGCACAGACCGATCGTTTCATGTCTTTACACATCAATGTATCGTCACAAGCCGTGCCGTTTAATTTGGTTTTGTTTGTGTATGTTTTTTTGACTCTCAAAGCTGTGATTCCCATTCACTTACATTATATGACTGACAGGACGCAACGGGTGAGTTAAAAATCTTCATTTGTGCTCTACTGAAGAAACAAAGTCACCTACATCTTGGATACCCTGGGGTAAGCAGATAAAAATTCTCTTTTTATTTGGGTGAACTATCCCTTTAATATGTTTTTGGAACTTGTGATATTTTATTCAAGGTTCTCTGATGAATAAAAAGTTAAAAAGATTTATTAAAAAAAAAGAAGACAGCATTTATTAAAGATTTAAATATTTTGTAAAAATATAAGTCTTTAGAATCACTGTTTATCAATTTAACATATCCTTGCTTTATAAAAAATACTGTCCTTCTTATTGTCCTTCAAACAAATTAAATTAGAAAGAAAAAATAAGATTAAACATTTTGCATAGGCCTTTTTTTCTTACGATAAATTAGGTGATAAATTATTTGTTTTAGTTTAGTCTTTATAAATTGGAGTATTATTGAAAGATATGGAAAAAAAATACTTTTTCTTATTTTTTAATCAGTGACAGTAATTATTTGGTTTCAATACCAAGACATGTTTTATTCAGGGAATGTGTGTCACTTCCCCTCCTTGTGCTTATGTTGAATGACGCCAAACACGTCCTTGAAAACACCTCTGATCACAACATATTTGACAGACCCAAGTCGTCTGAAGGAACTCTCTGCCTATGACAAACAAGAGGCCTTGGAACATTCCATAAAATCATATCAAATGAAAGAGTGACAGATTATCAAAGCAATCCGTTAAAAGAGGAATTATTAGAAACCTGGAGCCAACAAAAAGCACCCAGAGCCAAGCAAGAATTGATCGCTGCACGCTTAACTGTTGAAAGATCAGCCAAATGCGGTGCACTGCGTTTTTAATTCCAGTGAATAATTTTGTTAATTAGTACAGGCTCAGTGAATTACCTAATAATCAGGTGTGGCAACTGTGAGGTTGTCACACTAGACAGGCTTCACAGAGGACTGTGTGAATTTGCTCAGTTTTCTAATCAAAGCTTTTTTGTGTTCCATCAGCCTGGGTCTGTCACTCTCCTCTGGGTGACTGCTACCGCTTGTGAGAGTGGCAACTAATTGGAAGGAGCTGCTTAAAAATCAATGTGTAAAAGAAAAAATTTTTTTTTTTTAAAGTAATAAAATAAATAACCCCCTGCCATTAGAGAGCTGTAAAGGAATCGGATGCTAAAAGGAGCTGTACAGGTGGAGTTGAGATTTCTATTAAAGGACAGCTCTTTATGAGTGTAATTGTCTTGTGTTAACAGGTGTTGTCTGTGTTGTATGATCTTAATGATATAGTACGCCAGAAGGATTCAGATCTGTTATTAATGAAATATAACATGTTTAATTGTTTACCACACACTTTCAGGAACAGAAGGCATTAGATGTGTGCTATCTGGGCAATTGGCTGAGGAATAGTAGGTTATCAAGAGGTCATTAGCTTTTAGTGTGAAATCCAAGATGGCGAAGAGATTACAACAGATAACTTATTAGCAAGAGCAATACATCGATATTTCCTACACGTCTTGGGAAGCAAGACAAACAATCTTAAAAGTAATAATCAAATAATATTTGAACATAACTTAAAATATCTCATAAAATATCTTACTCTCATGTTTGGAAGTTCAAGCAATTTTTGTGAATCAGTCTGCGAAGAATTGGCAAATATGTCTATATATCTATAAAACAGTTCATGTAAATGCTAATGTTAATTAACCAGTTGCAAAAACTATTCATTGATTCTCTACAAACAGTTAATTAGTTAAAAAAATTATTTACTAATACTTTTGAGTACTTGTGAATGTTAAATCACTACAAAAATGATTTATTGATTCTTTGAAACCCTTGCGAACTGTTAATTGGGGGAAAAAGACTCAACAATTCTTTTGAGTCCTTGCACATTTAGATATTTATCAGTTGAAGTTTAATCCTAATTAAAGATCCACATTATTTTGTGCCAAGAAATACAAGTAAAAAATGTCTGGAACAACATGACGATGAGAAATTCATTTTTGAGTGAACTAACTATCCCTTAAACTACTTTACATTATAAGTAGCTTGTAAAAAACAGTTAAGTAGTTTCCACAAAACTGCTCACTACCCTATACTATCAATTCCCAACCAATTCTCTATACGAACCTGTTCTACTCAAACTCCCTTTCCCTCAACCCATATCCTACCAATATTATTTTTCCCATTCCCAACTCAATTAACCATCCTATCCTGCCCATTCCCTACCCAATTTCCCCTATCCTACATATTCCCTACCCAATTAACTAAGGCTTACAAACAATATCATTAAAAAAATCTAAATGCCTAAGTTCACATTCATACATTCTTTGCAAGCAATAAGGGTAAACAGGATTGGCTTGATCTCTGCAACGAAGAGGCTCACGCTTGAGACTTGACTCAAGCTCTAAAACACCCCTCTGGACCTAATTATAGAAATAAATAGTGCTGGGGTGGTGGAAAGAGTGAAACAGCTGTTTATATACACTTTGCATTGGGATTGCAGCGGTATATGAACACACTTCCCTCATACGTTTATTCATTTGAAACTACAATCTTGTACGCAACATCTCATGCTTTTTGTTTTAAAGGGGTCATATGAACGGCTAAAAACATACAATTTTTTTGTATTTGGTAATTAAATTTTTAATTGCGGTTTTAAGTCTTCAAAAACATTATTTTCCACATACTGTACATTATTGTTTCTCCTCTATGCCCTGCCTTTCTGAAACGCGCCGATTTTTACAAAGCTCATCGTTCTGAAAAGCGAGATGTGCTCTGATTGGCCAGTTATACAGTGCGTTGTGATTGGCCGAATACCTCAAGTGTGTGACGGAAATGTTACGCTCCTTACCATATTGTGATGCCGTGTCTGGCCGGAGCGATGAGACAAAAATCATTAAAACCCATTATAAACGAGGCATTTGTTGCATCCAGTGGGGACATAATTACTGATATAATGACTTATACTGTCTTTTTACGCACTGCATTGCGCCACGTAAACATAAAACATACAGTAAACTGCGCAACAGTAAACATATCTCAACTGCTCTGTGTACCCATAAGTACATATGAACTAGACGAAATGACTAGCAACATGGGCACTATCTTCTCTAATACATTAGAAGCTGTTGCCTCTATTAAATTGAAAAAGGTTAGAGAAAAACTTACTGTGCCATTGTACAACAGTAATACCCATTCTCTCACGAAAAAAATTTGTAGTCTTGAGCGCAAATGGAGAAAACTAACTTTGAAGTTTTTAGAATTGCATGGAAAAACAGTATGTCCAGCTATAGACAGGCTCTAAAAGCTGCCAGGCCGAGCATATCCACAAACTCATAGAAAATAACCACAACAATCCAAGGTTTTTATTTAGCACAATGGCTAGATTAACAAATAACCAGACGCCACCCGCTCTAAATATTCCCTCACAGTTTAATAGTAATGACTTAATGATTTTTTTCACTGATAAAATAGATAACATCAGAAGTACAATAGCAAATGTACGCTACAGCTGTTAATATTGTTCATCGTCTGTTTTTATTACGTCTAAAATAGATTTTTCCGTACATTTCTGCCAAATATACCTTAACTGACAGTCACCACTAATAAGCTACAACTAAATATACTGTAGAAACGTAATTTTCTGTAAAGCTGCTTTGCAAAGATTTGTATCGTGAAAAGTGCTATGCAAATAAACTTGAATTGAATTGAATAAACTTATTTTTGCATGTTTTTGATCGGAGAAATGACAAACAACAAGTGCTAATCTACACTGCTCAAAACTCGCGTTTGAATCGTCAGTGGCAAATTCTTTAACTATGAAAACGTACTTACAGGCTGTGAGTCAGCATTATTTGTCAGCATCATAGACTGCATATGGTCAGCATGTGCGGCGAAGGGGAAACAGTGGAACTGAATTCACCGGAACACTGGCATTGAAGGCTACTCTCCCAGGAAACAGTCCTCGTCCTCCGTAAAATGCATTGCACACATCTGAATATTTGGTTTGAACTGTTCTGGAACAGTGTTGTAAAATACAACTTAATCACTGATTTCTAGTTGTGTCCTCTTTTGGAAGCCTAAACAAAGTAGCTTCGCTTTCACAACGAAACACAGCATCTTCACGACATGGTAGCGTCGGCAACAACAATACTACAGCGAGAATCAAAGTTATGCCTTCTTTCTTTGCCCCAACATTTGGGCGGTGTTATGCAAATCTTCCCACACAGTGATGTAGACATGGGGGGGCGAGTTTAAACAAGGTGTTTTAGGAGGGCGTGGACGAGTCTTAACTTTTATAAAGAATATCTCTTTGGGTTTGAGACTTGTCTTTGCAACTTTAGGGATCTTATCTATTCACGAACAGCTTGTAACACTCCAAAGAGAAAGGAAAACTTGAAATCGCATCATATGACCCCTTTAAGTGCAATAAACTGTTTTCATTTATCTTAATGACTAATGAGCTTCATCCCATATGCGCGATGGTGCAGCCACAGCCAGGTGGCATGTTGTGGCAGAGGTGAATAATTAGTGGAGGCGTGAGCGATAGTTACATCAGCATCTTGGACTTCCCAGATGTTCTGTGCAGTGGCCTCACCCAAATGGATCTCATTCTTTAAAAGTGACACAAGTGGCCACATCAGTTAGACTCAGTGTTGGGTCTTTTAGAGGTGACTCTGACATGGTAAGAGAATTTACGACCTGTTTCTTTGTTTTGTCTCATTGAATGTTAGTGTTTATGTAAAACGGTTTATGTTTAAACCCCTGCTGCATCTCATATGTTTTCAAGATAAAGCCTGGCCAAGCCGTCTGGATGCTGTGAAAGATTTGTAGGAGAGCAGATAGTGAGCAGGTAGTGAGCTCGCCCCCACTTGTTTTGCTGGCTGTTATGACCTCACAGAAGAAGAAGAAACCCTGCAGAGAAACGGTAAAAGGGAGAATCTGGCTTTCCTGTTTCCTGGATTTCCATTTTTGAAGGGCAAGCCATAAGTGCTGGTGTGTAAACAGCTGGCCGAGACTCACAGAGAGCTGGTGTCTGCACTAGGGCTTATCCCTCTCTCACCACAGTAGGACAAGCTGGTTGTTGAACAAATATGCAAAGTTTGTCAGGCTTGAGCTGGTGGTTCCATTTCTCAACCCACTGACTGCCTTGATTTGGGACTTTACCCATCACAAAGGATTATTCAACTGCAGCAAATTCCTTCATAGTTTTATGGAAAAGTCTGGAATCCTCTGGCATTAGGGATTGGGCGTCGTGTAGGGAGAACAAGCTTGAATTAATTCTGTTTAATATTCAGAATTTCCTCCCGGAGCTGTAATCCTGTAACGACTCTGGCAGGAAAGAAAATGCTGATTCAAAGTCTCAGTAAACTTTTTGAAGGAACTTCTTGGAGATGGCCAGGGTTGTTCTAGAATGGAGTGTGGCTCATTTCCGCATGTTTTTCACCTCCAAATAGCTAAACTGTTGTGTTCTGACTGAGTTGAAGGGTGAAGGAAGTGTATTCAACCAACTGGGCGAGGCCAGCCTAAAAAGACACTCAGGACAGTCGACGGGCCCCTGTTGCACGTCGTCACGAAAGCTTATCAACTGCACGTGTTTCTAAGCCTTGCCAACTTAAACATTCAAAAGAGTTTAAAGCATTCAAACACAAGAAGCGAAATAACTCAACTGAGTACACTCGTAATTTATACATTGAAGACTATGCAATGCTATTTTACATATGATTATTTGGTTTCTGTACCTGAACACCTACAAACTTGAAAAAACTAAAATATAGTTTAATTTGTATATTTGTTCTTATTTATTTGTGCTATTTACAAAATGTCAAACAGGGCCCATGGGTACAACCTGCACCGGAGCCCCGCAAACCCCAGCTACGGCCTTGAAGGCATCTGCACATGGTGTGCCAAGAAAATTATACAAAGTTGTGTTTTATTTTATTTCCAGGTTTTCAAATAATATATTAAATATGAAATGTATACAAAAAAAATCAACTGAATACCTTTTTATGATGAATATATGATCAATTGCTGAATTCGAAATCCTTAATGAATATGTTCTCAATTGTTAAAATTAAAATATTAACATAGTTCTGTATAATTGCAAGCAGTGAGGTGGTATGACAAAAATATTAAAACATATTACAAATATTAAAAATATATGTATATATTATAAATGTTTAAATTTGTGTATGTAGTGTCATGTGGTACAACCAATCTGCACAAATACCCAGGGGAAAAAACCTGCAGGCCCTCATTAATGTGTCAAGGTAAAAGTATGATAATTTGAGCTTTTTATGACATGGCAAGGTTAGTTAAGATTGTAAAATATTATGTAGTTTTACCCACCTAGAAAACTTACTGATACTTTTTTAATTAATAATAATAATAATAATTTTTGCTTGAGGGTTACACCACATGACATATACCGAGAACCATGTAAAAACCATATAATTTTTTTTTCTTTATTGTGGGAACTCTTATTTTTCAGCATGCACCATGAATTTATCATTTTAAAATTTATTTTATAGAATTCCTTAGATTTTCCTCCAAAAATCAGTGCAGAACATCTAAAAGTCTGAAGATTCCATCTTGCTGATATTTTAATTATTTACAGGATCATGTACAAGCATCATCTAATTCAAAATTCGGAGTGGAGGAGATTCTATCTCTCGTCTTGAAACACCACACCTCAGTGTAAATTAGTGGAAGAGAATGGTAACCATGGAAACACTACCCTGAGACGCCAAAGCCTAGTTTTCTCTGCCTCAAGACCGATCCAACAGGTCCCCTCCCCTCCAAGGCCTTGAGGCCAACAGATGTTAACTGGCCCCACCTGAATTGTTAAAGTGTATGACGGCACTAGCAGGGTCTGTACGAGATGAGGTAAGTGACAGAAGTCAACTATGTAATCTATATGACTGCCCAACCCTCCACACATCCGTATGAGTACAAATTAAGAATGGCTACTACCTGTGTTCTCATATGGCTTTCTGAAAACTGAGATATAGAATCGCACACACATACACACAGAGTCTTTCTTATTACACAGAGGCCATCTGAAGCAGGAGGAAAACGAGCCCATTTATATTTAACTCTAAGAGTTTGACAGGATTGTGAAGAGGCAGTAATGAAATTCTCCATTGGAGATTAAAACACCTCCACATCTCAGTCTCACAGTTCCCGAACAGAGCACTGAAGTGCAACCTAAAATAACAACATCTATTACCGTTCAAAAGCTGCTAACCTTAACGTGGAGGATTTACATAATCTCCCACCTCCAGTTGCAAACTTGTACTTGTACAGATTCCTCCTGCTTGAGGTCATGGTTAAACACGGACCAGTGTGCACTAAATGTAACGTAGCAGAAGAATCCCAGGCAGTCTTTCAACTTCGATCCAGGCACCACAAACCGAGTCTCGTCGGGTCTTTAAAGGAGTCATATTGTATACTTTAGTAGCATTTTATATTTCCCCCTGAAGTCCACTTTTATTGTTAGTTCAGGTTTCATGCACCAAAACTGTTGTAATTTAGTTTTATATGATCATTTTCCTCCTCCCTTCTGTCCTTTAGAATAAAAAGTGCTGTATTTTGGAATTCTACACTACCCTACTACCTTATTGATATCAATGAAATAGGCATCTTGAGCAATCAGGCCTGTCTCTGTGACTGCCTGTGGCTCTGCAAACAGCAAAACAAGAGTCAAGAGGGTGGCCCGAGATTTTTGGCCAGAAAACTAGCCAATCTGCCTGTGATCTATTTTGTGGGTTGGGGTTGTTGACATCTTTTGATGCTGACATCTTTTAATAGGATACCTTTGTGAGGGTTTTTGGTAAAGGGTGTGTGGTTGATAGCAGCAAAATGGTGGAAGCTAGGAAAATAGCAGCACCTTTAAACAAGTTATTTTTGCTACTGTGTTTATTTAAGAGTTCTACATGCAAATGACTTCTATTATGATTGGCTAACCTGCTTATTGCATGTGAAATGAGGCCTAGTCCACAGTGCCACTCATCAGGGTGGGTCAAACTGCTTAATGCTGAATAAGTGTTAGCATGCTAATAGTTGTGGTGGGAATAACATTGGTTTTAATGGAAAATTTAATTTACTAAATCCTAATAGAATATGTCCCAAAACATACTACAGGAAACAATTTTTAATGGTTTTAATGGTTAATAGTTGATGGTTTGTAATGTTTTTAATGGTATTTGTAGAGAAAACCATTAGAATTTCTGTGATATATAGTTTTTCCATCAGTGTATCAATAATACACTAATTTAAAAGTAAATTCATTGATTTATTTGAATAATCAGATTTTTTTTGTGTGTACTTGTAGTAGCTTGTAACAGATACTTTTTTCAAAGGTATAGCTTAACTGTAGTTGAGTTGAAATGCCAAGTTCTGTCATGAAACTCTAGATGGTGCAGGCTGATGGGTTGTTAACGCAAACTGATGATATTCACAGCTTTAAACTACTGTACTTGGCAAAAGCTGATTGGCTCATGTTGCATACTGTACGCAGTCAATGAGCGTGCTGCTTTACATTGAAATAGTTGGTTAGCATTTACTAGAGCATTTCGCACCATGCTTTCAGAGTTCCTCTGGAACCCTCCACCTTCCCCAGCTCCACCTGTATGGATCTGCTACAGGTTATTTTATATGCTACTTCTGCAGCAGCAGTATGTCTTAAATACTCACAGCACTGTTTTGGTGTATGTATTGTCAGTAGCAAGTTCCTTTACTTGATTTGCAGTTGCAGCAGCAGCAATAATCTACAACAACAGCAATAACTAGCAGCAGCAATTCAGCAGCGTAGCAGATCTATTCCACCAAGACCAAATACATGAACATTGTCATATACATTACCATGCTAAAATCTTCTGAGAGTTGTCATGATAGAACTAGTTAAAGTAGCTTGTAGCTTAGTGAACTAAAATGTCTAAATCCATATTCTGCTGCGAAACAAATATCTAATGTGTGTCAGAAATTGCATGCTGTCTGAGTAGGTACTACATTGGATGAAGAATGAAGTTCACTGCTATATTCTATATAGTATGAATGTGTGGTATGAAGTAGTAGGTCATCTGGGTACCTTCATAAAGAACCTTTTGTGGAATGGAAATGTTCCATCGATAATAAAGTTTCTACCTTATTTTAACCTTTATTTTTAAGAGTGAACCGTTTAAGGAATACTGTGAATTTGGGCAGAATATTCATTTCACATACTGTTTTTCACCTACTGTATGGTAGGGGCTTAGACACATTCAGATGCAAGGTTAGTTTCTCACTACGGGAAGGGTGAAAACAATCTGAACCATGAAGAAGAAATAGATTTTGAAGGCCGAGGAGATTGTGGTTATCATCTTCTCAGATGCTTGAGATCCTTTTTTTCTGTGTTAGGTAGGAGAACGCCTCTCTAGAAGGACTCAGTCCAGCATTTCTTTTCTCTTCCTGTCCTACAGCCCAACAGGAGCTGCCTCCCGGTGTTTTTCAGCCCTCCCTCATGCTGCAGGCTAGCTTGTTTTGGCTGCAGCTGCTGAGAGGCAGACTAAATAATGTGATAATGTGCCGCTCCACAGTTGCGCCTTGTGCTGCCAAGACCCGCCACTGCTCTGGACATGCAAATCACTACAGCAGCACAACACCTGCAAATCAAGGCTAAGTTGTCGAGAAACAAAACAAAACAAAACAAAAAGACGGCGCCTTTGTGTGCCTGTTTTCCCACTTTTTATCAGTGAAAGATAGCGGCTGCTGTGTTGGAGCAGACATAAATAACAGCAGAGTATAAAAGGGAGAGCATAGTGCCTACGGGGCCCGTCAATCATCGTAGGCTTCACATTGCACACGTTATTTGAATGGCCCCTCGGTGACTCCTATTTGAGCCCTACCTTAAAATCACTTTCCTATTCCGACGATGCTTTCTCTGAAAAGAGAAAAAGAGACACCCGTGCTTCTCGCCGGGCCACAGTGTTATGTTTACACTAGCAGTTAAACTAAAACGTTATGTCATTTACTGTCTGAGCCTGGTAAATACGTGGTTTCAAGGCTTATAATCTCTCGAAAGAATGAACAGCTGTTTAAGCATTTCCTTCAGAGAGAAGTGTCCTAATCCACGCTTGTCCTCTGAAAGAGTGCGCATTGTTCTTCCATACGTCATTTGAGGCAGAACAACATGCTACTGTTTACAGAGCTAATCCTAACGCTAACCGCTTAAGCGTCGACAACACAATCAAGCTTCTTGACGCTGAGAAGAGGATCAAAATCAACACTCATAACGTCTATTACATCGCCCTTCTTTCCCTAGGTTGAACAGCTCGCGCAAACCGCTGATCATGGCCTTCTCCATGACAACCACTCTCTGGGTAAACATTAACATAATGATAGGGCTTGTAGCAGTGGGGCTGTATGAATGGGGACTGACAGGTGCGCCAGTTCATGTGTGAAGATGCACAAAGCTAATTATGGGACTAAAAATATCGTTAATGACAAAGTAAATCTACCATGCGCAAACACGGCAGGGTGGCTGCCGTTTTGCTGCGGTCAAACAACATGTTCGCATATTCACCTGTTGATCAACACGTTCTAATTTTAATGTGTGCTTCAATGCAAAAGTGAAAAAGCAGCAAATTAAAAGAGTAAACAAACTTAACGACAAACACCGTGGAGAAGCGCAACAAAAAAAACGAAACTATCTTTAGCAACACATTTGCTTGGTACATTACGAGATGCATAAAACTGTGAAATTCCTTGGTGTGGTCAAAGTTAGTTCACTTTTTGAAACTTTCGGAAAGGAGTTGCGATTAGCTCAGGGTAGGAATGTTCTGGATTAGATTCACACATACACTTACTAATCAGTCCTTCTTCTTATCTACTCCCCAAAAGGGTGACATCACTGTCTGAGAGAGAAATGTGGTGCACAAACACTGTCTGAGAATGCTCACTCTCTTGCCATCCCAAACTCTTGCCTTTGGAAGTATGTGCGGGTGCCTTGGGGAGAGAGTGAGTGAGCGAGCGACTGGCACAGAAAGATGGCATTCTGTCTGTCTGACATCTGCTGTTTCTAGAATCATCAAGCTGTGAATTTGTTCAGAAATGGCACGGTTGATCTACTCAAATATTCGTCGGAAACTTCAAAGTTTTGATTATCTATGTAGATAACGTTTCCTGTAGTTACACCGCCCTGCTGAAAAAATACAGATTAAGGTGGTCAAGCCGGTTTTAGGAATAATAATGAATGGAGAAAACAAAAATGTAAAAGTAGTTTGACAGTTTACACTTTAGGTCTATTAAAATGTTTAAAATGGTGGCCATAAATTTCTTTAATGACTCACTATATGTTTTACTAGGTATCCAGATCAGTTCAGACCTCAATATTACATACTTGGTAAAGAGATGCCATTAAAGAAGTATTATGTAAAATATACCTTGCTTATATGATATAGTTTGAGGATTATTTATAAAAAGTTTATAAATAGAATTTGTTATAATGTTTTTAATTGATTAATTGCGATTAAATCACAAAAAACTGTTATTAATTTGCTAAAATGTTTTACGTAATTAACAACAACGACAAAAAAAGACTTATTATCTGATCAATTTGTTTTTGCTTCAGCCTATTATTGTAGTTGGTCAATTTGCATGTCAGTCACATGGTCTCCTTCCGTCTAAACAGGCAGGTTGTTTGTTTCTTTGTCAGAATAAGCTGCAACCTGGTCCCGAGTTTATGCTGACAGTAAAACACAAGACTACACAAAACTAATCTAGACTGTCTTGGATCAGCTAATGACCAGCTTGCAATATGTCAATGAGGTGCTAGTGTGACAAATCTACAGGGAAAAACTTCAAATAAATACAATATGAACTGAATTTAATAAGCCTCAAATCCTCATTAAGGCATGCCGCATTGAATAAATCTTATCACACATTACAGAGGACAGAAGTGAAAGATGCCGGCTCCTTCTTCCAATTAAAGATTCATAGAGACAGTTTCCAGCAGCCCAGCATTATGTAAATCAAATTAAAGGGATAGTTCGACTCAAAATGAATATTCTGTCATTATCTATTCACCCTCATGTCGTTCCAATCCTGTATGACTTTACTTCTTTAGTGGAACACAAAAAGAGATATTCTGAAGAATATTCTGGCCACTCATTACAAAATAATGAAAGTAAATGAGGACTTTTGCTGTCGCACTCCAAAATGGTGGTAAATACAACTTGTGGACTATATTTGAAGACTTACGATAGCTTTGCCGGAAAAATCAGACCAGAGAAATCTAATTAATGACTAAAAAGCTCTCTTTTGGACATTCAGAGAATAGTAGGGTGTCTGATTTGTGAACGAATCATTCTTTTGAGTTGGATATTTTTAATACAGTAAATCAGTTAATCCAGTTCACAAGATTCACTTGATCCATTTGAATAATTTGTTCATGAATTGGACTTCACTTGGTTCAATGATCCTTCAACTAAAAGGTAGAGGGGAAGATTATCAGGTGAATTACAACTGAAAGGAATATTTGGCCCAACAAATGCAAGATCTGTCATAATTTACTCACCCTAATAGGTTGTTCCAAACCTGTATGACTTTCTTATATCTTGAAGAATGTTGGTAATATTTGATTAGATATTTCTCAAAAAAGTCTCTTTATGGTCACAGAATAAGAGCAAATTTGTATAAAACACAACCCTTCATGTTTAGAAATGATGAAGGTGACAGAATAAATGACAAAATGATGACAGAATTTGAATTTTTGGGTGAACTAGTTAATGCTGATAAGTCATCACACAATGCTATTGTCTTTAAAGGTGAGCGATTATGTTTGTAAAATACTTTTATGGTGTGTTGGGTTACATTTTTTAAGCTGAAAACACCCAGCGAAACGACCTTTCAGTCTCCACAGTTCAATATCAATAGCAAGGCAATAAAGGAGTGATGATAAAATTAATCAAAATGTTGTTTTTATGTTCCACAGAAGAAAGAAATAGAGGAATTTCAACATCGGCCGACGTGACCGGTTGTGGTTTTCTCGCATCCGTCTGCAGGGTCTTCATCCGTGTTTGTGGAGAACAGGCGCTACGACAGTCGTCGAGAAAAGGTCACTGACCACGGCAGCAATGACAGACGCGTACCCCTATGTTCAGGAGTATATAACAGATTCTTTTTTTTTTTTTTTTTTTTTTTTTTTTTTTTTTTTTTTTTTATGTCCATACAAGGGGGCGGTGAGGTTCATTTCCTTTTCATCGCTCCCTCATGTTCTCCCCCATCCCCTCAGCTATGGAATATGAGATAGGCCTTTACACTGTACACAGCCACCGGTGGCCAGATGTTCAATTAGCCTGTATTTCTGTTCGGAGCTTTGATGCTCCCCGAACTGCTCTCCAGCCTCAGCGCTTTGTTCTCAAATCAGCCTAAGGCTAATTTTGCCACCCGCAGTGAAGACGACACACAACCTGGCACCTCACACCACACTGCTATTTATGCTAGCTTGTTTATATACATACGTGCTTGAAAGGAAGGTGACTTGCCAAATGACGAATATGGAAAAGTGAGTCCTTGGGTCGCACTCGCTTTGCTTCCCTTTGTTGGTATGTCTTTCATGTATTGTGTGCCCTAGGCCTGGCTATAGGTGAAGCAGGAAGGAAATAAACAACTAGAGGGGAAGTGGGATTGTTTTCATGGGTCCCTTTATTCAAAGCACCACTCTTGAGCCTTTGTGTTTGGATGGAGCCCTGATTCTGTTGCCTTCCTCTTGGCGGTTGTCTATCCACGAATATGGAAAAGGCCAACGCACGACATACGGCCTGGTGCTCGCTGATGTTTCCAGCTTTGATTTGGTGCTGATTTCCTGTGGCTTTTGTCCACCTATTGCCTGCAGTCTCTTCATCTGAAAGAGTTCTCCACCACCTGCACACAGCTATGCCCACAGTGACTGTGGGGTTAAACTCTCTCTTTCTGTCCCAACTCTCAGCGCAGGTTTTATTAGTTAGGGAGCACTGTGTAGTGTTTGTGTATGGCTGTGCACAAGAGGCACAAGTGCTTTCAAAAATAACCTTATAGAGAATAGCTAACAATGTATTTTGTGTTTTATATTATAATATATATATATATACTGTATAGAGTGGGTACGGAAAGTATTCAGACCCCCTTAAATTTTTCACTCTTTGTTATATTGCAGCCATTTGCTAAAATCATTTAAGTTAATTTTTTTTCCTCCTTAATGTACACACAACACCCCATATTGACAGAAAAACAACAGAATTGTTGACATTTTTGCAGATTTATTACAAAAGAAAAACTGAAATATCACATGGAAATATCCCTAAGTATTCAGACCCTTTGCTCAGAATTTAGTAGAAGCACACTTTTGATCTAATACAGCCATGAGTCTTTTTGGTAAAGATGCAACAAGTTTTTCACACCTGGATTTGGGGATCCTCTGCCATTCCTCCTTGCAGATCCTCTCCAGTTCTGTCAGGTTGGATGGTACTGTAAACGTTGGTGGACAGCCATTTTTAGGTCTCTCCAGAGATGCTCAATTGGGTTTAAGTCAGGGCTCTGGCTGGGCCATTCAAGAACAGTCACAGAGTTGTTGTGAAGCCACTCCTTCGTTATTTAGCTGTGTGCTTAGGGTCATTGTCTGTTTGGAAGGTAAACCTTCGGCCCAGTCTGAGGTCATGAGCACTCTAGAGAAGGTTTTCGTCCAGGATATCCCTGCACTTGGCCGAATTCATCTTTCCCTCGATTGCAACCAGTCGTCCGGTCCCTGCAGCTGAAAAACACCCCCACAGCATGATGCTGCCACCCCCATGCCTCACTGTTCGGACTGTATTGGACAGGTGATGAGCAATGCATGGTTTTCTCCACACATACCGCTTAGAATTAAGGCAAAAAAGTTCTATCTTGGCCTCATCAGACCAAATAATCTTATTTCTCACCATCTTGGAATACTTCAGGTGTTTTTTAGCAAACTCCACTGAGGAGAGGCTTCCGTCGGGCCACTCTGCCATAAAGCCCGTCTGGTGGAGGGCTGCAGTGATGGTTGACTTTAACTTTCTCCCATCTCCCGACTGCATGTCTGGAGCTTAGCCACAGTGATCTTTGGGTTCTTCTTACCTCTCTCACCAAGGCTCTTCTCCCCCGATAGCTCAGTTTGGCCGGACGGCAGCTCTAGGAAGGGTTCTGGTCGTCCCAAACGTCTTCCATTTAAGGGATGGAGGCCACTGTGCTCTTGGGAACTTTAAGTGCAGCAGAAATGTTTTTGTACCCTTGGCCAGATCTGTGCCTTGCCACAAATCTGTATCTGAGCTCTTCAGGCAGTTCCTTTGAACTAATGATTCTCATTTGCTCTGACATGCAATGTGAACTGTAAGGTCTTATATAGACAGGTGTGTGTCTTTCCTAATCAAGTCCAATCAGTATAAACAAACACAGCTGGACTCAAATGAAGGGGTAGAACCATCTCAAGGATGATCAGAAAAAAATGGACAGCACCCGAGTTAAATATATGAGTGTCACAGCAAAAGGGTCTGAATACTTAGGACCATGTGCTATTTAAGTTTTTCTTTTTTAATAAATCTGCAAAAATTGCAACAATTCTGTGTTTTTCTGTCAATATGGGTTGTTGTGTGTACATTAATGAGGAAAACAAAATAACTTAAATGATTTTAGCAAATGGCTGCAATATAACAAAGAGTGAAAATTTTAAGGGGGTCTGAATACTTTCCGTACCACTGTATATATATATATAGATAATATATATATGTAGATATTTGTTCGGTCATAAACCTGTTGTTATGCCATCTGCTCATTTGAGTTTCTCTTGTTGAGATGTTCCATTTTCCTTTTACACTTCTCACACACACAAACATATAATTAAATTGCAATGGGAGTCGAAGCCTCTTTTGGTACCACCATTTCTACACACGATGTCACAAAAATAGAAGTGAATTAAACTTGAAGTGTAACATTGTTGTCATTTTGTTTGAAAAGGGCACAGATAAATATATTTACCAGACTATGCTTCTTTATTTTGAGTGTTTGCTCTCCATTTGGCAAAAAAAGAAAAAAGAAGAAGAAAAAGAAAGAAAAAAAAGAATATTGCAACCTAACTTCAAGAATTCAAACATGACAGAAAAATAAATCCCATCATACAGTATAAATAAAAAATACAAATATCAAATTATCAATTACATTATATTAATTTCAAATTATAAGTATAAAAAGGCATACATTCTTAAATATGCAAATTTATAGTAATATAATTCAACATAGCTAAAGCTATTTTCTGAAATGATCAGAAAATTGCTGTTAATGTAGCTCTAACTACAATACTCAGCCGCAGGGCCGCTGCTGGCCAAATGGGTGCCCTAAGCAGAACTGTATTGTTGTACCCCCTCCCCCAAATATTATGGATGTAAAAAAACAAACAAACAAACAAAACACCTCTATAGGGGTCAAAATAGAAACTGTAATAAAAATATAAAGTATATAAATTGTAATTAATGTATTATTTAAAAGTTACAATGTAAGCTAGACAGTTACCTATGGCTATTATTTTATTAATACAGTTGTCTGATTGACTTTATAGTCTCATGCATTCACACAAATCACGCAAAAGAAAACTAAGCAGTTTTACTACGATAAAACCATGGTTAATTTTTGTAAAGGTTGTGATGTCCACATGTTTTTGTTTATAATATTATAGAGGCTGTAGCATTTCTATTGCAAAAAGGTGGCCAAAAATGAAAGATTAAGTGAATATTTTAATAAAATGTTTGCCCAATAGCCTAAACAAGGATTTGATTTTCCTGTAAGTGCAGCAGCAGCAATTACCAGGCCTTTGGCTCCCTTTGCAGGCATTTGTAATAATATGTAATGTACATATATTGTTTATTTTGTAGTACATTATGTATTTTAACAGTGTTATGAAACCATATAATTATTAATCAACCAATCATTATCGTCTCATTGTTTTATATAATGCATTTTAAGTAATTTTAAAGGCGGTTGTTGGCTTAGGTCTGATTTTATAACCACAAAAAATATTATCTTAATACTTCTTTGTAAACTATTATTTGAAGTAACAAAACCATGGTTCATTTGTATACCATCCATGGCTACAAGAACCATGATTTTTGGTTTTATTCGTAGTAAAACCATGGCTAATTTTCGTAAGGGAACATGGAAAGTCAGAGAGAATATTAGATGCGCTGTTGGTGGTTAAATTATTACTGACATTAAAACACGTTATTAACGTCAACAGTCAAAAAAGATTCACGGGATTATGAACGTAACCTGAATGACCTGCGCCCCACCGCCCCCCCCCGGCCTTCATCTTTTTTTTCCTTTCTCGGCACCGGATTGCTGATGTCTTTTCATGGGCATAGCTGTCCATCAGTTATGATCATTTGCATTCAGGCACAAACATGAGGTGCGAGCGGTCGCGGGAAGAGGATGCAGGAATGGCGCGTCACGTGTGCTTAGCCTACTGCCTACTGCGTTCACCGTAAAATGTTGTATGTTTAGATTTTTATTTATGTATATGTTAATTTTAATATTAGTATAGAACGAAAGTTTTTGTTTGAGCAACTGGGATGCTGCCCCCCTGGGAGTTGGTGCCCTACGCAAACTGCGTACTCTAAGTATAGGGAGCGGCTGTACTGCTCAGCCAACATTCACTTATGCCTTGCAGAGACACAGAAAGAGTAATTTGGGGAACAATAATACGTTATGTCTTTTTGGGGTTTATTAAAGCCATTAAATGCTAAATTAATTAAAATTCCATCCAATTAACATTAAAAACACTGCAAATTGATTTTTTAAAAGAGAGAAACAGATGCAGTAAAAGTGTGTATTTTCTGTAGTGTGTTTTGGGTAATGTTCTGTTTTAGCTAATGGCCGGTCACTATGGCAGCAGCGGCAGGGTTCTGCCCACTGACTAGACGACCTTCCCAAAACACCTACACATAAACACTAATTAAGACACACAGAAAACAGAGCCTACCGTTGACACACTCAAACACATCGCAGCACCTCCCAGGTGTTCCATCTCCACGGGACACGACCTGTGGGGAAGTCCCCGCTGAGCACTGTGTGAAGGTGCAGAGGCCAGGCAAACACTCACATCTGAGTAGAAGAGAGAGAGAGAGAGAGAGTGAGCTGGGGGGGGGCCTGTCATACCTAATTCATAACAACAAAACCACCTCTTGCAAGAATTATTACTTTCAGTGCAGAAATAATACAATATTAATAGTCTGAAACACACTGGGACTTAAGAACCAGTGCTAAAATAGTGAAAAATAATTGTTTTTTTTTTTTTTTTGACTTTTTTGTTTGCTTTGCTCTAACCTGGATTATTAGCAGGAGACAGGTGTGAAGTCTACCCTAGACTGTGAGTGAGAGACAGGTTTAAATGTGCAACCTGGACTGTGTGTGTGTGTGTGTGTGTGTGTGTGTGTGACAGATGTAAGCGTGTAACCTGGAGTGTGAGCATGAGACAGGTGTACGTCTAACCTATACTCTAACAAGTGTAATGTCTAAACTGGATTATGAACATGAAACATGTAACATCTCACCTGGATTGCCAGCATGAGACAGGTGTAACATCTAATCACGATTGTGAGCATGAGACAGGTGTAACAGTCTAAAGAGAGTGAGTCAGACTAACCTAGACTGAATTGTAAGTGTGAAAGAGATGAAACGTGTAATGTCTAATCAGGATTGTCAGCATGAGACAGGCATAATGGTCTATTTGGAATTGTGCGAGTGAGACAGGTATAACGTCTAACCTAGACTGTGAATGTGAAACATATGAAACAGTGTAACTATACATGTGAGAGTTACACAGGTGTAACATCTAATTATAATTGTGAGCATGAGACTAGTGTAATGGTGTAACTGCGACTGTGAGAGTGAGATAGGTGTAACTTCTAACTTGAGTTGTCAGTGCAAAACTAACCTACACTGTGAGCATCAGTCAGATGTAACAGTCTAACCTTCATTGTGAGTGTAGCGACCGTACCTAATTTGCAAATAGACATAACGCTAACCTGAAGTGAGTATGAGACATGCGTTACATTCTAACCTCAATTGTGAGTGTGAGACAGTTGCAACATCTAACCTGGTAGGAAGGGTGCAGCAGCCATCTGCTGTCAGTCTGACCTGTGTCTCATAGCTGTCTGCCGGACACTGGACAGGCTTCACTGGTGGACACTCTACTGTGCTGCAGTCTACACTGAACACTGAACACAAAACAAGACATAAAACATTTAGCACTTCTCATCAAAGCCTCTAATTAACACAACTCATCAAACTCTCATCCAAGCAAGTGATTTACCTGTTATATCGCACCATAAACGTCCACACATGCCGTTTATAGTGCTTAAGTCATACAATGTAGGTTTAATGTCAAACATTGAGTACAAAAAAATTAAATGAAATGTTATTTGCAGCAGGTTAACATCATCCAGCTGACAGTTTCAGAGGCAAGTTATGATCATCTTTCAATGACATATTATGAATAATGTGAACTGATGAATTCTTTAAAAATCTCTATTAAAATTGTTCTATTTCATGTAAATTTTACTTGTTTTTCAAAAAAGTGTCTTTTACAAAATCGAACCAAATGCATTTGTGTCCTATCTACCAAACTGTCTCTGGAAGCAGAACCACTCATGCATTTTCAACAGCCTATGGCTTTAGCGTGTCTCAAAGGCTTTGGCAAACTCCCAAATCCCGAAATTGCACTCTTTAGTGCATTGGGAAATGAATTACTGTTGTTGTTTTTTATGTCATGTTGAAGCCAAGTACCTATCTCTGCTCAAGGCTGCCATATTGTAGCAAAATACAGCATGACAGAAGAAGATATATTAAAATTAAGGTACTATGACAGCATCTTGAGATAACCTGCAAAGAATTTGAATCTATCACTAGCCGGTTCCTGGTGTGGATTCCCAAGACTCTACAACAATCCATCCATTGCTGTAGCAGGAAAAGAATTTGATATTGCAAGAAAAGTTGACACTGCATGCTTTTTATTTTAGAAAAACCAACACAGAGGGATATTTCACCCACAAATGAAAATTCTGTCATCATATACTCATCCTCATGTCATTCCAAACATGTACTGTATGTTGTTTGTTTTTCATTGAACATAAAAGTTGAAGCTCTTAGAAGAACCTTTACACAGTCATTGCCATTGTCAAAAATAGACCTTTTCTTATTTTGGAGAACTATTCCTTTATACCTTGCTAGCGCAGACCGGTTTATACTGGTTTGGTTGCTGTTAGCTAGTTGGAATCGAAGACATCACAACAACTTAATATTGAACTTTATTACCTGGTTTGCATTCGTAGAGATCACAGCACTCGCCAGGTTTGCCTGAGCTCTTGGATACCAGGATGTTGAGGTGCCCAGGCTGGCAAACTTTCCTCAGACACCCAGCTGGGCTACACACGCAGCGGCTGGGCAGGGGGCAACATTCACCTGGTGGAGCGTAGCCCTCGATTAATATGGAGTCCTCAGGGCAGCGTGGAGAAAACTGCACCTCACATCTCGCCTTGGAGCAGTCCGGCCTTTCCTCTGCAAAGAAAAAGTACACAAGTTTGTCATTTCTGATGTTCAGCTATGCTTAATAGATATTATTTTCTTGTGAGTAAAAACTGGCAAATAAATAAAGTCACTCAGAGTTACTCACTGGTAACATTATTAAGAACTGCAATATGGTTTAAATTGAATTGTAAGAGCGATAGGCAGACTGTTGCAGATGTAAGTGACATATACGATTCAAATCAAAAACCAAAACAATATATTAAAGAAAACATCTGTTAGGAGTCACAGCGCACATTATTACCTCAAAACTCCATGTGGTGATACATACGCGGAATATTCCTTGCATTAAGCCTCCAAAACGAAAATATGAGGTATCTGTCTTCATGTTTTTGTGACAGGTACCGTTTCACTAAGAGACAGACTAGTTTGTCATGTATATGAGCTGTGACACATTGACAAAATGTGTCAAAAAATGACAAAAAACAAACAAACTAACACATTGTCATGAGAATAAAAGTAATACAATTAATGACGAAGTTTCATCAGTATGGTCAGTAAGATTTTTTAAAAAGTCTCTTATGCTGACCAAGGCTGCATTTATCTGATCAAAAATAAAATGGTAATATTGTGAAATATTACTGCAATTTAAAACAATTGTGTTCTATTTGAATATATTTTAAAATATAATTTATGTTTTGTTTTATTTAGTCTAGTTAGATTTAGTCATTACTCCAGTATTCAGTGTCACTGATCCTCAGAAATCATCTAAAATTTATCAATGTGGAAAACAGTTGTGCTGCTTAAAGGGTTCGTTCACCCAAAAATGAAAATTCTGTAATTAATCACTCACCCTAATGTTGTTCCAAACCCATAAGACCTTAGTTCATCTTCACAATACAAATTAAGATATTTTTTGATGAAACCGGAGAGCTCTCTGACCCTCCATAGACAACAACGCAACTGTAATGTTCCCAGGTCCAGAAATGTAGTAAGGACATTGGTAAAACAATCAGTGGCTCAACTTCAGTTTTCAATTTATTCAACAATTCTTCTCCCCGAGTTACTCTCCACAATTGTAGAGAGTATCGCAACACATATGCATGCTTACCATAAGCGTAAACATGCTGATTACGCAGATATGCTTTCTCTTCCCGAACGTAATCAACCACTCTTGGGTACTCTCCAACATGGGCGAAGGAAGACGAATGCGGAGGAGAAGAATGGTAAATAAATTGGTTATTTTGTGTTCAAGTTTGCGCTCAAAAAGTTTCTCTTAGTTCACAAAAATGAAGTTGAGCCAATGACGTCACATGGACTGTGTACGTGTCTTACTACATTTCTGGACCTGGAACATTTCAGTTGCGTTGCCTGTATATGCAGGGTCTGAGCTCTCGGATTTCATCAAAAATATATTTTTTTTTTTTTGAAGATGAACGAAGGTCTTACGGTTTGGAACGACATGAGGGTGAGTAATTAACGGCAGAATTTTCTTTTTTGCGTGAACTATCCCTTTAACATTTTTGTGGAAACTGCTACATTTTGAGGATTATTTGATAATGAAAGTTCAAAAAGACACAGTTACTTATTTAAAATTGTTGAAAATGATAGTAACGACAAAATCTATTTTAATGGACCAGGCTGAAAAAGTATTAAGTTCTTTTAAAAAAGATTTAATAAACAGGGCAAATTAGCGCGAGAGCGCAATTCCAAAACAGCGTCGATGGGAGGGGAAAAAAAAAATCTTACTGGCAAGGTATAAGCATAAAAGAATAAAGAAGCCACAGTATGTTGAAAAGAACCAGAGGCAAAAAAAATGAAGGGTTGATAAGATTAGTATTGCGTGACTCTAGTGAGGGTTTCCAAGTCGTCTTTACGTCTGTAGCAAATAAAAATAACAGGTTGGCAAAGGTATGTATCAAAATAAATATATGTGTGGAAAAAACCAGCTCCCTTCTACATGCGCTCTCTGTTCTCGCGGTGCATCTTCCCTTGCAACATAATTGCAGCCATTCAAGCGCAAAATAGTTTAAGCTTTTTGGACGTTAAATAATGGGGCAAATGCAGGTTATTGCCGAGCGCAAACAGTATAAACCCTAACTTTGCGTTGATCAATTGAAAAAACAAAACTCCTTTCTCCAATAACTGTTTGCGTGGAGTAGAGGGGAAATCCTACAACGCTATTACACACCAGTTCACAGCCCAACTTTTTCAGCCCAGCAAATTCATTCACAGCCTAGGATCTTTGGTAAATCCACACTGAGCACAGTACAATTTTTATGCCACAAGACGGGTGGCGCGGCGCAAGCTGTTGATAGAAGAACTGGCCCATATAATGTCCAAATTTCTTGAGAAGCAGTTGTGTATGATGATATTAATAATAATAACAACTTTAAAATATTGTAGCATGTTCAAAATATTGTTGTGTTGTAGATAACAATGTGCTTAATCTTAATGTTGCACTTTATTAATTTTTGTGTTGCAAACTGTTATTGGATGTTCGAGTTGGATGTGAAAAGAGGCTCCGCTCCTGTGTGTGTGTAAGGGGAAACAGAGAGAAGGAGGGGGCAGAAGAGTGCCTCGCTGGTTCAAGTGCGGTTCTCTTAGAAGTCGGGGTGTGAACGGCGTGGGTTGTGGCCCGACAACAGCCCAAATAAACACCCCTTGTACATCAAAATGCCTCGTCCTTGTCTGAGAACGCTACAATATGTTTGTACACTATAGCCAATTAATTCTAAATTCACCTGGCAATAGCAGGTGGTAAAAAAAGGAAGTATACTCTGTATATATTTTTCTCAATTTCTTCCTAGTAATTTAAGAAGATGGTATAAAAGTAGGGCTGACTGACACTTCACTACCTCGAGCAGACAGACGATGAGCAGCTGCTTCACTCCCTTATTCTGAACTGAATATTGACATGCAGGTCAAAGTCCAGGGTTTTATGAACACACACAATTTGACCTTCAGTCATTCAAGGCATGATTGCTTTTATTCGTTCTTTACAAGAGAACAACAAGCTAACAAAGGAGGAAGGCAGAGAAACTGAAAAGGTGCATGGGAGAGACATAAAAAGAACCACAGAAAAGAAAACTCATGCTGATGTGAATGTGAATGAATGGCAAATGTCAGCAGGAGAGAAATGGCTGGCATGCTGTAATGCTCCTGTTGCTTGTGTGCTTTCTGATAACACTTGGTGGAGGGGTGTGTAACAACTCTAGACACGGTGCTACATGTTAAAACACGGGCGGCAATATTAATACAGCCACGGTTTCTGGTTTATGTAAACAAAGTAAACTGATCTGGGCCATACTGTGGGTTCTCCATCAATATATACAGTCTTAAAGGGATGGTTCACCTAAAACTCTTAATTTTGTAATCAGCTACTTGTGAACACTATGGACTACTTTATAATATTTTGTGAAGCTTTCCAGCCACACTTGTTACCATTTTGATAATTAACTAATTTTGTCTTCCATAGGAAAAAAAAAGTATTTAAAGTGATACAAGGGTGAGCAGATTAAATAAATTATTTATCAATTATTTCTTCAGAATATATTTTTTTTGTTGGAATGATGCTTTCAAGCTTCAAAGCACAATAGACTTCCATTACACAATAGTTTGAGTAAAAAAACATACTGAAATTTTAATATATATTCACTGTCAATCTTTTCTTCCAGTGAGCTGTTAAATGCTGCAAATGAATCACTGAGTCAGAACAGATCAGTCTGATTCAAGTTTGGTTTTATGAACCATATAACTGAAAAGATCGGCCTTAAAAGGACACTACTATTTCACCTATTAATGTGCCAAGGATTTATGCCTTCAAAAGACTTCTAAAATGGTATGTGAGTTGCATGGATCACTTTAATGGTACTTTTAAGTGTTTTACGTCCATTTTGAAACTTGTAAGTTACAGTCCCTGTTCACGGTAATGAATGGGGAAAAAAGAGCAACCTTCAGTGTCTTCAGAATTTCTTCTTTTGTGCTCCATTGGAAAATATATATTTTTAAAGTGATACAAGGATGAAAAGGTGATTTTTTGAGGTTGAACTGAACCTTTCAAGCTTCAAAACAAAACAAAAAACACTAAAAATATGGTTGATATAGTTGACAGCTAATTACACAATCGTTTTATGTGAAAAATATACAGATTTTAAATCTTTATTCAATAATAATCTTTCCTTCAACTGTGAGCTGTAAAACGCTACGAACGAATCAGTCAGTGAGTCAAACTTGAGAAACAGATCAGTGTGATTCGAGTAACATTTTGTAAAGAGATTCATTGAAAAGAACATACTTCAATATTTATCCTGCCCGAAGGAATGGCTGGGGTCCTTATAGACACAAGTCTTATATTGCAGACTATACAGGGGTCATATGATGCAATTTCAAATTTGCAAACTTTCTCTTTGGAGTGTTACAAGCTGTTCGTGCATAGATAAGATCCCTAAAGTTGCAAAGACTAAAGTCTCAACCCAAGGATATGCTTTAGAAAGGTAAGACTTGGAGCCCCCGCCGATCCAAACACCTCGTTCAAACACGCCCCCAGATGTCTACGTCATTTTGTGGGAATATTTGCATAACACCGCCCAAATGTTCACGCAAAGAAAGCGTAACTTTTATTCTCACTGTATTGTTGTTGCCGCCACCATGTGGTGAAGGCGCTGTGTGTTTTGTTGTGAAATCGAAACTACTTTGTTTGGTCTTGTTTGGATAATGCACAATGGCGCCGACGCTGATGGCTGCCTCCGTGGCGTGCTCTGCAGTTGTTTTTATGTTTTTGTTAGTTTGTCCTGTCTTTAGTTATTTCCCTGCAATCAGTTTCACCAGAGACGAATTGCTGGACATTCGGAAGTACACACCACCCGATATTTCACCGGTTTTCGACTATTCGGATGTTTTGCTGGACATTGTTGTCGGGGGAGCTGCTGCGCTGATCAAATGCTTCAGGACGCGTAGACGGGGGAAGAGAGCCGGCGCGCTTGTGAAGCTCAGGCAGCACGGATTCAGAACTCTGTTGCCTAGCATCCATCTGGTGAACCTCCGCTCTTTACCCAACAAAACTGACGAACTCATTCTGCTCTCCCGGACAAGTAAGGATTTTTCTAACTCTGCTGCTCTTTGTTTCACGGAAACCTGGCTGAAAGACCGCATTCCGCACAGCGCGTTGAGTCTGCCGGGCTTTCAGCTGTTCAGAGCAGATCGCGACGCAGAATCAACGGGGAAATCGCGCGGTGGCGGGACATGCTTTTACATCGATGAGAGGTGGTGTACAGATGTAACTGTGTTAAAGAAGATGTGCTGTTCAGATCTACAAGCGCTTTTCATTTAACTGTAAGCCTTTCTACTCGCTGCTGGAGTTTTGCTCGTTCATTCTCGTGATTGTTTACATTCCTCCGCAAGCGCACGTGAGTTCAGCTTTACAGAAACTCGCTGATCTGGTCACAGAGACAGAACAACAACACCCGTACTCTGTTTTAATCATTCTCGGGGACTTTACTAAAGCCAATCTCTCCCGTGAACTGCCAAAATACAGACTGCACATCACATGTCCCACCAGAGACATTAATATATTGGATCACTGTTACACCATAATAAAGGATGCATATCGCTCCATCCCTCGGGCAGCTTTGGGGCTCTCTGATCAATGTTTTGGTTCATTTTATACCGACCTACAGGCAGAAACTGTAATCAGCTAAACCTGTATTAAGGACTGTAAAAGATGGACTAATGAAGCAGAGCAAGATTTAAAAGCTTGTTTTGACCTCACTGATTGGAGCGTCTTTGAAGCTGCTGCCACCGATCTGGACGAGCTCACAGAGACTGTAACATCATTTATCAGTTTCTGTGAAGACATGTGCAGTCCTACCAGGACTCACTTAACTTACAACAATGAAAAACCATGGTTCACTGCAAAACTCAAGACTGCTCCGTCAGGCCAAAGAAGATGCTCCCAGGAAGGGGGATAATGTCTTGTATAAACAGGTTAAATACACACTGGAAAAGGAGATCAGGGTGGCAAAGAGGAATTATTCAGAAAATATAAGGATTAAATTATCTTCCAGTGACTCCGCATCAGTGTGGAAAAGTCTAAGATAAATCACCAATTACAAGACACCATCCACAGGCACTGCGGAGAATCAACACCTGGCAGATGATCTGAACGAGCTCTACTGCAGGTTTGAAAAACATACCTCACCCCACAACTCACACTCATGCGCCTCTGGACTAACCTCTCCACACGACCATTCACGACGTCCGAGGCAACCCCCTCGATGGTCCAACAACCCCCCTCTCCCCCACACCTGCAATTCAGATCAGAGTAGAGGTGCGCCAGGTCTTCCGGAAGCTGAAAAGGAGAAAAGCACCAGGCCCAGACTGTGTTACATCAGCCTGTCTGAAATCCTGTGCTGATCAGCTGGCCCCCATCTTCACACAGATACAGATCACTTGAGCTGTGCGAAGTCCCTTCATGCTTTAAACGCTCCACCATCATCCCGATCCCAAAGAAATTCAAAATTACAGGACTAAATGACTACATGCTTGTGGCTCTAACGTCTGTGGTCATGACGTCTTTTGAAAGACTGGTGCTGGCCCACCTGTAGGACATCACTGGACCCTTGCTGGATACTCTCCAGTTTGCCTACCACAGTCAACGTCTGTGGACGAGCATTGTAAATGGGACTGGCATTATGTCTGCATCATCTAGATCACGGACCGAGTGGACTTGATGGTAGGATCCTGTTCTTCGGACTTCAGCTTGGCCTTTAACACCAGCGCGCCAAACTCCTCCTGGCCCAAACGAGACTCAGCTCTCCGTGCTCCACCTCCGTCTGGTCAGTGGATCAACGCTTTGACAGACAGGCAGCAGCTAGTTAGGCTGGGAAAATACACATCCAGCACGCGTACGATCAGCACTGGAGCTCCTCAGGGTTGTGTTCTCTCTCCGCTGCTCTTCTCCCTCTACACCAACGACTGAACCTATACTGACCCCTTTGTCAAGCTCCTGAAGTTTGCAGACGTCACCACACTCATCGGCCTCATTCAGGTCGGTGACGAGTCTGCTTACAGACAGGGGGTCGAGCAGCTGGCTGTCTGGTGCAACCTGGAGCTCAACACGCTCAAAACAGTGGAGATGACCGTGGACTTCAGGAGAAAAAAACCCTGCACTCCCCCCACTCACCATCAAGGACAGCACTGTGACTGCAGTGGAGTAATTCAGATTCCTGGGCACCACAATCTCTCAGGACCTGACGTGGGACACTCACATTGACTCCATTGTGAAAAATCCAAGCAGAGGTTTTATTTCCTCCACCAGCTGAGGAAGTTCAACCTACCCAGGGCCTACCACAGGATCTGCTGAAACATTTCAGGCTTATCCGCCAGTATTGCATCTGTCCCATCATGCACTTCAATAACTGTCTGTTCAGGCTCATGCTACTCCAAATCTGGACCTCAGACGTCTTCAGATGTAGTCCGGGGACTGGCTGATGCGAAGTCATTGGTTAGGCACAAACCGCCCCCTGTCTCTCCAAGAGCTGGTACTGCTCCAGAGTGAGCAAAGGGTCTGTCTAAATCACCTCTGGACACCGCTCACATCCACACACATCCTCTTTGAACTTTGCCATCTGCTCGACGTCTACGAGCTCTGAGCACCAGAGCACTGAGGACCAGAATGACCAGACACAGGAACAGTTTCTCCCTCAGGCAATCCATCTCATGAACACTTGACAATAACTGTGGAACCCACACTATTTATTCACTCATACACTTAATTATCTAACACACACACTCAGTCTACAATTCAATTTGCACATAATATACCTGTACAAACAACTGTCTATTGTTATATACTGTACATACAATTTTTGATTTGTATATTTTTATTCCTTATTTACTTGTTCTATTTCTAATTTTTTATTTTCTGTGTTTTTTTGTTCTGTCACTGTCTTTCTGTTACACTGTGGAGCTTCTGTCATGAAAACAAACTCCTCGTATTTATAAACATACCTGGCAATAAAGCTCATAAAGCTCATTCTGATTCCGTCGGCAAAAGAGGAACCATATCGCCTTCGTCATAGTGCCCTAGCAGCTGATCTCATTAGCTGGTCGTCTGATGAAATACATTCAACTTCGGCCGCTCTGCGATGGCCTGGATTCGGCTTTCACGCGTGAATCGAAGCGGAGTCGCAGCCTTCGGGGTCATCACATTGTGGGTTCCCGCAAGGCCCTGCCGGCCGCGACCTTGGCCGTTCGTCAAGCCCGCTGGCCTCTCGCGCACTCAAGCCCATCCGTGTGTGGTGCTGTGTGTTTCGTTGTGAAGCGAAACTACTTTGTTTGGCCTTCAAAAGAGGACACAATTAGAAATCAGTGGTTTAAGTTGTATTTACAACACTGTTCAAAAACAGTTCAACCCAAATATTCAGATCTGGAGGACTTTATGGAGGACGGTTGCATCTGTGGCACAAGTGTTCTCTTAAAGTGGGGCATTCGCAACTATTGCAAGGACAGATCTGCGGCTTCTGACTCACAGGGGCCTGTAAGTAAGTTGTTTATATTTAAAAAATTTGTCACTGACTATTCAAACACGAGTTTTGAGCATGGAGAGTAGCGCTTGTTGTTTGTCTTTTCTCCGATCACAAATGCAGACATGGTTTTTATGTTAACCGGCGGCATGATACGCAACGCGTAAAAGCCATATAAATTCTTATAATCAGGTGAATGTATGTCGGCCCAATGGATGGCAACAAATGCCTCGTTTATAATGGGTTTTGTTGGTTTTGTCTCGTCAGGCCGGGACACGGGATCACAGTATGGTAAGGGGCGTAACATTTCCGTCACACACTTGAGGTATTCAGCCAATCACAATGCACTGGATAGCTGGCCAATCAGCATACACATCGCTTTTCAGAACGATGAGCTTTGTAAAAATCGATGCGTTTCAGAAAGGTGGGGCATAGAGGACCAACCAAGATGTACATTATGTGGAAAATAATGTGTTTTTTGAACCTTAAACCGCATTAACACATTGCATTACACAACATAATGTTCTTTTTAGCAACGTCATATGACCCCTTAAATACTTAGTTGCATTGAACACTTTCATGGCACATTCATGTGTTTTAGATCCATTTTGAAGCTTTCGTTCCCCATTCAATGTGAATGGAAAAGAGTGACCTTCACAGTCTTCAAAATTTCTCCTTTTGCGTTCCATGGAACAAAGAAAGTACATATTTGGACCAACATAAGTGTGAGCAAATTACAACAATTTTCCTATTCAGGTGAACTATCCCTTTAAATGACGTCAAGACCCCTTCCCTCAGAAATGCAAGTATATAATGATCAAACAATTGCTCTAAAATGATGAATAGCAAGAAAAAAATGCACCGCAGGGCAAAACCACTGACTTTGTTGACTAAGGTTACATACTACGCAAGCATTACTCTGACACTGATTAATTAACTGCTAAACTTATTAAAGGAGATGTACTCCAGCCATTAAACACATTGTTCACCGCTTTGTTTGATCTTGTAGAAAAATTACATCTGACGTATGAAATGCATGTCTTACAAAGAGACTATGGCCTATTATTGCCTTTTGATGTGTTAGGAGAGGAGAGTCCTCCATAGAGGTACTCCTCTCTTTTGAGAGAGAGAGGGTGTAATTACCTCCAATGATAGACAGAGAGAGAACATAATGCTTGTGAATTCACAATAAGAGCAGTGAAGATAGATACCTCTTTAAAAAGCTCCTCATATTTAAGCACTGTGTTTATGTGTCATTATACAAGCGCCCAGGCCTTTTATTCTCACCAAGGGTTTAAGGACTATTATGACGGCATTATTTTTTGTTTGCTGGCAAATGCCACTTGAATGTGAAATGACTTGATACACGAAGATGTGATGGGTGAAAATGAAACTACAGTGAATAAGTGACATGGTGAAGTGTCAAATGAGACATGCTGCCATCACCAAATGAGACAGAATATCACAACACCTTGCAGTGATGGATGTGACATTTCATTTAACAAATGTATTAGACAGATGCTTTTATGGAAAGCGACTTGCAGTATATTCAAAGTATGTGTGCTGCATGGGAATCGAACCCATGACCTTGTCGTTCCTAGTGCAATGCTCTACCAGATGTCATTACAGTTCATCGAGCATACTTGTTCCATCTATGGCCATTAACAATTTATAATTTTCATAGTGGATCGACTTCATAGTGAATAAAATTACAGGAGTTCATTTAAAGTTCATATGTTTATAGGGGTCTCCAAGTTACCGTTCAAACATTTTCAGAGAAACCACCACAAATGGAAGCTCCTCCATCCCCTTTCATCATCTGTACTTCCTCTCTCCTCTCAAAATATTCAACAATCCCCAATACATCAACAAATCTATCCTTCAGCTTTAGTATATGTGTTCTCTCTCTCTCTCTCACTCTCTATCTCAGGAGTGCACTGCTGTAAATAAACAGCCTTTAATTTGGTTTTATACTAGCACAACCCAGCGTTGAACCACAAAAGCCTCGTGGTGTACTATACATACATCTTACTTGGGAATATTTTTACCCCAAAAGGATTGTAGGAAATGTTTCAGTTGACTTCCACCTAACTGTTGTGTGCTGAAAACATTTAAGAATTTAATGTAACCACAAAACATACTGCTATCAACACTCACTGATATCGACTACGGTGTGAAAAACTGCATATCTAAAACTGATTAGTTGGTGGGAGTGTCCCCTCCAACCCCCCCCCCCCCCCCCTTAAATGATATTAACCCAAAATGAAATTCTGTCATTAATTACTCACCCTTATGTTGTTCCAAACCTGTAAGACCTTCGTTCATCTTTGAAACACAAATTAAGATATTTTTGATGAATTCCAAGAGCTCTCTGACCCTCCCATGAACAGCAAGGATCTAAACACTGAATCAAGGTCCAGAAACATAGTAAGGACATCGTTAAAATAATCCATGTGACATCGGTGGTTCAACAGTAATTTAACAAAGCTACAAGAATACTTTTTGTGAGGCCAAAAACTAAAATAATGACTTTATTCAACAATTCATCTATTCTTTGTCACCCTAGCACCATTTTGGAGAGTATGACATATGTAAACAACGTATGTCAACGTATTACCGGCGAATACGTTTTAACTTACATCTTTGATCTGACGTAAAAAACAACATATCCGCACCTTAGTCAACCAAAAAGTCCGTCTGAATATTTAGGCTGTAGCACTGGTGCTATAAAAGGGATACTTTATAAAATAAAATAACTTATTTTATGATACAGCATTATTATAAAAATAATAAAATGTATTGCTATTAAAAAGCTAGTAAAGGCATAACGGCAATACATTCCGGAGGACTGGAAGTGTCATACATCAGTAACACTTTACTTAAAGTCTTTATATATAATCCATTACAAAAGTAGTTTTAATGCATTAATTATGCCACCTTATAATACCTTGTATGATCTCATATAATAGTGTAACCACACTTATAACATTATATTACTTATCTATTCATTTTTACACCTTTATAAAATATAATGCATTAAAATACATAACACATAAGCCTTCAAATACAACCCATTTTATCTTTGGTTACAATTATTTATGGGCATTGGAGAATTAATTGTCTATTTATTGGCATTTATAATGACTGGAAGTTGATATTTATTGACATATTTATTTTTTATTCACACTTTTACACTCACAACCCTCCATGAAAAAATAATGAAGTAAAACCAATTGTTTTCACAGACAAGGCTTAAACCTAATGCCAGACTAAAATCTAAATCAACTGAAAGAAACTTGCTCTGATTGATCTTAAAATATATCAGTGCCTTTATTTTGTCTCAAAATGCACACCAGTAATGTTTTTTTCTAAGGCACATTTATAAAAATGACTTATATGGCCTACATTAACTAATGCCAATCCTGGGCTTACGTCTAAACTGCCTGTCTTGAAACGCCGCTCTATAATGTACAGTCTATTAAAAATTATAAGCAATTTTTGTTCAGTGGGCCATATATCGTCTTACAATACCAACGGATATGAATAAAAAAAGAGTCTATTATCGGTCAATAAACAATAGGTTAAGTATATATCTTGTAACAAAAACAACACTGCTGTAAAAGCACATTAAGAATATATATTAGAAAAAAATATATATATAAACTAGTAAACTTAACAGACTACTAGTTGTTTGCTGGCCATCAATAGTCAACCATCATGATGATCCATCAGTTTGCAGGACTGTACTTCTTGCTGAGCCTTAATGGTTCTTATTAATTACACCCTGATGAAAGAAAAGGTGAGAAAAACACTTCCTCACAATGACCCCTCCTTCGGTACGATGAGAGTTACCGCTCAGTTCCTTTTTTCATGTTTTGTTTTTTTTCACAGACTTCGCTGTGATTTCTCTTTTGACAATGACAGCTGTTCACCACTGATCGCATGGACGTGGTTGCCAGGCATCTGCTGCTGAGATGGAAACAGATTGTTACATATAAATTCAATCTGGGAGCAGCCTCGACCCCTGGGCTTATCATACTTCCACCACCTGAGATGCGACAGAACACACATCTCCAGTCTCTCACCATAATGAAGTCCAGAAACACCTGGTACAGTGCGAGTGCACAAAAGCATGGTAATGTCAGTTTAGATACCAGCTGGAAATCTATATGGTTTACATCTATGCCCGAAACATCGAGAAATTATGTTCAGACACTGATTATTGTGCGATAATGAGCTTGTTCGCACAGAACGCATAATTTTGACCATTGAAAAGACTCGCCAAGCATAACTATTGCCTATAGAAAAGCTGTTCTTCAAAGCACATCATTAAATCAGCCATCATCGATGGAGACAGGGCTCTGGCTGAGAGCAGCAGGTTGGCTTGGCACTGTAAAGTCATTACTTGTTATTCCACAGAGCCGGTGTCGGCTGCAAAATGTCCTATGTGGCCACGGAGACCAGGGAGAAAGTGGCAGAGAAAAGCAAAGTCTATGGAGAATATGGAAAACCCACCAAATCGCAGATAAACAAGTAGGCAGCTCCTACCAAGTAATCATTCTCAGAAAGGTTCATGGGTGTAGAAGGGCTTCAATAAGTGCAGTAGGCAGGGCTTAAATTGGGCCGGGGCCGTCCGGGGTATGAGCCCCAGCACATAGACTCCAGGGCTTGACATTAACGCTTCATTAATACCAGACAAGTAAGCATGCTAAGGTAAAAATGCAAAATGAAAAGTTTTTATATTTAAAATACAGTTAGGCAACATCACACAACGTTTTCACCATTACGACTGTTTAATAGTTCAAGTACAATAATACTAGGTCACTTACATTTTAGGCGGAACCACAGCGCATCTCACAGTAACCAGCCGATTCATTGCTGAATGATTCCGTGCTCTAGGCAAAACAAAAAAAAAAAAAAAGCGCATCGGTTGAGTTCAAATGTTTCATTAGTCATGGCACAAACTTTGATTATCAGCTTTTGAAACTAAAAAAACAAAAACGAATCGCTTAAATGAACAACTCAGTGACTCACTCAATAAAAACGCTCACTACTGGCACCTACTGGAGTTTTAATTTAGTTGAAAAGTATCATTTACACCATAATTTCTTGTTTGTATATTAAAAAAAAATATTTAAAATAATCTCAATTATTTAATGCAGTTGTATTTTTCAATGTAAATGATTTAATTTGATAACGTATAGATCAGGGGTTTTCAACCTGTGGGGCGCCAGCACCTGTCAAGGGGGGCGCGAGCATCAGTTAATTAGGAGACGTTCCCATGAGAATTTATGAACATGAGATAACAAATCTTTAGCCATCCACTAGGGGGCAATCTGACTTCCACTGCTAGTTGACATTTTTGTTATGGCTGCTTTTTCCCACTGTCGTGGTAACTCATGACTGCTCGGGCATCGGCTCATAGCGGTAGGCACACGGGAACGACTACGGTTTGGTGTTTTCACTGCATTTCAGTACTCCGAGAAGGGCGTTCAAGTGGGCGGGATTATTCACATGTCGTTATAGTTGGGCCGCCTCTACTGCCGTGACTCCTGAAAAACCTTTTCATTCCGCATCGCCCCATCAAGCTCGCTGGATCCGCTTCTCTGCTATCAACGAGAGGAACGTCTCTACTTCTTCAACAGGGGGAACAGCCACTTTTTGGCTGTTAAAAAAGGTGCGCTTGTTCAAAACAGTTGCGTGCGTTCGATCCTTTGCTGGCTGTGCTGATTTAAATCTAGCGTTTCTGTTGTGTTTGTGTCGCAAGTTCATTGACGCAGGTAGTGACGATTCTCTCTGGCCAATCCGTGATCAGCAGAGTTTACATGTCATGTTTTGGTAACAGTACGGTTCACTTGGAACCGTAACCGAGGTGGTACTAAAAAAAAGTACAAGGTACCAGGTACTGTACCCAGTGGAAAAAAAACAAAAAGTGAACCGTACCGAGCCATACAGTGCCGTACCATGCAGTGGAAAGTTAGGCTTAGTTTTGAGTACATTAGGCGGGTTTTGTTGTGAAAACCTGGCAACCCTAGTCACGCTTATTGACAGTGTAAGATGATTTACGATAAGCCATGTCAGAAATCCAACCACGGATTGTCATGTTGTTATCTCAGAAACAGGCTCTGCCATCACATTGAATCAGGTAAACTGGTTATATATATATGTTTCAGTATAATTACGCACACTATACCAGGGGCGGTTCTAAACCCTTTTGTAGTGGGATTCAGTGCCCCCCAAAAAAAAAAAAAAAAAAAAAAAAAAAAAAAAAATTTAAAAAAAAAATAAAAAAAAAAAAGAAAAAAAAAAAAAATATCTGTCCCCCGCCAAAACTATCTAAGAAGTCGTCATGCCAGTGCTGGCTTGCCTCAAAGAAGTTTTTCATTTCTCACGTGTTATTAAGTCTTGTCAGTTTAAACTAAGTAATTTTAAGCCATTTAAGCCCAAGACATCTCAATGCGGTACTCACGCACTGTGATAGAGCGTTTCTATGCGCACCGCTCACACACCTGAAGTGCACAAACAGATAGCCTTCTCAGGCAGCAGGTGAATACCAATGGCTGTCTTGAAAAGTATTCTTGTAAGCACAGTCGGTTGTTTTATGTGAATGTAAACAGTGAAGAAAATATTAAATGTACATTGTATAACGGATCCGTGCATTTCTTATGTGAATAATGTTAATCAAAAAGAGCAAAAGAAAAAATAATTCGCTGCTTTAATAGCTTTAATGGATAATTGCGTTATGTTGATGTTGGTGGGGTGTCGGCATAGTGTCCTACAAGTGAAAACCCTGGTATGAATAACATAATCACATTAATTATATAATTTAATTTTACGATTTGAAATAGTAATCAATTTTAAATGAAGATATAAGTAGTAATGATGTTAGGGGAAAATGGGCCTTCGATAAAGTTAGAAAAATGCCTTTGGCGTAAATATAAAAAACATCAGATTTATATGTCATCCGCTGATAGAAAACTGATAAGAATATTCATTCAGAATAACTCATATTTGCAAAAAAAAAATTGTATATATAAAACTATAAATAAAATATTAAATATATATATATATAGTATATATGTACATTCATATACAGCCGCGACACGCATAGAGTCCACCCCACATACCAAATCCTCAGTTTAAAATAACTAAACACCCTGTTCTTAGTAGGTATTCAAATGAATGATTTCAGATTCATTTCTAGTTTGTGCCCAAGCAAGAGCATCACAATCTGTTTGGGCATTATCTCACACTACTGTTGAAATGTCATGTATCTTGCTCTGGTTTGGAGAACAATCGCAATTCGGATGGCTTCAATCTTGTTAGTCCATTGTTGTAGACCTGGCTATTATTCTCCGCCGTACATTCCAAATAGTGCAGGCTAGAAACCCACACAATATTAAACGACAGGCTTACAGTGAAAAAAAAAATTTTATGTCTCATGTGTCATTGTCATGACTTATATCATATATTATATAATAACAAATATAATATACTTTATGGATGCATGTGGGATTTAGTTATATCAGATATATTTTCATAGATTTAATTTCGAGTGTATGACCTTTTTTGCAGTCCAGTTGTTGTTTTGATCAGCTTGTATGCAGTTTAATACTTCGTTGCAGTTTGAATTTTATACTCATGTACAATAGGGCGCTGATTGTCTTTATAGAAAATCTGTTGTAAAGAACTGTTCGCATCTGTCAATTCACTTTTATCATGCTTGTTACATGCCCAACTCTTAGACTGTTCAAACATAGTGGGTCGTTGCTATATTTATATTATTTATATCATATACACTACTGTCACAATATTATATATTTTTTTGATCAAATTGATCAAAAATGCCGGCACTGTAAAAAAAAAAAAAAAAAAAAAAAACCAAAACACCATTGTATAAGGCATAAGCATATATCGCATATCAACTGGATATTATATGGTATTATTTTAACCTATTATATAATGTCATATATATATTCTAATCTATATATATTACTATATATAATATCTATATAGATATATATATATAGCTAATTTAGCATTGCTTGAGGGTGCTGTATTACCTTAACAACAACTTCCTATTAAAATATATGTTCTTATCACGTGTTATGTTATAATTTATTTAATATGGACTTATGTCGAATACGATTCGGGCCTTACCAAACGCAGGCTTTTCCTTGCATGATGGCTGAAATTTTCGAAAGGGAAGAAGCCTCATCCCTGGATCATAAGTGTCGAAAAACCATAAAAACCTGTTCGTATTTAAATCATAATCAAAATATTTAGAAGCATCAGTCAATCTCTGATTGTACTTCCGGGCACATGCAGCGATCCATTTAAAATGCAAACCGAAAGAGAGAGTTTGATGAATGTAATAAAAGAAGGTGAAAGATCTTGCCCTTCCCTCAGTCCTAAGGCAATAGCAGGAGAAAGAGGAATGATTTGAACAGGTTGCATGTTTTTTCTTCAGTCTGATGGAAGCTGCTGCTGAATAGAAGCCAGCACATCTGTACATCATTGTCAGTTAAAGGGCCCATTAACACTGGTGAGTTGAGCCACGGTGATGGGTGTTTTTTGAGGGGGGGGGGTTTCCAAAACACAGTGAGCTGCCTACATAGAGAACATTTTAAGGCAGTGGTTCTCAACTTTTTGACTCCAAAGCCCCTTTGTCCAAGACAAATGATATGATGTGAGTTTTATGTAAAAAAATGATTCTTTATTTTTTAGTGTTTTAAAATTATAATAAAAAATTGTTAACTAAACATAAATAATTTAGTTTTAATTGATTACTAGCTATTAATTACATCTTCAACAGAGTAATTTTATTTCTGTACCATTTAACCTCTCTAAAAATTATTGTATTACTTATTACTACTTTCTAAATCCGGTCATTCATTCTTCAAACAATCGCAGTTTAAAACAATACAAGGATGGACATGAAACCACTCTTTTAATTCTTTCAAATAATAAATATAAAATTGCATAAATTATTCTTGAACTGGCCAAGTTGTTTAAAGGGGTAAGGTTACATTAAAAACATGCATTTTAACATTAAATGTTAAATTTTGATGTTAAATCCTCTATTGTTTTTATGTAGGCTAGAATTGTTCTATAGTCCCTACAGTATTTAATTAAGTAACTAATTAAATTATAGAAAAAGCAAGAGTAATCCCTCACTTTACTTTTTAATTAAATTACAGTAATGAATTATTTAGTAATGCATTACACCTAACACTGCAAAGGATTAGTATATACTGGATTTAAATGCAAATACAATTTTCTTTATTGGCATCTACTGTTGAAGAACATCCATAGAACCTTTCCATTATTATGGTGGAAAAAGGACCTTTAAATGATTAATTATTCACACTTCACATTCAAAAGGTCCTTTTAAGAAAACCAAAATGGTTCTTCTACTGCACTTACTGAGGAAACTCCCCATTGGAGCCTTTATTTTTAAGAGTGTAGGTATCATTAGACACTCAAATGCATATATTTTCACACTGGATCCAGACACAAACCAGCAGAGAGTACACATAAAGAGAAATGAATCAAAATGAGTGTACATGAATACGGCCCTCTGATGACTCATTACGGGTGCTGGTTAATTGAGACAGTCAGAGAGAGCTCTTTACAGTCCAACAACTATTCACTCCACAATACCCTGCCCCTGGAGAACATCGCTGACACACTTCAACCAACCCATTACACACATCTGGCTTTGGAGAGCCTGTAATGGTCCACATCTGTAGAGCGTGCATGCCCAGCAGCGAGGGTGATTGAAGAGCATGCATGCACCAGAGCACACACACGTTACGCCACAGTCCACATTTGCTGTGTAAATCATTCCATGCTCAGAGGTGCTGTTAGCACATCATCATCATCGAGCATCCATATGGACACGGCAACACTTTGTCCCTGTGTTTCGTTTCTTTGGCAACCGTTCACAAGTGTGTTTGGTGAGCCCTCACACACATTTTTTTGCACTAATAAGTTTGTGCACAAGGTGGCAACACTAGCCCGGCCAGTCCTTTCATAGTCAAAGAAGAAATGAAGGAGACGGAACAACAACAAAACACTGGAGACCACAAAAATAATAGATGATTATTAATAGATTTACTGATAATTTACTCACCGCCATGTCATCCAAGAAGTTCATGCCTTTCTTTCTTCAGTTGAAAAAAAAGTTAATGTTTTTGAGGAAAACATTCCAGGATTTTCCTACATGTAGTGGACTTCAACAGCTAGGGAGCAACGGGTTTGAAGGTCCAAATTGCAGTTTCAACGCAGCTTTAAAGGGCTCTACACAGTCCCAGCCGAGGAATAAGGGTCTTTTCTAGCGACGAAACAATACGCCATTTTATTTACAAAATAAAAATGTATATACCTTTTAGCCACAAATGCTCGTCTTGCCCTAGTTCTGCAATCTGCGTCCACGACTCCACACATTACATAATCACATTGGAAAGGCCACGGCGTGGCATAGGCAGAAGTAGTACCAAACTTCATCTGATTTTCTCCTCCAACTTCACAATCGTCTGACATCATTGTTTTACCTTTGGTAAAGGGCATTTTGATTTAGTCTTTGCACGTTCGCTTTGTTAACACTGGGTTGGTGCTTCCACCTACGTCATGCGTGACCTTTCCAACGTGACTACGTAATGCATGAATTTGTGGACGCGCATTGCAGAACTAGTGCAAGACAAGCATTTGTGGTTAAAAAAAGTATATACATTTTTATTTTATTTAGAAAAGGCCAACGTTTCGTTAGAAAATTACCCTTATAAATGGCTGGGTCATGTCGAGCCTAGGCATGGGCCGATAACCGGTTTCAAGGTATACCGCGGTTTGGAAAAATCACGGTTTCAAAACCACTAAAATTTTCCGTTCTACTGTTCCTGCGGTATGCAGTCCTGTACGGAACGATGTTCCATACAGATGACGTTTTAGCGCCGATCGCTAAATAAATACTTCCAGGTCGAACATAAACTATATATCTGTGTCATCTTCGGTTTTCTCCCTCTTTCACCCACGATCAAGACAGAGACCCACCCGCCGTTCGTTTCAGTGTAGAAATAAATACTATTTGGCTTGCTACAGAGGCAGATAACATGGCTAATTAACTAGCAAACGTCAACTAGTTTTCCTCACTCACGTTACTTCACAGAGTGAGGAATAGCAGTCTAAAGTATGTACTGTACTTTTCTGTGATTTAGTACAATAATTAAATTTAGCTGGTAACACGTCTATACTTTTAAGCCTCCTGCCATTGTTTACATCTGTTCAAAATCACGCATTTAAAAAACAAAAAACAAACTTTGTCACTGTTTGAGTGTTGTATGGAGAAAGACAGTGTGTGTGTGTGTGTGTGTGACACTCGCGATCTCTCTTTCCTTATGGGTGTATGTGCACACATTCTCGCACCCTCACCGATTCCAAAACATGGCTTCCAAAACTAAATCCGGGGGAAAGGTCGATGAACATTCCGGCATCAAAATTGGACTGAAAGATGAATCTGTAGAAAGCGAGCATCGTCTCCCAAAACCTTGTTGAGGCTGGAGGTTGAATGACTGGTTGTTTATAAAAGAATACTTGTATCTTTACAGAAAGGATGTTTTGATTTATATTTTGATTATGAGCTGTAGGTTTAGGCTCACTTACGTGACTGCATTTTTTCATTTATAGGGTGGTGTTTTTTTTTTTACAGAAAAACATTATTGTGTTCTGATAGTTGAGCTGCAGGTTTGGCTCACTTAAGGGAATGCATTTAATTAAGAATAATTTAATTACTTATTCTAATTATTTAGCCTGACATGTTTACAGTTGAATGTGGTGTTTTTTTGTTTTTGTTTCATGTTCATGCTTGGCCATGTCTGTATTTTTTTTATTTGTTCTTTATGGTCCATGTTCGTGTTCATTTTGATTCCACTTGTGCTCATGTGTTTATCTCGATTATGTGTATGTGTCATGTTCTGATTGGTAATCTTAGTCATGTGTCTTGTTCCCCATCGGTTTGTTCATGTCATGTGACCCTCCCTGTCTGCTATAAGTAGCCATCATGTTCCCATAGTCTTTGTCGTGTATTGAATGTATTTAACCCGCTGTTGGTGAGTCTAGTCTGCTCGTGTCAAGTCTGCTCATGCTAAGTCAAGTCAAGTCAAGTCAAGTAAAGTCAAGTCTGTTTGTCCTTGGATTATTGTTGGAGTTTTGGACACTCTGTAAATAAACTGCACTTGGGTTCTCACTACGCTCGCCTTCAGTGGATTGACTCTTTACAGAATACACGACCACCACAATGAACCCAGCAGATCACCTAGTTCGCCTCCGTCAAGGTAATCGCTCCTTTGAGGATTATGTTCAGGACTTTTGTGGACTTTGTCACCAAGTGGATTTTAATGAGACATTCGTTAAGGACAGGTCTATGGTTTGAGCAAAAATGTATCTAGTTTAATTCCAAGCAATACTCCTCACTGGACTCTTGAACAATATATAGACTTTGCTCTGCAGTTGAGTGGATCTGCTTTTACTGTGGGTGTCATGGAGGAACATGACACTTGCCCAAAGCCTGTTCACGTCATGCCTGCCAAGCCACAGCCTGCACACGTCATGTCTGCTACGCCAAAGCCTGCTCACGTCATGCCCGCTACTCCAGGACCTGCTCACATCATTCCAGATAAGTCAAAGTTTACTCATGTCATGTCTACAAACTCCAAGCCTGATCACATCATGTTTTCTTACCAAACCAGAGCCTGCTCCCGTCATGTCTGCTACGCCAAGTTCTCTTCACGTCACGTCTGCCAAGCCAGAGCTTACTCATGTCATGCCAGCACATCAAGAGATTCTTCACAACATGGCCGCCATTGAAGAGTACATGTAAGATGGCCGCTCTTCTAGAGTCTCGTCACGTCTCAGCTGATCCTCCAGGATCTCGTCATGAGATGGCCGCCACGGCTGAGTCCCCGGGCCGAGATGGCCGCCACGGCTGAGTCCCCGGGCCAAGATGGCCGCCACGGCTGAGTCCCCGGCCAAGATGGCCGCCACGCCTGAGTCCCCGGGCAAGATGGCCGCCACGCCTGAGTCCCACCGGCCAAGATGGCCACCACGCCTGAGTCCCCGGCCAAGATGGCCGCCACGTCTGAGCCTCTCCACGTCGCGACTATCCCCAAGTTTTCCCCTAGGGATTTTTTTTGGGGGGGCTATAGTAGCCAAGCTCCTGTGAATGTGGAGCTTGGGCCAAGACTCAAAGGACCGATTGCTAGTGTGATGGACCCACCTCCGATGTCGGTGCGAGCTGCAGGCATCCCGGCGACGCCAGCACTCTCAAGCCCTGCCATCTTAGATGTCATGCCACACTCTGCGGCCCTTCCTATAATGGCGGTCGCCATTTTGAGCGTGTGAGCTGCACACTGCAATCAAGAGGCCTCTCCTGTCCATTAATCTGCCCCACAGGCCTCTCCTGTCTATGAGTCTGTCTCAGAGACCTCTCCTATCCACGAGTCTGCTCCAAAGGCCTCTCCTGTCCACGAGTCCGCTCCAAGGGCCTTTCCTGTGCCTCCAGAAGTGGTAGCTTCCGCTGCAGAACCTCCGAGGGTGGACGGCATCTCGCTGCAGAACCTCCTGAGGGTGGTGGCGTTACGCTTGTCCGAACTCCTGACTGCCATGTTAAAGCCACGGAGGCGTCCATGAATTAACCGCTTGTCCTGTTACGGCCACAGAAGGCTCGTTAAATGAATTCACACCCTGTCCTGTTACGGCCAACGAGGAGTTCATGTAACTCGCCTGCCGGTCCGGCACGGCCAAGAGCCATTATGAACTCGCTGTCGGTCCTGTCACGCAAAGGGGCCGTTCATGAACTCACTGTCTGTCCTGTCACGGCCAAGGAGGCCGTTCATGAACTCACAGTCTGCCCTGTCACGGCCATGGAGGCCGTTCATGAACTCACTGTCTGTCCTTTCACGGCCAAGGAGGCCATTCAAGAACTCTCTGCTTGTTCGGTAACAGTCAAGTGGTCTGTCCATGTCTCTGCACCACCATGGCTTCCTGCTCTGCCGTCACCACCCGGCCACCCTGCACTGCCTGCTCCGCCATGGCCCCCCGCTCTGCCTGCTACGCCATGGCCCCCGTTCTGCCATGGGCTCCCCTCTCGCCTGTTTCCTCTCACGGGCTGGCCCTCCATCCCGCACCCTGGACAACTCCAGTCCTCCACCCTCCTGGACGTGGGTTGGTGTTGGGGTGGAGTTTTACATTAGGGCGTCAGGAGCACCCTTAGAGGGCCCGGGGGGTCTGTAATTGGTGTTTTGTTTCATGTTCATGTTTTCACGTTCTTTTATTTTGTAATTGTTTCATGGTCCATATTAGTGTCATGCTTCCCTTGCCTCATATCTCTCTGCCTTGTGTATGTGTCATGTTCTGATTGGTAGTCTTAGCCATGTGTCTTGTTCCCCATTGGTTTGTTAATGTCATGTGACCCTCCTTGTCTGCTAAAAGTAGCTTCATGTTCCCATTGTGCCTTTGTCGTGTATTGAATGTATTTAACCCGCTGTTGGTGAGTCTAGTCTGTTTATGCCTCATCAAGTCTGTTCATGTCATGTCATGTCATGTCATGTTTGGATTATTGTTTGGATCACCTTGTAAATAAACTGCACTTGGGTTTTCACTACGCTCGCCTTCAGTGGATTGACTCTTTACACTGTTCCAAAATGTTCTCTATGTTTCTTAAAAATAAAATGTGTTTAATGGAAAAAAAAAAAGTTTTTTACCCAGACATTTAAAAATAACATATTTTAGAGCTGTAATCGGAATACCGTGAAACCGTGATATTTTTATCTATGGTTATCATTCTGTCAGAATCTCATACCGGCCCATGCCTATGTAGAGCCCTTTGAAGCTGCATTGAAACTGCAATTTGGACCTTCAACCCAATGGGTCCCATTGAAGTCCACTTGTCACAAATATGGACTCGAGTCTTGCCTTTTGTGTTTCCTTTTCCTGTTTGCCCGTATTTGGTTCTGTTCCTGACCTAGTTTAGTTCATTCATTAGTGCTCATTAATTGATTCCCATCACCTGTTTGTCATCAGCTGCCTGCCTTATTTAAACTCACTCTTTGGTTCTAGTCTTTGTCCGGTATTAAGTTTGGTTTGCTGTGTGTTTACCCCTTTTCTATATGGATTACCTTCTTCTTGGATACTGTTAAACTACTGTGGAATTATCTTCATCTTCGTTGTGCCTTCATCGACACAAAGCGTGACAACAACTATATGGAGAAAAATCCTGGAATGTTTTTTAGTGATGCAAAGTCCGAGTCATTTCCTCGAACCGGTTCTTTTCGGACAGTTCGGCTCATTGAACCGGCTCAAAAAGCCGATTCATCAGTTCCTGTCGCCATCAAGCAATAACGTCTCTACGCATTTCTTTTCTAACAATTCAGTGCAATGTTGTATCAATGAAAAATTAAAATAAGTTATGTCAACACATATTGAAACATTCAAAAAATAAAGTTATTTGTGTGAAAGCATATTGCTGATTATTACCATATAATTCACTTAAGTTAATGGTGTTTGTGGTCACAGTTTCATTCAAGGATACTCTGTTAGATACTGACTTACCAATATTGCCTAGCCTACAACTTGGATAAGATTCCTAAAAGTTTCACACCTACAGCACACATTACAGACATTGATGCACAAACGTGGATATGTTCTACATGTCTACAGTATAAAGAATGAATAAACCATTATTAACTCCTTGATTTCGCTTAAGCAACTGTAAATATATGAATGCACAATAAACTTTTGTAAAATTTATTTACATCACTCGACAAAGGTTTTTGCAGGTTTTAATAAAATGTAAATGAATAACAGTCATAAGCATATTTCCAGTACGCACCTCAGGCTTGCACAGTATCATCAACTCAACTCATCAGAATCTTCGGTAATCCTCGGCAAACTTCGCCACGGCTCATTCGGTTCTTGTTGAGTCCTCGGTAATCCTCGGCAAACTTCGACAGTTGGTTGAACCGGCTCAATCGGTTCTTTTTGAGTTGTACGTTCTAATTATGCCGAGTTCACACTGCACGTTTTTCAAACTCGTCGGATCGCCGTGGTTTTCACACTGCGTGACTATCTGGGGTAGCATTCAGTTGCTGCTGTGTTCACATTGCACGATGGATCGGCGACAGGGGGTTTCACACTGCAGGGCTTCACAATAGGAAGAATTGCCGAAAGCTCTGTCTGGTCCGCAAATTAGGTTTCACAACAAAACACACGCGAGAAGTGATAAGGAAATAACGCGAGAACCCGCGTGCATCAGACCGGAGTTCTCGCGAGCAAGACTGTAATTATTAAAATATATATATAGCCCGCAAATAGTCTGTGAGCAGATTTCCAGCTACAAGGAGAAAAAGAAAAACCGATTACGCAGGAGGGAGATGCAGGGAACAGGGATTGGGTGTTCCGCAAAGAGAGTTGGAGGTAAATAATTTGCAGTAACTGTTATGCTGATGTTACGGCTGGTCAAGCAAATGTTTGTGCTTGTTTCTGTATGATATAATTGTTCATATATCTATTAAAATACTGATATTCTGGTCTATAACTCCTCCCCGAACTTCCCTCTGCCCTGTATCGTGGTCTCTCATTGGCTGTAGGTTATCACCGATGTGCTTTTCAGTCAGAACTCATAAATACTATAAATCCTGTATAGTATACTTTGGTCTCTACATTTGAACATTCCATTAATAAATATGAAAAATTGATGAGTAAGTTAACGTTTCTAGACTGTGTGATGATTTACACTGTAACTGTAAATTAGTCACCTTGTTGTCACCTAGTTTATCCAAAAAAAAAAGTTTGCATCAAAGTTTAAGCATACTTTGGGCATTCAAAGCAGGCTGTACATTTAATGTTTGGCTAATTTACAAATATATTAGCCAGTTTCCCAGAAACTTTACACTGCAATTTGTAAATTAAATGGTTGCCTTGTTGTCACTAAGTTTATCTTAAAACTTACAGTAATGACACATTTATGGCATTACGACACCAAAAACAGTTTCTGAGGAAAAAACTTGAGATGTTTTTAATGACAGATGGCACTGTCACTTACACACTTAAACATTTTGGCATTAACTCCTCTAAATTATCATTCCGTGTTTGTACAGATAGTCCTGGTGGTTGAAACAGTGCTAACTAACGTTTTGGCATTTCATCACTGTAAACAAGAAACATGAATGCCAACAGTAGCGACTGCAAACGCATTATAGCTGGCAAACCTCCATTGACAATGGTGGAATGTTGTGTTCATGCTCATTAGCAGCTGCTTTTAAAATGACGCTTTTAAAAAAAACACTTAATGCTAAAACAGTTTCATGAGAACTGTTTATATCCAGTAAATTCTCAATTCACCGTCCAATAAAACGTGTGGTGAAAAGTTAATTTTCTACAAGGCTATAGTTCAGTTCCTCTGGGGCTGGTTGAAAGATGGTTTGGTTGAGCAGACGATGAGAAAACGAGGCGAGAGCGAGAGAGAAAATTGAGGGAGCTCAGGGACCGGTTTTACAGCCAGATAACTCGCCTTCGCTGTGTAAGCCACACACCCCAGTGAGCAGTTTACTCTCCATTAAATGACACAAACACTGACCCAGTGCCTGGTTTCGCGCACAATACAAGCTTCTTTACCAGACAATAAGCTCAACATTGCAGTCCACTGATGGGGAATCAGTCAGCTAAGTGCCATTGAAAGGATTATTGCGGTTCTCTTGTAAGTACCTGCTCTTTGGGGTCTGTATTTTCAAATAAGAAAGCCACAAGAAAAACACATGAAAATATGGATGACTGTCAGGTAGAAAAAACAGTTTTACACATGTAAAAGATGAACAGGCAGTGCAGAGGAATAATGCTCCGAGGACACAAGAGGATAGGAGAGTGCCGCCAGGTGTGGCTTTGCGCCTTCACACAAGCTCCATTCTGTGACAATCTGGCCACCACTGAGGAATAACACCCAGCGCAGGGAGTGTCTGAAACAACAGCATGTCTGTCTGTCAATGCTGAGCTCCCATTAGCCCCATCAGCCGCTTTTTCATGGAGTGTTAGATTACAAGTCCCGTGGAGAGGATGGTTTGTTTGTTTATTATTGGGTCTTTGGAGCTGACTGCGTCACGCTGCCCCTACAAACTAGAATAAAGATTTAGTCACATTTGGGATTTATGTTTTGGAGCTTATTGTCATCATAACACTTTAATTATTATACATTCAAGACAAACCTAAATTATTTATTTTGCCAACAGGGTTCTTTAGGCACGAAAGCTCGCAAACAAAAACCAGGCTGTGGACAATTTTTGCATACATCAGCGACAAAAATTGTCACATGGACTGACCACAAACTGGACAAGGATGTATACTTTCACCTTTAGCATTGCTGCAAAGGGACACCTATAGTGGGAATTTGAACAAATTTGGTTTCTTTACTGTCAGTTTTTTTTACCAACTACTGTCAAGGTGCAGCAATGATTTGAAGAGAAACTTGCTAAGCAAATTATTCAACCAGAACAAAAACTTTTTTACATTTTTAAAGTTTGATCACTCTCACCCAAAGCAGTTATTGTAAATTAAATTATCACAGATAATAGTTTTGATGTACTCTGCTTGACTGAAACCTGGCTAAAACCAAATGATTATATTGGTCTAAATGAGTCTACTCCACCAAGCTACTGTTATAAGCATGAGCCCCATCAGACTGGTCGTGGCGGCGGTGTTGCAACAATATATAGTGATATTCTCACTGTTACTCAGAAGACAGGATACAGGTTTAACTCATTCAAAATACTTATGCTTAATGTTACACTGTCAGATATGCAAAAGAAATCTATCGTATCTCTTGCTCTGGCTACTGTGTATAGACCACCAGGGCCGTATACAGATTTCCTAAAAGAATTTGCAGATTTCCTCTCAGACCTATTGGTTACTGTTGATAAAGCGCTAATTGTCGGAGATTTTAACATTCACGTTGATAATACAAATGATACATTAGGACTTGCGTTTACTGACCTAATAAACTCTTTTGGAGTCAAGCAAAATGTCACCCGGGCCAACTCATCGTTTTAATCATACGCTAGATTTAATTATATCGCATGGAATTGATCTTACTGATATAGATATCATACCTCAAAGCGATGATGTTACTGACGTTATTTGTGTCATTTTGTCACAATGTCGATGTAATTTCCTTGATCGTGCATGCTGCGTATTACTGATATTAACTATATGGCTCCGCGTTATCGTCCGGGCAGAACTATTGTTCCAGCCACCAAAGACAGATTCACAAATAACCTGCCTGATTTATCTTAACTGCTCTGTGTACCCAGAATACACATGAACTAGACGAACTGACTAGCAACATGGGCACTATCTTCTCTAATACATTTGAAGCTGTTGCCCCCATCAAATTGAAAAGGTTAGAGAAAAACGTACTGCGCCATTGTACAACAGTAATACCCATTCTCTCAGGAAAGAAACTTGTAGTTTTGAGTGCAAATTGAGAAAAACTAACTTGGAAGTTTTTAGAATTGCGTGGAAAAACAGTATGTCCAGCTATAGACAGGCTCTAAAAGCTGCCAGGGCCGAGCATATCCACAAACTCATAGAAAATAACCAAAACAATCCTAGGTTTTTATTTAGCACAGTGGCTAGATTAACAAATAACCAGACGCCACCCGATCTAAATATTCCCTCACAGTTTAATAGTAATGACTTTATGAATTTCTTCACTGATAAAATAGATAACATCAGAAATACAATAACAAATGTAGATTCTACAGCGTATAATACTTCAGCTTCATTCATCGCACCAAAAGATAAACTGCAGTGCTTTACAACTATGGGACAGGAAGAGCTAAATAAACTTATCACTGCATCTAAACCAACAACATGCCTGTTAGATCCTGTACCCACTAAATTACTAAAAGAGTTGTTACCTGTAGCAGAAGAACCGCTTCTCAATATATTAACTCGTCGTTGTCTTTAGGTCACGTCCCAAAACCATTCAAGCTGGCGGTTATTAAGCCTCTTATTAAGAAACCACAACTAGATCCTAGTGAACTGGCAAATTACAGACCCATCTCCAATCTTCCTTTTATGTCTAAAATTTTAGAAAAAGTTGTGTCTGCTCAATTGTGCTCCTTCCTACAAAAAAGGGATCTCTATGAAGAAGGTTTCAGGCCCCACCATAGCACAGAAACTGCACTTGTTAAAATTACAAATGACTTGCTTCTTGCGTCAGACCAAGGCTGCATATCATTGCTAGTTTTACTTGATCTTAGTGCTGCGTTCGACACTATAGATCATGACATACTCATAGATCGATTACAAAACTATACACAGGTATTCAAGGGCAGGCTTTAAGATGGTTTAGATCCTACCTGTCCGATCGCTACCATTTTGTTCATTTAAATGGGGAGTCATCTCAATTATCACCAGTAAAATATGGAGTGCCACAAGGATCTGTCCTAGGTCCTCTGCTATTTTCAATATACATGTTGCCCCTTGGTAATATTATTAGAAAATACGGGATTAGTTTCCACTGTTATGCTGATGATACTCAACTATATATCTCAACAAGACCAGATGAAACTTCTAAATTATCTAAGCTAACAGAGTGTGTTAAAAATGTAAAAGATTGGATGACCAATAATTTTCTCCTATTAAATTCGGATAAGACAGAGATAGCTTTTTCAAAACGACAAGCTTTAAACTGATTGGCTGGTTTTTAGACAACTTTTGGGAGTTAGAGACCAAGTCAATCTTGTGTTTACAAGTTCCCTGGCTAGTACCAACTGCTTCCAGTGAACAATGTTGAATAGATTTGACAAAGTTTGTGAGGTTTATGGTATTGAATCTTTAAACAGTTTTGTTTGAAGCCTTTAGTAGTGAGTAAGTTCAAGATTCTCTTGAAAACACCTGTATATTCTGTACATACTTTGCTGTTAAATTTTCAGAAATGCCACTTTCAAAAAGTCAAATTTTGGTCACAGACACATTTGACTCAAACAATACTCTTTTGGGTTTCAATTAAGCTGGCAAAAATATGGAGATTCTTTCATCCTGCATCCCAACTGCCAGGAATCATGTAAAGGCAGCAAATCAGAACAGAGCTTGGCACATCGAGAAAGCACTTTCCATTTTGAGTGGGCTGAGGCTAGGAAGCATTTAACTTCAGTGGTTGAGAGCTTAAATCTCCACACTACAGCAACTAGCAGATCAACAACACAGTTTGCAGAGAAAAAATGCTGACCCAAGAGAGATTTGGCAATCTCCTCCACTGACAGACTGATAACCACTGCTGTGAGGAGATACTTACAACCGATAGAGCGGATTAAAAATAGGCCAATGTTATACAGTGGTGATCGGAGACCGGAGACCACACCGAAAATCTGGATTCAAAATTTGAAGGTTTATGTTTTAATATTTGTAAAAAAGTTTTTCTTGCTTGAAACATCTCCATTGCTTTAAATAAAGTAAATGTTGACTGAAATATAAAACACAAAAATATAAAACACTAAAAACACTTAGCCAAAGGCAACATTTCTAATTTTCTAATTTTTATTTAGTTTAACAAGAAAGAACGAAAGAAAGAAAGAAAGATGACAAACTCACAAAATATCACTAAAACTTTAACAAAAATGTAAATTCAAAATATAAAAAATTCAAAATATTAATAGAAACTATAATAATGTCAATAATGCTCAATGAGCACAATGGATTGGACTAGAAGAGCAGTCTGGAGATGTGTTTTTGAATGTTGAAGTAATTTTAATGTGCCACGCTGCTTTCAAATCATGACACAAGATGTTAAAACAGATAAATATATAAATAGCATTGTAAACTGATAAAAAATAATATTGATTTAATTTGAATGGAAAGTAAAGGTTAAAAAAAAAAACTTGTGAATCACACTCAAACATTTGAATCTCACTGTATTTTTCAAACTGTTGAATATGGGACAAGAATCTTAACAAAAGAATGGGAAAAGAATACCACTTTAAAAGGTACTGAAATCAAAGACCACACAAAAAATTTCTCTTCACCTGAGAACAGCCCCAAGATTTAAATACACTTGACTTGTCTGTAACTAATTCAAAGCTGAGCGGCTCTTTAGAGATGCATGTGCCTCGCAGGCCTAGCATGTGGCGCTCTTTTCATTGCAGGTAAACGCTGAGCGCTCCTCCAGCAAACACTATCATCTCACTGACAGCCGGACCGCTGTCTCTTAGACGTTTGACACCACAGCAAGTGGAAGAGAGAATGCAAGATGTGGACAGACAAAAAAAGGAAAAGACTCAAGACTCAGTGGGAGGCAGGAGATAGGAAACCGCAGCAAAACAGAGGCAGAGGATAGAGCGTGATAGATGTACAACACCACAAAGATAGCAAGAAAAAGAGAGTGGAAAAACAGATGGAGTGAGGTGACAGAAAAGAGAGAAAGCAGACAGACAGGCAGAAAGAGATCTGCAGCTCTCTGGCCCATAGCCAGGCAGGGTGAGGATCAATCTGTCTCTGACTATGCCAGAAGTCTCCATGAATAATGCAGCCTCATTCCCAGGCATAGTCCTGCCTGTAATTTGCATAGCGGGAACGATTTTACCCCCAGGTTGCTGTTCCGCACAATCACCGCCGGCCTTTGTTTATTTATTTATTTACTTTAGTTCGTCAGGAAGCACAGACCCGTAAGATCACAGTCATTTCCTGACGGCTGAGCTCCCCGTGCCGCGCGGACGTGAGGCACTGATGTCTGAACTCTGCTCATTTGTGTTTATTCCTTGTGTGTGTGTGCATTAAAAGAGAAAAGATACATGAATTGTCTCATAAAGAAATGTCCTGGAATTCAGTCCAAACTTAGAATACAATGTAAAATTATATTCAGCATAAAAAAATGGAGCCTATTATTAGGACGATTGAGATTATTCAGCATATTTCGCATACCCAAATTTTCATGACTGCAATGCACATTTGCGATTTTTTTTAATTAAAATGTGCATAAATTAAAGCATATTTATTTAAAATGTGCTCATTTCTTTGCAATTCACACTACAGTAGCTACTAAGAATGCTAGTGTATTTTCAAGAAATAATTTTAAAGTGCAAACAAAAATGTAACTTAAAATATACACAAATACCATATATATACTATATATATCTATCCCACACACACACACACACCATTACAACTTCTATTTTCCTATATTTTAAAGAATTAATTTTAAGCTGCCTTAAAAACCAAAATGTTAGTAAATACTGTAAAATATGATTAAAATCTAAATTTTTATTGTAATATTTTACAATGATTTTTTCTCCGGTAATGATAAAGCTGAATTTTCCGCATCCTTACTCCAGTCTTCAGTGTGGCACTCAGAAATCATTCTAATATGGCGATTTGGAGCTTTTATTATCATAATTCTTGAAAACAGTTGAGATGATTTAATATTTTTTTTGTGGAAAATGGATACTGTGATGATAGTTGTCAAAAGACAGGTATTTATTTGAAAAAATCTTTGTAACATTATAAAGTCTTTATTATCCCTTTATCATTTAATGTAACCTGCTGCTAACTAAAAGCATGTTAAGAAAAAACAATATTTACATAAATTTAAGATCAATACTGGATAACACTCACAGACTGATATTTTGTGCACTGTAGCTGTCCTTTAGCTATGCTTCCGTGTAGAATACAAACAATGCTATTTACAGTGATAGCACAGCTTAGCTGGCTTAGGAGAAAGTTTGTCATATTTAAAATTTTCTCAAAAGATTAAGTCTCTCAAAGCCTGAGAGCTGAGGTGCAGTAAACCGCACACATACTCCACTCATCTGACTTCTGCTCTGTCAAACGCACCAAGGAGTGAGAACCCCAGTTTTCTCCCTCTTCTTCCCGCCAGGTTTTGCTGTGGTGTGCTGAGGAGTGTTGTCGTGTGCACGCTTAACGTGTCCAGTCAACGAGTATGTCTGTCTTGTTTTTTGAGTTCGGACACACTTCAGGAGCCAGACGGATTAGTGCATTTCTATCTTATTAAAAAAACCTTCAAAATTTAAACACACCGCCACTGGATTTGGCCTGGAATGCAAAATAAGTGATTTAATCATCGCCTGAAACAGTTTTCCCAAACAATTCCACCTACTCCGACGAATAACTGACTGCTTCCATGTTTCTTTGCTGTAACCAGCTCCCCTTGGCACAATTTTATTTTCTTGTTTTACGTCATTCGTACTTTCTTCTGTGCGTGTTATGACAACGCTAAGAATTAATGCCAAGAGTTCAACCCATAGTAAAGAACACAGACTTTCTCTCTTTCGCTGCAATGCTCTCCAGGCGCTCTCTCAGTCCACCTTTGAGTACTGAGTGCATTCCCACGATTGAAGCTGTAGCTAGCAGCCCAAGCCTCTAACTGTGTCTCATAATTTCTCTTTTCGGACTGTTACAGATCTGTTTGCTTTACATGAGCTGGACTGCACCTACCTGAGTATTTCCTCCATACTGCAATCTTCCGATTGCCCTGGTGGCGACCCCGTACACGTCTCTCTCCCTTGCCGCCATTCTGTCCCCCTACTAACACAACGCTGAATAATGCAAACCTTGAATCTACTTTTCAAACTGCAGCTAGTCATTGTTTCAATAGAACTACGTCCACCTCTCCGTATGTTACATTCCTCATTAACCATTTCTGCTTTTTCCGCCCCCGTTTCTGGACCTGCATAAACCCCCAGACCTGGGGTTCTTCAATAACAGCGCCTGAGTTTTCCTATCGGCTTCTCGTGACCATAACGTTCCGACATATGTCTCCCTCTAATCACCACAGTGTCCCTGTCTTGGCACCAGATCTGGAGAACTCTTCTGGTACTATTTAATACAGCAAACGCTGTACACTGATGGGAATCTCCCCTGACGCTCTACACTGCTCGACCCTGAATCTCCCCCGCAGTTCTCTCTAATACACTAGGATGTTCCTCCGCTCTTTTACTCACATCCTTATCGCCAATGCGCTCTCTTTCGCTCTGCACCGTGAAGCTCCGAAAAACACCCGTTTTAACAATTCTAACGGCTAGCCTTCTCCCCTTTTGCTGAAATCCATGTTGACTTTCTATTCCGAAGCTAGCTTTATATTGGTCTTGGACGGCAGATCACACTCGGACCTTGACCATGATAAATTAAAGGAAATTCTTTAGTTCAAATTAAATGTACTCTCGCGTATCATGTTCGGTGATCTCATATGGTTACAATGAAAACTATGAGTTCCTCGATAGCCTTGGGTGGCTTGGGTTCCTCTCATATAGTGCTGTTGCGCTACGAGTGTCCCGAGTTCGAATCCCCAACTCGAGGACCTTTCCTGATCCCGCCCACTTCACTTCCTGTCAGTTCTGATCTCCCCTCGCAAGAAATGCCAAAAAATAAATCTTTTTTTTTTTTTAAGAAAAATATGTAAATATAATACAAATTTCTCTCTCTCTCTCGCTCTCTCTATATATATACATTTAAAGATGCAAAAAATGTCATGTGATGTAACCATCAAGTACGGTACACATCTTAAAAAATGTCAATTTTTACATTTTATTAAAAAAAACAAAAACTTTTTTTATACAAATATAATTTGACTTTATGCCAAAAATAAATTATAATTTGGAAATTAAATACATGGTCAACTTAGAAGAGGAGAATTTTTGATGTACAGTTAAAGGGATAGTTCACCCAAAACTGAAAATTTCTGTCATTAATTACGTGCATCCCTCATGTCTCCAAACTGTAAACCTCATTCATCTTCGAACAACAAATAGATATGTTTAAGAACATCCGAGAGCTTTCTGACCCTGCATAGACAGCAACGGAACTAGCTATGAGAATATTTTTTGTGCGCAAAGAAAACAATACATGGCATGGTACAAAGACTGACAAGGAAGAAAAGAAATTGTTGAATAACGACATGAACGACATGAGGGTGAGTAATTAAAAAAATTAATTTTCATTTTTGGGTGAACTAAACCTTTAAATATACTAGACAGGGTTCCAGTTAAAACAAGCCCCCAATAAAATCTGCTTGGTCGAGCATGTGGCTAACCAGGTTGGCACCAAGTCAACTAACTAATCCATGTGGTCAAGTCATGGTCAGGCTGGTAAAGCCATCAAAAAAAACATGTCACCATGTTGTCTCACAACACCATCAACCTGCGGCCTATCTACCTCTGCCAGCCCAAGACTGGTTGCCCACTGACTAAGACGTTGTACTTAATGGGAGACCTCCTTGGACATAACCTTAGCGTTAGTCTTTGTACTACGACAAATGTAGGTCTCCCTTACCATTGAGTCCCCCCTGTGTCCCAGCAGGGGGTGCTGTGGTCGTGTGCGCCACCGCTGATCACGCAGTACTAGTGAGCGGGGACCACTAACTGTCAAAAAAGCCCATCTTACTATATTGAATGTCTGTGCCATTGGGAAGGGCGATTGCGAATGGCCAGGCACAAAAGATTTATTTGGTTTCAATTCCCCGGGAACCCCCAGCACCACTGTAAGTTTGCTTTGGATAAAAGCGTCTGCTAAATGCATTAATTATTATTAAATTATGTTAAACTGAGGTCCTGACTCTCTGTGGTCATTAAAAATCCCATGGCACTTCTCGTAAAGAGTAGGGGTGTAACCCCGGGGTCCTGGCCAAATTCCCTCTACTGGCCCTTGTCAATCATGGACTCCTAATAATCCCCATCCACTTGATTGGCTCTATGACTCTCTCTCCACCTGTACCTGGTGTGTGGTGAGCGCACTGGTGCTGTTGTACTGTGGCTGCCGTCACATCATCCAGGTGGATGCTGGACACTGGTGGTGGTTGAGGAGAGACCCCCCCCCCGCATGATTGTAAAGCGCTTTGGGTGTACAGCAATACACAATAAAGCGCTATGTAAATGCATAATTCATTCATTCAAAACAAGCATGACAACCTTAAACTGGCATGACCTGGATTTTCCAATAGGGTTGGGTGATATTTTCAAAGAAATATTTGGAACAGCCTTCGAAACGGCGTGTTTTGATTGTTTTAGATTTCAAGATACATGGGTGCAAATTTCAATTAGAATTTGTTTTTTTTTAAATGATAAAAGGACACTAATTGCAAACTAGGAACTTCACACTCTCAAATGTCACATTGGTCCATTATAAACCAAAGTAAAAGTAGAGGACATAACAGGAATACTTAAAAATACTTTCAGAATGACTCAGTACTACACTCCACCCACACATGGTGGGAAAACATTTTGCCCATTTATGCCAGTCTAACACCCACAAACTCTTCACTCATTTTAACCAGAAGTCAGCCTGTAATGCTCTAGTCTCTGGGTCGAGTGGACCAGTTTTCATCAAAAGTAAGACAGTGAATGAGTCGTCTTGTGTTGAAAGGAGTTGGAGTGTGATATGAACGGTTCAGATGGAAAAGCAGATGAAATAGCTCAGCCGAGTGTGTGATTTAAAAAGGCTCTGTTCAGAATGAAATCGGCACCCTGTGTGAGGAAATGACTAGAGATTGCACAACGCTGGGTTAAAAATGAAACGAAAAGTTTAAGCTTCTTGGCTGCAACGGCCTCATTTCTATGATCAGGTCGCTTGAGTCCCAGATTTCCCAGAGCATTAAACTTGAATATGAATAACCACTTCGTATCATCCTTTTTTTTTTTTCTTCATGTAACGCAAACATCACTATTACAATTGCTCATACTTAGAGTTTGAACAAACCCCGAAAGTTAAGCATCAAACTTGGGTGCATAACTCATCTCACTACAGAAATGAATGATATCTCTCATCCTGTGGTTTATTTCAGGAGAGGTGCGCTATACTTTTTCAAAGTGAGCAGTCTTATTTACAGTTTTTTACTTGATAGATGATAAAACATAGGATAAAATATAAATCTATGAGATTTTTATCAATCTAGAGACAAAGTCATATGTCACTGCATTTTTGGAGAGTAGTACCACATGACATTTTGAAAATGTATTAACTAAATTTTATTTATTTATTTTTGCATGTTTCTACATGAATTTGTTGGCTGCACCATATGATTTTGACATGGAGGACATAAAAAAAATACTCTATTACTGTGTAGTGAAGCACAGAAAATATATAAACAAATAAATCAAGTAAAATATGGCAAACTATTTTCCCTCAAGAATTTCATTATTTTATTTCATTAGGATTATTATGATACCAGGACAGCTGTATCACGCACGCACCTCACACACACACACACACACAACACACACACACACACACACACACACACACACACACACACACACACACACACACAAGTTAATTTATTAACAAAGGTTTGTATCTTTATATGCACATTTTATCTGGATAAAAGTTAAACGCCCACACACACAACTGTGAAAATTATACTTAATAATTTTACAATTTTTCTATTTAAAAAATGAAGGGATTTTGACTCTACTTTTCGAAAAGGGGGGGTGGAAAGAGGGTGTTAAGGGTTATGGTTAGGTGTAACCCTATCTGCGGATGGGGGGGGGTATACTTTTTATAGTGGTACCCCACACTAGGACGTGGTGTAACTGGCAGAACATTTTATTATCAAAATAATTAATTGCTAGCCAACTTGAAACTGTTTTTACATGATTCTTCTCACACATCTCGGCAGCTCATCTACACTTTGAAAACCAATCTATGATATAAAACAGCTGATGAAAGGAAGGAAACAAAACAATTCTGTGAGCTGACAGAAAAATATGTGATGCAAAGTATGATTCATTAGCAAAGTGACAAAAGAAACACCGCAAGCTCTAGACATCTCATCTCCACATTATTATAGGCTGATAAGAGGTGCTTTTAATGCAGGAACCAATTACGAGGAGCGACTCGGTCTGATAAGCCACCGGCTCGAACATCCAAATACTCCGACAATGGTATTATATGATGAATCAAACCACGAACGCCAACGCAATCTTTTCTGTCCCCTCCGCAATAACCTCAGATGTTACGAAGATAAAAAACGCACCGCTAACAGTGTTGCAACAATGCGTCAGGACAGAAAGTATACTCCACCATCTACCCCGTCATTCGTTTTTTTTTTTTATCTCTCTTTCACTCTATCCTGTCCTTGATGCGTGTCATCCCGCTACCTGCTGCAACGCCACACTTCCTGCATTCCAGCACATGGCCAGTCATGCAGAACGCAGCGCCACCAGGACTCAAAGTCACAAATGATTTCCCAACATGTGTTCTGCTGGGTTATTAATAAACGCGGTGGCACGGAACAAGGCCCGGCTCTGGGCAGGAATGGCACTAAAAGGACTCACACGGACTGGAAATCAACAGGCCTCAAACAGAAATGCATCTGTGTGTGTTCTGTGAGGCTGGATTGCCCATCGCAGAAGGTGATCTTTTCGCCCCTATGAGCGTTATGGGAAATGAGCAGGAAATGGGGGTTACCGCAGATTGGGAGACGTGGCCCTGGAAGAATATCAGACCATATGGTATAGTGCTTTGCCATTACACAACAACAACAACATGGATCTATTCGCCATTCTGGCCTCTGAAAACGAGACTCTGGTGTCTCAGCTAGTTGTGGCCGTCTGAGTTTGAGGGTTGTGTTTGAGGGCCATTAGCACATGCAATTACATTTAAGGTTCAGGTCAGGGCACTCCACCAAAGAGAAAAAGAGTGACACGCAGCCACTTTCCTAAGCAGCAATTAATCATTAAAAAGTTAGTTGTCTTTTCTACTGAGAATTTGAATGTTTTAATAGCTAAATTTATTTCTAATTGTGCATTTATTCATTTTAATGCAAGCATCAGTGCATTTGATCACTACAAACATACCATGATAATCAAACCCATGACCATGGTGTTACAAACACAAATTAAATAATAAATAAAAAATATATAAATATATATATATATATAATAAACACACACACACACCCACCCACAGCACACACACAGTATATCGAAAGATTCAGTTTATTTTTGCCCTTTTATTCAGAGTTCAGTATAGTAGCATGGTAAAGCGACACTATAGTATATTACTTGATCTATATATTATACATTATACATATTATCTAGTATCGTATAGTATAGATAATAAAGGAATTTTGGCAGAAAAGGGGGGTATGGGATCAATAAATGCTATAAGTCCATATTCAATAGCAGGTTTCATTTTACTTTAAGCCAATTGTGTTTTTTTATAGATGTGTTTCGTTAAAATATTTAATTTTTATTTCTTTTGTTTTTCTTTATTCTTTTTATTCTTATATTTCTATATCTATTATTGTATTTATACATTTTACGTTTATATTTATATTGTTTTATTTCAGCTTTGTTTTAATTAACTAGAATTACAGTTTTTGGTTATTCTGTTTTGATTTCAGTTTTATTTATCAATACAACATTGTTTGATAATGAATCTAATTGATCTGATATCTAATTTATAATATTAAATCAGTAACCAACCATATGGAATATTCAGCAGTAGAAATATCAGAAGTAAAATGCTGGTAATTCACAATCAATTCTACACATCCCCCAACTTTTGCATATTCATTTTTTTTTTTCCTTTTTGCTAATTATTTTTTATAATGCTACTTGGTTTAAATCCAATCCGCAAATTTATGCACACTTCCCTCCACAATCAGCACAGAAATGCAAAACAAATCTGCAGATTCAGACTGAGATTGACTTTAACCAAAATAATTGCCAGCTATCATAATGCATTAAACTTCTACAGACTCGTACAAATCGCTCCTGTCAGGGACATACTAAGTGTAGCAAAGCAGACACTGTATTCCTTCAGAGTAAGGAACATAAAAACTACCAAACTGTCAAATAAATTGCTAACCTTAATAAAACAAATTGAGTAAGGACTGGTTTGAATGTCCCGCGTTCATCTATTCATCAACATTTTTTTATCCTTGACGCATATGAGAGAGGAACACAGCATGCAGAAAGTCGCATGGAAAGAAATCCCTCTCAAATCATTTTTCAGAGACACAGCACGCGCTCTCTCGCGCACACACACAGACAAACGCACACCACAAAAAAAATTAAAAAGCTGTGGCTGGAAAAACAAAACAACACACTGAGTGAATTAATCATTTCAATAAGAAGCCAGTGAGTGGCTCAGTGGAGGCAGATCAGCTGATTGTCGTCGTGTGAGCGCTACATCCCCACATCCCCGGCTTTCTGTTTTCTTTGCCACTTTCCTCTCGCTTTTTGGCAAGGCGCCCCTTTGTAATCTTTCTCCCTCAGCGGCTCTCTAATTGAATCTGTTTAATAAAACATTCCTCTAATTGCCATGTCAGATCTGAAGCACTGTATGACCAACAAAGGCGCAAGCACAGATACCTGCTCTGAATCACCCTGTTTAGACCAATATGGCCTCGCATAATTCAGTTTAGCACACAGATAACCAGCAAACTTAACCCTTTCAGTGCCGTGTTTCTTCAAACATTGGAAGATGGATGATTAAGCTGAATAGTTTTGCTGTAACGAGGGCTCTCCATCACTGACAACCGCATATGCAATGCTGTTACCCAATTAGGGTGCTATGTATTCTAATTAGAATTTAAGATTAAGATCAGTGTGTCCCAAATCAGAGTACGCTAAAAATAATATGTCAAAGGTTTCGGATGTTGTACTAATTCTGTCGGATTTTCAAAGACTGCAGCTGTTATGCAAATTAGCTAATTTTCCCCACAATTCCATGCGCTACAGAAGAATAGCTCGACTGTGTTTAGAATACAGCTCTAGATTAGTACTTAAGATTGTGCAGTATATGGCGCATTTAAGTCATATATTTATGAGCTGAACAAACATGAACAGCACCAGTTGGGTTGGGAGCAAGTCATTTATAAAACATGGTGGACATAGCATCTGTATTGGAGGTACATTTGTTGAAATTAAATGAATTATCATTTTCGTTTACAATAAAATTAGCTACGATGCATGTATACAATACAATAGTTGTACAATTAGATTTGATAAACTGTAAATATAATTTTCTCCAGTTGATTGAGCCCTCTTCAAATGGATTTCTGTCTTTTGCAAAACACAAAAGGATATTATAAAGAACGTTTCAAATGTTTTTCTTTACACAAATAAAACCACTGGCTTCATTGACTGGCTAATAGACCAATTATAGGTTTGTAAACATTCAGGATGCGCGCGCATCATGGTTGCAGAAAACCCGGGAGAGATAGCCTTTATGGCTAGAGAATTTCACGGATACGGTACAAAATAGTTAGGTTTAAAAAGATTATAAATTATATTGATAAAATATTATTTTCAAAATGTTCTCCGCATAATACAAGAGCTTGTCACCCAGCGATAAGCACTGTTATTCAACGAAATTGACTTAAGAGAGTGGGATAGTCTTACAGATCTGAAACAGGGATGTTTTTTGTGGGCGGAGCCTATCTGGAGGCAGAAAATGACGGTTTTCAAGTGGCATTCTATGGAGCCATGGAAAAAAAGAATTAAAAAAAGGTAAATTTGATTTTATTTTTCAAAATTCTGACTTTATTCGCGCAATTCCCGAGATTATACTCCCAATTCTAAAAAGGAAAACACTCCGTCTTCTCTCTTTTCGCCCTCGGCTCTTCGGCTTTTTTTCCCTCACTTTGACAAACTCTTTTGAGTTAAGTCGAGGTATAAAATCAGAATTAGGAGATAAAAACCTTGCATTTTGCAAGAAAAAAAAAGTCAATTGGGGGAATAAAATAAATAATGTTATGTAAAATGGTAATATAAGGTTTAAATAAATTTCTAATAGTAAGGTTTTTAATAATATGTCATTCTGTACTGTAGGGCTATACATACGTCCCCTATGAACAGCATAAGGTGAATATTATGTAAACCTATGTGGTTTTTTTGAAATCAATTTTATGCTTTAAAAGAGAGTAACTCCATAGCATTTCTTTCAATCCATATAGTCCATTTAACGGCTGCGTTTGCTTCCACTGGCCGTCTTGACGCAGTATTTCTATAAAATTATGTATTTTGCATTCCGATCTTGACATCAAAAGGCACAAAAATATATTTTTCTTTTATTCCATGGATTTGACCCCTTTACCTCCACTTGGTCCCAGTGTTTTTCTGCAACCACTATGTGTGCGCAGCTGCAAGTGACGTAACTGTGACGTCTACTCTAAATTGGTCTATTAAACCTAACTAACTAATTAACCAACTAAATGTAAAAAATGCGGCATCTTTTAAAATTATTTCTTGTGTTCCATGGAAGAAAGTAATGCATACAGGCTTTGTATGACCTGAAGGTGAATTAATGATGGAATCTTCATTTTTGGATAAGCTATGCCTTTAAACGTGCTTGCTTGACGCGTGAGAACCAATGCGTTTTTTTCTTGTGCGTCAAGCAAATAGAATTGACCTCGTTTACCATATTTGATATATTCTATGTATTTGTGTTGATGAATGTTTATATGTGAATAAAAACCTAAATTATATATTTTCATCATATAGAGCAGCGGTGTCTTTTTAGATGACTTGGATAAAATCGCTTGACTCATATGGATTACTTTGACAATGCCTTATTGAACTTTTTGAAGCTTGAACGTTTTGGTTGAATAGACCTTCAATGGTGGGACAGAAATCTCAGGTTTCATTTGTTCTTCAAAAATGAATGAAAAACGTGTGGGTTTGGAATGACGAGGATAAATAAATGGTGACAGAATTTTTATTTTTTGGGTGAACTATTCCTTTAGATTGCAGTCAATATCACACTACGAGTATTATTTCTTTTAAGAGGGGCAGACATAAACTCCCACAAGAGGCCTTTCAAAAATGTTATATCACTGCTTTTACCCAGTTTTAAGGAGAAAAGACTCAATAAACAGGCTGGGTTGAAAAAAAAAATGTAATTCTCAAGTATAAACTAGAGAAATGTTGAAAGAAAATGAGTTGCGAAAGTTATGCCCCTGAAGCCACAAACAAATCGTCAACAGCATGGGGGAGAAAGAGCGAGAGAAGGAGACGCACATTAATGACGAAAAGTAAAACGAGCAACTGTTTATTTCCACACAGTCTGCCACATACACTGACGTAAGACTACAGCTTTTGCGTTAAAACAAACTATAACATTTTCCATAAGATTCATCTCGTAAAGTCAGTCACACATCCTCTCTCTTTTTGGCACATACATAGATTATCACATTATCACACGCATTCACAGCTGTATGAAATTCTGCAGCAGTATCCCATTCTACAGTAGGAGAAAAAGGCGCTATAACTGGGGCCTGTTATAAACATGCTCACTAATCAATCTGGAGTCGATTCTCCACCACTACCTGTTACACTGACAGAGATCTCGGTCAGTTTGTACCTTAGTACCTTTAAAACGGTTTGTAGTTGAAGAGGTGGAGGAATGCTGGGATAATTGTCTCAGAAGTGAGGTAAGAAACTGCATATATGTCCTTGAACTGTGACTAGAGGAAGGATTAGAGGAACACAATCTTTCGTTTGAAACTCCGTTTAGCTGAATCAGGCAGCTTATTAAAAAATCTCGCATAGTGCTGTAAATCATATGTGCTTCCAAAACACATTCTGACAAACCATTAATCTAACCTGCTCGTGCAAACAATGTTATTCACGTGTCTTTGCTCAATCACTATTCATAATATCAAAGAATGCTGAACACACAACCTCCATTCACCGTGTGAGTTCAACTATAAGAACATTATGTATGTACAGTAACTGTAAGAATATAAAACGGCATATGGCTACAGGAAATATACATGAGGTCTCCATCTCCCTTCTCTCATAAATGGATTTCCTTTACTTTTGTTCCCCCGTTACACATAAGATATCTTACTATAGATATCTTACCTTTTGGACAATGTGCAGCTCATTTCTTAACACAGAAGTCGATTTTTATATTTTCTGTGAGTGAACCCATGTGAGTAGTGCTTGCCTGTGCAAAGACATCCATATGTGGTTGCTAAGGTGTTCTTAGTGTAATGTGTTGCTCCACAGTTGCTAGGGTGTTATGGGGTAGTTGCTAACTGGCCTAAGTCAAAAGAGCCAACCCCCAAGTCTTGTATACATTGCAAAGCTTCAGGAGTGAGAACTGATTTTGAATGCAGAGGGGATCTGCTAAACTGTCATTGCAAGTGGGAACAGAATGCACAACCAAAACGGAGACACTACCAAAATAACAGTACTAACCAATTTTAAATGCCGAGTCCATATGCTAAATTGTAATTGCAAGTGTGAATGGAATACACAACCAAAATGGACTCACTACCAATTGACATTACTAGCTGGTTTTAAATTCAGGGTTAATCTGCTAAATTGCCATTGCAAGTGTGAATGGAATACACAACAAAAAGGGAGTCACTACCAAAATACCAGTACTAACTGATTTTAAATGCAGAGTGAATCGGATAAATTATCATTACAAGTGTGAATGGATTACACAACCAAAATGTAGTTACTACCAATGTAACAGTGCCAACCGATTTTAAATTCAGAGTTAATCTGCTAAATTGTCATTGCAAATGTGAATGGAATACACAACCAAAATGGAGTTACTACCAAAATGACAGTACCAACCAGCAATGTTTTTGTATTTTGTTGTTGTAAATAAGAAACATGGATGGCAAAAAATTAACCAGTCTGTTTTTTAGTTGGACTTAATTGTAATCTGGTTGTCACAACCTAAATTTTTCAGGAGTGAATCCGGTTTTTAGAATACTATTCTCAGTCACTCCCATAAATTGCCAAAATACTAAAATACAGAACAGGATTAAACACAAGAGGAGTGACAACTGTACTTAGCTGCAGGGTGTACACGTTGTTCCTCCAAGTTTTGTTATAATTAACAAAAAAAAAAACTTTTTTGTTTATTAAAATAATCCAAAAATTAAAGAAAAAAAAAAAATAGATGATGAACAAACTAAATTTTGAAACACTGCCTTGTTGCCTAACTGAAATAAGTTTAAGTACTACAATTACGAAGTGAAAAAAGATGAAATTATCACGATTACTTAAAAACAAAAACTAATAAAAATGACAAAAAACATAACTACTAAAAATATAACAAAAAATCTAAATAAAAGCTAATTCAAAATATTACTATTACATCTAATACTGAAAGTTAGTAGTTTATAAATAATTTTAAGAATGATAATCTATATACTTTCCCCAAAATCAAATGTTGTAAAGAAAAGTAGCAAAGCCACCAAATCAGATCATTAATGCCCACATCACAAACAGTGTAGCAAAGTTTAATAATTATTATGGTTAAGAATTAATTCAAATGCCTAACCCCAAGTATGAGCAATTGTAATAATGATGCCTGTCTTAGCAACCACTGCAAATTACATTGACCTACCATAAATGATGGTCTTGCCACTGACCAAATTGCTTCACACTACATTCGAGGCTGTTCTGCTCTTGACAAGCTCTCTCAATAATTACGGAGAAGATTGAAGCTGTTCCTCAACAAGCTTTCACACCTGGGCAATGATCAAAAGATGCAATATCAGACTATTGATTTTGTGGTAATGAAAATTTTAGATCACCAATGGAAGATGTTTAAATATTAAGTAAATCATCTACTGAGGATAAACTATTTGTTGTCTGCCGAGTAGGTTTCAGTCACTGTTTCCTGTGGGACCACATGGAAGCAGTTTAATTTTTATGTAAATACAGTGACCAAATTTATATTGCTTATATGTCACACAAACACACAAATTAAGCAGAGAAGAGCCCAGGAGAGGTATGCTGTGGAACAGTGTCTCTTCTGCTGTGATCTCGCCTATTGAATTTACCGTTACAATCTGCTGCGACTCTCAGTTGTCACAAACCTTCCCGTCAAGAGCAAACCAGTCACACGTGACGGAAGCACAGCACTATGGGAATTAATTGTGCTTCTGGCTGGGGCTACTCTCTGCTTTAATGTCCTATATTTCTTTAATGCTCTGCTTGTTCAAAGAAATCCATTCCCAAATTGAACACTACCTCAAATAAAGACAGATAGACGTCAACATAAATAAAAAAAGTCCTTCCTGAGGACTCCACGGTTTCGAACCAGCAGTTTCAGACTTCAAAAAACTCGGAACCCTCTGTAACTCGAAATGAAGGCAGCACTAGTGCAATATTTACAGCTTTAAAGGAATGCTTTACCCAATAATGAAACTTCCGTCACTTTTTTCCTGCAAACGTGAAATGATCTATGCATTTGGCAGATTGTAATGCTGTGCAGAAAGGGTGATTACAGAGAGGGCAGGCAGAACATGTCATAATAATCATGCTGAATTAACGATTATTAACAGTCATTATCTGTCTCTCTGCGGACAAAGCGCTCTGCCTGAAGAAACCGTGCTGATATGTTCCTCATGGCGCTTGAGGTGATGGTTCAGGATGTGATCGCCCACTTAAACCAGCTGGACAGCTCAGCTGTAGATTTCTAATCACGTCAGAGGAGAGGCACATCTTTCCGACTAGCAGATAAAGCGGAACAGAAATGTCATACAGTCCACTCCTAGTCTCAACTTTTGATGGCATGTCTACACAAAAAGGCAAGAGTTGGTGAAAATCATCAATTTTGGAGGATTGCTGCTTCACAGATGCACACGTTTTAGCTTGCCTGGAAACAAAGTTTTGTTTACAAGTTGCCCGGCTGCTACATAGAGTGGTACAGTTCTAATATTCTTTTTTGTCTATTAAATTGATAGCAGAAATTCCGACTGCACAGTTTATGCACATTTTAGGCACTCTCATTTATAAAACACAAGAAAAGTGATATGTGTGCAAACCGATATAATCAAAACATATGGATTAAATAAAATTATTAGAAATTAGCCATTGAAAATTGCTGTTTATTTACAAATGCAACTTGTTTTCTGTTAACTTTAGACTGTAAAATATTGACACTTTACAATAAGGTTCAATTTAAGATAATGATACACAAGCAGAATTAATTACAGTGTAAATTGTTCGTAAAACCATTCTTGCATAAATTACTGCAGTGCGCCAGTAGTTTTACAAATAGTTTTACGAACTAAAACTATTGCCACAGAAATTTGTTGTGTTTGTTTATCATAACTGAGGCCTACTTTGTTTTCTGTAAACTTCACATCATAAATTGTCAATACAATAAGGTTTAGTTTAAAATAATTCAAAAAGCGTTTTCTGTGTAAATTGTTCGTAAAACCATTTTTATTGTAGTGCAACAATTGTTTTACAAACAAAAAGAATGGATTTACGACTGCCATTAAAACATTTTTGACATTCTAAGTTGTATAAATAAACATTAATGTATTATGAATGAACACAAATAAAGAATAATGGTATATTTATAAATTACCATTAACCTAGATTGATAAATACTGCATAGAATAAATGAATTGAACTTTACTGTAAAGCGTTAACCTGTAAAACTTTACGCTATGGGTCAGATTTACTAAACAGGGCAAATTAGCATTAAAACATAATTCCATAAAAGCGCCGATGGCAGGGGAAAATTCTGCGGGTGATTTACTGACAATGCACAAATTAAAGAACACAGACGCAGCCAGATCATTTCAATAATGACCAGCGCAATCTAATAAGAGCAGTGAAACTTACCGCCAGCTTTTTGGGGACGTTAAATAATAGCGCAAATACCAGTAATTTGACGAGCGCAAACGTTAGTAAATCCCATTGCGTGATTCATTTTAATACTCCCATAAATTTTGCATCTGAAAGGAAAACTCCTTCAAATGAATATTCAATAAGGTCAGGCGTAAAAATAACTGTCCACGGCGTTTCAGCACTAATTATTCACTGTGCGTCTTTAGTAAATCCTGACAGTACTACTTTAACGCCAAAAAATGGTTTGCGCTGGTGCAAGCTGTTAGTAAATCTGGCCCTAAGACTGCTGTGCCATTATTGTAAACAAACTTCCACATTGTTGTACTAGTATCAGACTAGTATTTTGGAAACACTGATTCCAGATTTACTCCCTCCTAAACATCATCTCAAGAAAAGAAAGGAACAAACAAACTGATTGTTCAATTACAGATGGTTGGTCAGATGGCCAAGTGGGCGTTTCTTGGCCAGAATAAGCTACAGGGTGGACCAGATTTTAGGCCAATACTCAAAAGTCTGGCTCTGTCAGACTAGACCCTTCCAAATTTTAGGCCTGGGCTTTCATCTGAAGCTTACCCCCCTCTTGTGACGGTGCTTACAGAGCTCTGATCTGAGCGAACAGGGTGCGATTGGCCACGTGCCCTTTCCACCTGTGTCTCTGAGCATTACAGTTTCAGCTGTTAGCCTTGACGGGCCCTGACGTCCCGCATAAATCCACCCACTTCCTGTCAGATACGTGTTATAAATGAAGGACACCGGTGGAAAAACGTAGGAAAGATTTCATTTTTCCATTTGTGTTCTTTCTGCTGGCAGGGCAGATGGGAGGGTGACGGATGTGTCCATGTGAGGTCTGCGCTGGTGAAGAGCAAATGCAAGAGCATACTGAGCCAGCGTGTACCACCCCATGTCGTCAAAAACCCGCCAGCTGCACAGCATGCATACATCAACGGGAACGACGTGGCGGAAAGAAGGAGTGAGCTGACAAGCAGATAAGCGTGGCACTGACAGGTCTATCTATCACATGTCTTTATTCGTCATTTTAAGGTATGTTTTTTCAAACGACTGGACATCTGTGCGTTCATTTGTTTTTGTTTTGTTTTTTCCTGAGCCTTTTCTCTTCATTCAGAACTGAGTTACAGAAACAGTTCATCAATAAATAAATAAATAAATAGTAAAAAGCCAAATGTCACTTGGTTATCATGTGTCTTGTAATAAAATGCACCATGACAAACTGGAATATGCACATATGCTAATGAGATTTGAAAGCTACTCTAGATGACAAGATGTTAAGTGAAAAACTATTTTGTTTAGTTTGTATATTTAGTTTGATTTTATTTAGTTTGTTTTACTGTTGTACTGTGATATTATATATATACTATAAAAAAACAAATTTCTTATAATATTACTATATTTTACTACTATATAGTATTCTTAAGATAAATAAACAAATGAATGAATGAATATCCATCCATCCATCCATCCATCTAGCAGTGCCAATATTTTAAAAATAATTCTCCATTTGTGTTCTACAGAAGACAGAAAGTCATGTGGTTTGGAATTAAATGAAGGTGAGTAAATGACCAAATTACCAAATTTTTGTGTGAACTATTTCTTAAAATGAAGACCCAAATGGAAAAATTCTAGATCCTGAGTAGATAAATCAATAAACAGGCACCTCAACTGCCTTACTGGTGGTTAAATTGAAAGCCATAACGTTCACCTGTTTTAACACAAAGCCTTTTGACATTTTCTCTTTGTGACAAAAGCGATAAAATGAAACCGAGAATTACATTTGACATTTCAATTCAAAGTATCTGATGAAGTATCTGTCTTAATCTTGTCCAAAGGAATGGCAGCCATTTTGCATTTCCCTTGGAGACCAGTGGTTAAGTGGAAGGATAAGGATCACAAAAAGGCCCCTTACAATTCAAAATAACATCTCCAGGATAAATGAGACTCTCAGAGCGCTCGTATTTCACCTGTTACGAGCACTATTTGAGATGGATACTATGCCAGTTGAAAAAAAAGTCTCTCAGCAGTCGATCTCATTAATGTACAAGCTTTGCACAGACAGATAAATCTGTAGTTAGCTATGTGGCATTTCTAGCATTCGTGCCTGTCTCGCAGTGAATCACTATTGTTGACCTTTACTGATGGCAGTCATATTGAAAGCCAAGCCATCATTTGCCTGAAAACACACAGACAGAAGTATTGACATATTGAAAGAGACAAGGAGACTATTTTCCCTCAGGGTTTATATACAGTGGTTTGGAACATTACAAGGGCTTTAGGGGGCTAGTGGGTCTTTTACAACTCAAGAAAGGTCTTAAATTCAATACAGTTGTCAATTACTGGCTGCTTCAATTGTGTGGGTTAGGGGTGGCCAATATACCAGTTTGACACCATAAACTGTTTTGAGTATTTTTGAGTATGATTTCTATCATGTTTTATGCCAAATCGCTTAAAAACTGCTTTGCTGCGAACAACAATTTAACAATTAGGTGCAAGAATGTCTAATTTTTTTGTTGAATTAAACAAAAAAATGCTGAGCAATACAGAATATTATATTATTTAATTTTTAAAATGTAAAATGCAATATATAACTGACATCTATATATCTATCCCCTTCCTGATTTCTTATTTTTTTTGCATGTTTGTCACACTTTAATGTTTCAGATCATCAAACAAATTTAAATATTAGTCAAAGATAACACAAGTAAACACAACATGCAGTTTTTAAATGAAGGTTTTTATTATTAAGGGAAAACAAAATCCAAAACTACATGGCCCTGTGTGAAAAAGTGTTTGCCCCCCTGTTAAAACTGTGGTTTATCACACCTGAGTTCAATTTCTCTAGCCACACCCAGGCCTGATTACTGCCACACCTGTTCGCAATCAAGAAATCTCTTAAATAGGACCTGCCTGACAAAGTGAAGTAGACCAAAAGATCCTCAAAAGCTAGACATCATGCCGAGATCCAAAGAAATTCAGAAACAAATGAGAAAGAAAGTAATTGAGATCTATCAGTCTGGAAAAGGTTATAAAGCCATTTCTAAAGCTTTGGGACTCCAGCGAACCACAGTGAGAGCCATTATTCACAAATGGCAAAAACATGGAACAGTGGAGAACCTTCCCAGGAGTGGCCGGCCGACCAAAATTACCCCAAGAGCACAGCGACGACTCATCCAAGAGGTCACAAAAGACCCCACGACAACATCCAAAGAACTGCAGGCTTCACTTGCCCCCATTATGGTCAGTGTTCATGACTCCACCATAAAAAAGAGACAGGGCAAAAATGGTCTGCATGGCAGAGTTCCAAGACGAAAACCGCTGCTGAGCAAAAAGAACATAAAGGCTCGTCTCAGTTTTGCCAGAAAACATCTTGATGATCCCCAAGACTTTTGGGGAAAATACTCTGAGGACTGACGAGACAAAAGTTGAACTTTTTGGAAGGTGTATGTCCCGTTACATCTGGCATAAAACCAACACAGCATTTCAGAAAAAAGAACATCATACCAACAGTAAAATATGGTGGTGGTAGGTGATGGTCTGGGGCTACTTTGCAGCTTCAGGACCTGGAAGACTTGCTGTGATAAATGGAACCATGAATTCTGCTGTTTACCAAAAAATTCTGAAGGAGAATGTCTGGCCATCTGTTCGTGACCTCGAGCTGAAGCGAACTTGGGTTCTGCAGCAGGACAATGATCCAAAACACACCAGCAAGTCCACCTCTGAATGGCTGAAGAAAAACAAAATGAAGACTTTGGAGTGGCCTAGTCAAATTCCTGACCTGAATCCTATGAGACGCTGTGGCATGACCTTAAAAGGGTTTATGCTCGAAAACCCTCCAATGTGGCAGAATTACAACAATTCTGCATAGATGAGTGGACCAAAATTCCTCCACAGCGCTGTAACAGACTCATTGCAAGTTATCGCAAACGCTTGATTGCAGTTGTTGCTGCTAAGGGTGGCCCAACCAGTTATTAGGTTTAGGGGGCAAACACTTTTTCACACAGGGCCATGTAGTTTTGGATTTTTTTTCTGCATGTTGTTCACTTGTGTTATCTTTTACTAATTTTTAAATTTGTTTGATGATCTGAAACATTAAAGTGTGACAAACATGCAAAAAAATAAGAAATCAGGAACGGGGCCAACACTTTTTCACACCACTGAATATATAATTACTTTGAACATTTATTTGAGTCAGGACCTTTTTAATGTTTTTCATTGCAAATTATTTATAACGTACAAAAGTATAACATTAATAATAAATTGGGGTGTGAACCTACAATGGCTCACGGTGCGGTTCGGTTAGGATTATCATGTCACGATTCGGTTCAATTCGAGATCACGAGGATCACAATGCATTGACGATGCCGCATCCTCAAGTTTCAATTGTACTTAACATTTATACAATTGTCAATAATAAAAGCAGTCAGAATATGAAATGTACCGCCTGGTTCTTAAGGTAGGGTTTACCCCCTGCTATTGAGTGAACATTGAACGAGCATTGGAGCTTGTTCGAGAATAAATGGGCGTGCCAGATTAAGACTCTGATTCGAAGATGTGTTGTGTTGTTAATTGTCATAGAAATCACGTGACACATGACGCTTCACTTTCTATCTAGTCACGTGTGCGATTCACTTTGCGTGTCGAAATGTTCGATCCCCCAGATCTTACTTCACGAATACGTATGCGACAAATGACGTCAGAAAAGCATCAGTGCATTATAATCGGTTATGGTCTATTACTGAACCGATACCGAATCGTTCCTCATCTGCATAACGATGCATCGAATAAACGATTAATTTCAACACCCCTAATAATACTACATATACATAAAGCATTAGTGCTGTATTTTATGTAAACACGAACTTTTATTTTGGATGAGATTAATTGATTTGACAGCACTAAGTACTTTATCTATATCTATATGTATATTAGTACTATATATAGGAATATAAATACACTACCAGTCAAAATTTTTTAACAGTAAGATTTTTAGTTTTTTAAAGAATTCTCTTCTGCTCCCCAAGCCTGCATTTATTTGATCCAAAGTACAGCAAAACAGTAACATTTTGAAATGTTTACTATTTGAAATAACTGTTTTAAATTTGAATATATTTTGAAATGGAATTTATTCCAGATTTCAAAACGGAATTTTTAGCATCATTACTCCGGTCACACGATCCTTCAGAAATCCTAATATTCATATTAGCTTTTCAGGTTTCTTTGATGAATAGAAATTTCAGAAGAACAGAATTTATCTGAAATATAATCTTTTGTAACATTAAAATGTGTTTATCATCACTTTTAATCAATTGTAAGCATCCTTGCTAAATAAAAGTATAATAAATTACATTTTACAATATATTCAAATAGAAAGCAGTTATTTTAAGTAGTAAAAATATTGCACAATATTACTGCTTTTGCTGTATTTTGGATCAAATAAATGCAGGCTTGGTAAACAAGAGAATTCTTTAAAAAAACATAAAAAAAATAAAAGTAAAATTAAAAAAATTACTATATATAATACTTGAACCTTCTCGTCATTGGACCTTCTGTATTTTCAAGTTTTTAATCTATTTTCAATAATAAAAAACAATGTGCATAATGTACTATATATAATGATAATAATGTATGCTCATATCAGTCCAACCTTGCTTGATAATGGGATGGAGGTTTTTGTGGAGTGAAGGTCTCTCTTCCCTGTTCTTAATACCGTCACCAATCCTCCCAACAGCAGGGCATTCTCTCATACGCCTACAGTCACATTCCTTCATCAGACTGTTCAGGCTTTAGAGTAGCCTCAAGTCCAATACTCATATCCTGCGAGGGGTGTGTGTCTGTGTGTAAAGAGGCAATGAGGCAAGAGAGGACAGAGAGAGGGATGAATTCAGGCACTGAGAGAGAAGATGATGAAAAGGAGCTCAATTAAAGAAGCTGTGGCATGTTACACATTCCAAACGATAAGTTGTAACATGTTCTCCAGGATAAATCCACAACAAATATTCGGTTACTAAAACTAACATAACCATTAGATGGCTAATGCTGTCTTCTGACAAGAAGACTGTGAACTAAAGACGTTTTATTAAAAAATAAAATAAAAATAAAAATTATGAAAACAGCCTTTTCAGGAGCAGTATATTCCAGTCATTCCAAACCTGTATGATGTTTTTTTATTCTGTGGAACACAAAAGGAGAAATTTCGAAGAAAGTACTTATTGCTTTTTACCATGTAACTGAAAGGAGATATGGACTGTCAATGTCATGCTCCAAAATGGCAAAACGTGACCATAAACATTGATAAAAGTAGTCCATGTGTCTTGTGTTCTATATTTCAGAAACTAAATCAACCAAAATTAAATACATTTTCACAGATTTCCCCATCTGTCACAGGTTTATGTTAAAATATGGACCGCCAAGACACACTGTGCCAGATTTAACATTAACGACGTCAAACTTATGCCATATTTAACTGCATGGAAAACAGCAGCCGGAATAATCTATAAAATAACCTAATTTGAGCTCCAACATGTAAGTGGCATTCAGATGTTTTAGAAGGATCTTTGCTTGTTTTTCTACTAGAATGTGTATCTTGTTCTTCAGATCTTTTAAAAAAATAATATTTCATCTCTGTGCCACAAGGGATAACTGATGTAGGTAAATTACTGCATGGATAAACTGAGCTTTGAAATCCTGTATCGTGCTACGTCTAAATGTAGCGTCACGTGAACCATGTCAAGTTCCTCTCTGCGTCTGAATCAGGGGCCCGATTTTCCATTCAAACCTCTTGCTTCCTTCATTCTTCCAGAATAAGCTCATTGAGACGAAGATATACTTTTCTCTTTTTTCTTCTCTGCAATGAAATTTTGTCGCAATGACACAACAAACTTTCTTTCTCAGCCAGACTGCAAGTCAAAGCGACATATGACCCACTGGGTCTCTCTACAATCGGCGAACAATAAGCTTGTTTTTGCACATTTCATGTTTTTCCCCCTCACAGCTACTTTGGTTGTGAATTATGCGCTCTGAGGAAAAAAAAGGTTAATGTTCTCCTCATAACCCACATACACTTTTGTCATAACAAGCGCACACTCACAGACTCACAGTTTTCTGTGTACATTGTAAACAGCCAGCACTGACCTCTCCGGAGCTGAAATGGGTTAGTAGAGGTCAATCTCGAACAACAATTCAAAGCTCTTTTCTGATCTACAGTCACCTTTGTCGAAGACCGCTTTGGTGAGCGGTCAAAAAAAGCCCATTGAATAAATGTGCAGATCAGCATAGTGATTCTGAGAGAACGAGACCTGAAATATCACTTTGAGGCCTGAGACTCGAGATCAGTAAACTTGACTATAAAATATTGCTTATTAAACATTTTCATCCTCATTTACTTCACAGCTAGAGTGGAAAACATACTGTAGTGAACGCAAATGAAAGCCCCATTAGATGACAACAATTCAATAGCTTTAACACTTCATATTAATTCTCACAGTTGTTAATATACAAAGCTAGCTAAACATCCTGTTTAGAAAATTGTAATTCAAACTACGTTTAGAAAACAAATCCTGTTGGAATATCGCTTTTTTTGTCAGGATTCAGCACTGCTTATAATGATCGGGAAACTAAATATTTGAAACCATCAGAAACGAAGTTGGCAGTGCTGATTAATTATTTACTATATTCTAGTAATCCTTATAAATATAACAGAAGCTGAGAAAAGACTGTAAATGATGTAGAACATATTTCAGTCCTTTGGCAATGTGAAAAAGTACAGCTTCTGTATTTTCGCCCAATTGATCATTTGACAAACTGTCAGAATAATTGATAAAGCACTCAAAATGAATTGTTAGTTGAAGCCTTGAGTGTCTCATCTGTTATATCCATTCGGATTCAAGACAACAGGATGTGTACGATTCCTCTTTCCTGCCAATTTGACAATGCAACCTCTTCCGCAAAGCAACAATTAGAGTGTCTTTGTGAAAAGGCAGATACAGAAATCTTTCAATTATACTGGCATGGTCACTCTGGCCCACATATACATTTTCCTCACACCATCTGATCAAATGTTCAAAGTACACAGAGTGAGCAAAAAAGCACTCAAGGACCATGCTGTGAGCCACTGCAAGAGAAAAAAAATGCTCCCTTAAAGGTTCTGTGTTATCTTTACCAATTTAAAGGACAAACGAGTGGCACGCTTCGACAGGCCGCAGTGTGATTCATCTTTATCAGCGAACCACACCAAACCCTCAGACCTCGCATCTACTGCCAGACACCACAGGGACACCAGAATGTCAACAATTGACTTACAAACAAAACGCCTCACTTCCCCCAAAATATCATCACATCTGCCATTTCAAGTCCATAGCCATTGCATCCCACCTCAGCACTGAGTAATTGCTGGCCTGAGGCGGAAATCACGAGGAAATAAGCTTATCACAAACGCAGCAGTTTTAAAGCTCTTTCAGGAAATGAAAGAAACTGACCAAACTAAACATGTTATCTGTAAAGGAAGCAATGATTGTAGGCAAGTGTCAGTCTAAATGTCAAACTTTTAAAAGAGGCGGTTCGAGGTGCACATATTTTATCCTTTTCTGTCAAGGAAAGTTTACAAGATGTTTGCTGTTTGGCATTTAAGCGATGAGCTAAGAGGCCACATGCTCTTACTCGTCCTAAAACAAGCGAACAAAGAAAACTTCACATTGTCAACAATACATAATAAGACAACTATAAATGACAGTATTGATAACAATAATATCAATAAATGGTAGCGCTGGGCGCCAGTGGGCGGTATACCGGTTCATACCGAATACCGGTGTTTATTTTTGTTATGATATGAATTTTTTAAAATACCGCAATACCGGTGTATATCGCTTAAACAACGTTCGGAACGCGACACTGTTTGAAAGGGGTCCCTTTTCACTGTTGCACTGTGGTGAGGGAACAGCTGTATGTGTTACTAAGCGTGAAAGTTCCGAAACTGAAGCTGTAGAACTAATAGAACGTGATGACACAGAAGAACTCATCCACAATATCCACATTGACCGCCACAAATATCCACCGCCCCCTGCCATCAGCTCCCAGCGTCTCACACACACGAGCGCGACTTTAGCACTAGATTTAGCAACTTTCAGACCCTTTTAGCGGCTTTTTTTCTATAGAATATTCATACTGACAAACCTAGCGACTTTTTTGGATAAACCTTAGCTATGGTTCAGTTGGAAGATTTCGCCAGTGCTGTCCCGCGAACGCGAGGTCTGACTTTCCCAGAGAAGTGTCACCTCTCTCGGCGTCTGTTCTGTGCAGTGAGCGGCAGAGAAGCAGCGCATTCAGTTGGCCGCACCGCAGCTGACTCGTCAATAAATGAGTACAAAACAGCGTTTCCTGTCACTTATTGATTTGTTACTCAGACTCAAAAGTAATATAGCCAAAACAACCGCATAGCCGCTCTTTAGTGTAGATGCATGTTGATTTTATCAGACGATGCAGCGATTATAAATGAGAGTGACTCCTGGTTAACATGTATTAAAAGGGGTCGTGTTTAGTCACTATTTATTGTGGTATTTTTTGACAATATTCACTCATCACGACAGTAAAATAGGGCATTCTAAGTCAATATACTGCAGTTTTTTTCTCTCTCAATCAGTAGAAAATATGGTAAACACCCGGTCATGCATAAAAAAAAAAAATACCGTCATATACCGTGAAACCGGTATAATTTTGGAAAATACCGTGATATACATTTTTGGTCATACCACCCAGCACTAATAAATGGTTAAATACAATTACAAAATGCAATGGAAAATGTATGTGAACCCCATTGGATTTACCTGGATATCTGCATGATTGCTGTGTAATTTGATCTGTTACTTATTGTAGTTGAGGCCCATTTCCACTATAAGAGTAAAAAAAAAAAAAGAAGAAAAAAAGTAACTGCGACTCCGTCTTGTAAAATTCTTGACATTTGATTCTGTTCAGTCCATAGTGAACACAGTGAAGGCCCCTGGGGGTCCATATGTCCTCACCAAAATATCGTAGAGATACTGAGGTTGGCTCTTTGTACTTAAAGCACTGTACTGAGAACCTGTGTGGGAGCCATAAAGACAATGTAGGGGTCCCTGCTATTTTGCAGCACAAGAATATAATTTAAACATGTGGACATGGTCTTTTTATTTGTGGTGGTTTAGCTACAGGCAGGTGAGTTTTATCAGGGTTGGATCAAATCTCTAGAGGAAAGTGGCCTTGAAGGAGCAAGTTTGCCCATCACTGCTCTATAGACAGCAACGCAACTGACACGCTCAAGGCCCAGAAAGGTAGTAAGGACATTGTTAAAATTGTCCATGAGACATCAGTGGTTCAACCTGAATTTTAAAAAGCTATGAGAATACTTTTTGCGTGCAAAGAAAACAATTTCTTCTCTTCCATATAAGTCAGCTGTGCCTCGTTTACAAGCAGAAGAAGACGCACGCTGTACATAAAAGAGTCTTTGTAAACATGAAGATTCTGACAGAGAGGATGACTTGCAATTTTTTGCCCAGCCTTACTAAAAAAAGAGGTTTCTTTGACCAACGACAACTTTGCAATTACCAGTTAACTTTACGGTGCGCTAATCTACTGTAAAATGTGTTATCTGCATTTTACAACAAATTCGAGTGTTGATTATCCAACAAATGACAATTGGAATTATCTTTTATACTGTGGCATTTTTCAGTTAGGTCTGAATTAAACAGCTTCAACTCAAAATGATCCCCTTGTTATATTAATTAATTACGAAATCAATTTGATAGGCTTTCATACCGAACAGGTTTATACTGCTAACAAGTGGCACTTTTGTTAAGCTCTAGCAGTGCTGTACTCCAAACACTGCCCCATGAAATCCATCACTGGGAAGTAGCAGCACTGATGTATCTGCAGCTCTGTTGATAGGATTATCCGCATGTGACAAGAATCTCTCAATCAGCTGAGATGAACCAGGCTGGGAGACCCATGTCAACATCCGATCTGTCCTGTACATGTCAGAGGCTTGAAATCTTCCATACCAGTGGAGCTGTCAATACTATGAACGTAGAGTGCAGATTAATAACCGCTGGGGACTGACCGCAAGGTTGTTAACAGATTAATTATTGGAATAAAGCCACTGGGCTAATGGTGATTTCAGATAATGTAATTCGATTGTCATTGTTCCAACCACAAAGGGCACACTGGCCCTTTTTTGTGGTGTTGGATCATTGAGGAATCTAGTTCACTGGGCTTCACCAAAGCTCTGACTGGGTCACAACACTGCTGGGGGTGACCCTCCATGTTCAACTAAACCCAGAAGGAACTTTTATTGCTAAGAGGTTGCTCTTTCCATCAGCTAGGAGGTCTCAGCTATGTATTAAAGTCACTTTGGTTTCAGATGCTTCTGTGAAAATTTCTAAGAAAAAAACCCCCATAAAAAATGTTTGCTGTAAGAGCATAGAGCTATAAAATTATGTGGACAGCATACTTCAAATAATTTGGTTTTGGGAGAATCGAATGAGAATAGTTTGAGTTCACAGTTCACATTACTTTTGAGGTCTGAGATATTAGAAATGTAGCTTTTGCATTCATGTTTGTTTAATATGGTTTTGAAAAACTTGTACCACTGTATAAAATAAAAACAATTTAATGACTGTAAAATGTCATGCGGTTCAACCATCAAGTAAAACTTATTTTTTTCTTATACACTGAATACACTTGATACATCAAAAGTTTTTAATAATATTTTTATTTATCTATTTCAAACATCTTGTGTAATTAATTAATATCATTCAAATATTCTTAGTTTTTAATTATTATTATAATTTTGTTAAATTTTGACCTTGATTTTAATTAAGGTCAATTCTTTCTTGCTTTTTTCTTTCTTTCTTTCTTTCTTTTACAAACAGCATTAGGTATTACTTCGCTAATATTATTCAATATTTTTAAATTTCAATTATATTTACTTATTTAATTATTTTCAAATATCATGAGTTATAAATTCATGAATATCATTCATTTGAACTTTTAATCATATATAATGCTTTTTATTTACTTAAATATATAACATTTTTGGAGAGTCACACCACACTTTACAGCCTGTCAGTGTCAATAAATCATTAAGAAGCTAAATATTAAAACGTCAATAGTGTCAGTCTTGTGAGAAAAATCTTAAAAGCATGAAAATTTAAGCAAAATTACCTTTTTACATTTCTAGCGCATCAACAGTCAGTAAATGGTAACCCTGCAGCAAATACCTTGTAATCAATTAATTAACTGTAAGTTGAGGTCTAAGTCCTACAAAGCTCCTTATACTGCGCCCGGAGGATTAGATGTCACGGTCACCAGCGAGGCCAGGGCAGCTCACACACCACTAAACTCCCAAACAAGATTTATTTACAAGGTAAATGAAAAAGATTTGATTTTAAAGGCGATAAGCTCTTAAAGAAGTTCTTCTGACAGGTCTCTGGCAGAAAACTGCACATGGCAAAGGTGACGGAATCAATGGTATTAACAGTGCTAATTTTCCGCCTCAGGAGAAAGAAGGGAAACTACTCATGTCGTGCAGTAGAGCTGACCCTGCAGATGTGACAGGGCCGCATCCTATTAACACCTGTTTGCGATGTGGCGGCACTCTGGTTCTCACAAAGTCTAGCATGTCCAGACTCCAGGACAGATTGATGTGAGCGAGTTTCGAAAGCTGCTTCTTGGCTCCTGTGAAGAGGAAGAACACATTCGTGCTGAACAGACAGTTGTCCTCAAACATTTACGACTGCCAAAGTCAGGGAGGATAAAATAACACGCAGCAAGAATGCTGTGGATATTTTTACAGACCACAGAGATTAATTACACTCTGCCACCACAAATAATTAATTAATGCATGCAGCACTAAAAATGAGGTTATATATTTGTATTTAAATGAACCTAAATGTATTTTTTTATTATTTAATTTTTTTATTATTTTTTTTTTTATATAACTTTTGGCAATTTTAGCAGCCGTGAATTAATTAGCATGCTGTGCTTTTAGACAGCTGGCATGAGAAAAACACTCTAAAAAAGTTTATTTCAATTAAAAATTAAATGCAGTCCCTTTAAAGCACCACAGACACATTCAGAGAGCTGTGTTTCGCAGCTGCATCAATGTTATTGCCCTTTTTTAACATGTAGCCACAAGCTGCACTTTTAAGATGTCATGCCAAGTTCAAAACAGTGTTTTTCAGTCTAAAAATAAGTCTTGAGAAACCCATGCTTTCAGTTTCACTCCGCTGTTCTCCGTCCAGCTGCTATTGAAGATGCTGTCTGATGTAAAACATCTAATTGGTGTGAACCTGAAACCAGTCTAAATATACAGGGCATCTTTAAGACTGATTATTATATATTGATCATTACATTTTTTTAAGTTTAGAAATCGTAGTTTTGCACATTTAGATTTTTAATGCACTTTTTATTTTTGCCATTGAGTGTGGCAGCAGAAGACAGATAAAAATGTACATCTCTTTGATGGTGTTAGAGTTAGTTAAATTTCAATTTTCAATTGATTCATTTCAAATTCTAATGTATTTTGCATTATTAAATAGTCACAGAAGTCCTTGCATGGCATTTTTATTATTACTTTAACAATAGAATACGTTGGAAATGCACTGCTTTTGATGCACTGTTATATTAGCGCATAGAAATGAAAATAATTTTCATATAAATTCATTATTATTTTTAACTTTACTGAAACTGGAATTTTTGCATTTACTTGTCAGCAATGACTGTTCGATCAAAATTATGGTTCCTCTGAGCCATTTCAGAGCGAATACATCAATATTGTTTACATGTATTATGTACACTTTTTCAGCAATATTACCCAGTCCTAGTCTTCTTTAGAACTGAATACAATTTTGAAACTAGTAGCAGTTTGTTCATGGTGCACACACCCTCACACATGGAGCTCTGCCCATGTTCCACATCAAACGGCTGAATTCCTTTGCGTTCGCCTCTACGGGACAACAGGGAAAGTCAAAGTACAGTACTTTCAGGCATTCCGTTCTTGGGTTTGGCCGACCCCCCACGCTCTCTTTGAAAACAGGACATTGTTAAAACAGAAACATGTTGCTTTTGGCATGAGAGGCTGCTCTCTCCCTCCATACAACGAGGCCTGCAATTAGCATGGCCGGCTCCCCAGAACAAATATTCTCCACTGTAATCCTGCCAAGGCAGCAGAGACACAGCTCTACTGCAAGAATGCTTGGCATTTCCTTTAATGTGCTTTGGCCGAGCTGGGTCAGAGAAAACCAACAGTAACAGCAGAACAGAGTCCCACACAACAAAACTTCCTGTACACGCTCATTTTCTCTATCGAACATGCACACTTTTCCTATAGAAAGAAAAACACATTTCCATCCCGTCATTCCTTTTACTTGCTACTGTTCTCTAATGGTTTTATATATATTATCACACATGTGGCTTACATACGTGTATATGCTAAATAAGCTTTCTATTTCCATAGAAACCTCTGGCAAAATTTAAAGTTATATCTTTCAAGCGACAGTTTCTAAAAGTAGTGCATTCATCCACTTACCAAATTACTGCAACCTCTAGGTCAGGGGTCTAAACTGGATCAGTGGAAGACTACCATTCACCTCCATGTTAATTTCAAATACAGGCTCTCTCTAAAAGAGGTCCAGTACATTCCCTTACCACCGTTTAGCCCAGTCATTTCTCACTGACAGTAAAATTGCCTTGAATAACCTGGACCCATTTCTTCAGAAGTCTCAGTTGATCCAAAGAAGCCTGTACGTTTGATGGTCAAAAGCACTCCACCGTTAAAACAAGTGCATGACACCCTGAAACAAGCACTTTGACCCTTTCCCATCTAAATTTCTCTCTGCTGCAAATACATGTGAATGACATACTGTCTTACACACTGAAGTCCCTTCAAAGTCATTTTAGTCGGCGGCCATCTTGGCAACAGGCATACAAGTTCAGCTGCTGTCTACTTGAATGGGGGAAAATCTATTTGTCAGTGACATCTTAAATTAGCAAACAAATCTGACAGCAACAGTATCAAACATTTTCATAGCCATTTTTGTAGCCATTCTAGAGTAAATAAAAACAGAACATGTCTCTATCTACCGTCTCAGACTAATTTTAACAGACGTTACCATATTTAAATCCATTCCCATTGTATAACACATTTTTCTCCCTCAATATGTGTGAAAATATACCAAGGGGAACAGATTCTGTGTGGGGCTAACCTTTGTTGGCCAAAAATGTAATTCCTCAATGTGTCATAGTTTAAGTATTAACTTCTCAAGCAAATGGACGTGACTAATTAATTCTGAGAACCTTGAACAGTGTCTCAGTACCTTAAAGATCAATCTTTTTACCATCCTTCTAGTCTCACTTAGACCAATTATTCTTGCTAAGAACCGCCCACTTAGTGACTGACTTTTAAAGCAACTGGCCACTGTTTTTTTTTCACGTGCCATTGGGTTTATTTAAAACAGGTCATGCTACAACAGATAAAGCAGGATATGAAAACTAACATCTTTCCATCAGGTCTGGTGATGATTTACTGCTCTGGAATATTTTTTTACCCTGAGAGAAAATCTACTTAGACACCAAAGGTCAACATATTATTACGGTTTTATTGGGGATTGATTTCCTGTAGTACCAATGGTAGCAGAGAATATGGATGTCATTAGAGAACCTTGAAGAGGGCACTGTGACGGCATTATCAATCTTTACCGTCCTTTCAAAAGACCCCACTCCTCACAGTACTGGCTGAAGAAATCAAGAGGTCACAGCACTGTTCAAAATAGAGCCTGTTCCGATGCGCTACTGATAATATCAATAGCACTTATCTATTCAGCGTTCGCCCTTGTGTCTGCCAGCTTCCCGTAAAGAAAAAACATTCCCTTGTGAGGAAGGACGTTTTTCCTTCAGGCTGAAGAGGGTGAATGACCTCGAAGAACGAGCCCATATTTCAGGTGATTCTGATTTGGTTGCACGTGCAGTTGCTTAAATACACTTCTTTCTCTTCCCTTCACCAGCAGCACAAAAAGAACATCGGAACTGAAGTACGAGGTAAAATTTAATCATATTACGGCGACGGCTCCACTTCTGTGTGACAGAAGCAATTGTTTAATGTAAAATCAATAAAATCTCACAATGTCTGCTTACTCTAGACACAAAAGATGGCCAGGTTGATGAATCACGACAGTAATGTTTTTCATATGCAAATGATAACTGCTGAGCGCATACCATTACAACACTGCAAAACATGTGCTTTGGCCCACGCTCCTCACGGCACTGAACGCAAACAGATGTATGAGGAGATTGGAAGAAAAACAACTTACGCAACAGCCAGAAAATGCATCACGTTCTCAAGCAACAAAAAGTGTTCGCCAGCAGCATGGTCTCTCCATGCTCTGTTAAAAACTTTTATTACTGAACTTGCTTTGGACTAGCATGAGCAAAACAACTACATGAGCAAAACAAATCTTCAGATATGAAGCACTAAAACAAATATAAAACTATAAAATGAATAATATTTTATTATCTGAAAAATTGTGAGTGTGTTTGCCTGTGCAAATTTAGCAGTTGCTAAGGTGTTCCAAGTAGTTTTTTTCTTTCTTTTTGTCATTTCTGCAACATAGGCTCATTGGGAAAAGCATGTATCTATCTACTTTTTAGCAAAAACATACCTATAGGCCTATATCAAATTTGCTAAAGTTTCTAGCTACAATGAACATTAGTTGCAGTAAAATATTTTCAAAAATAGCTTGAATTTCTTTTCACATATTATGATGGAGGTTACTGATTAATAAACACACTTTTTTTGCATGGCTCCTTGCACAATACTATGTTATGACCTAAAACACTTTTACCATAGTGCATGATTTGTAAACTAATACATTTTGATGTTTGCATCACATAACCAGCTTCATATGTACAGGTGCATCTCAATAAATTAGAATGTCGTGGAAAAGTTAATTTATTTCAGTAATTCAACTCAAATTGTGAAACTCGTGTATTAAAAAAATCAATGCACACAGACTGAAGTAGTTTAAGTCGTTTATTTTAATTGCGATGATTTTGGCTCACATTTCACAAAACCCACCAATTCACGATTCAACAAATTAGAATACTTCATAAGACAATAAAAAAAAAACATTTTTTGTGAATTGTTGGCCTTCTGGAGAGTATGTTCATTTACTGTACATGTACTGAATACTTGGTAGGGGCTCCTTTCGCTTTAATTACTGCCTCAATTCGGCGTGGCATGGAGGTGATCAGTTTTGTAGCACTGCTGAGGTGGTATGGAAACCCAAGTTTCTTTGACAGTGGCCTTCAGCTCAACTTTTCTTTTTTTTGGTCTCTTGTTTCTCATTTTCCTCATGACAATACCCCATAGATTCTCTATGGGGGTTCAGGTCTGGTGAGTTTGCTGACCAATCAAGCACACCAACACCATGGTAATTAACCAACTTTTGGTGCTTTTGGCAGTGGGGGCAGGTCGCAAATCTGCTGGAAAATGAAATCAGCATCTTCAAAAAGTGGTCAGCAGAAGGAAGAATGAAGTGCTCCAAAATTTCTTGTTAAAAAGGGTGCAGTGACGTTGGTTTTCAAAAAAAAAACAATGGACCAACACCAGCAGATGACATTGCACCCAAATCATCATAGACTGTGGAAATTTAACACTGGACTTCAAGCAACTTGGGCTATGAGCTTCTCCACCCTTCCTCCAGACTCTAGGACCTTGGTTTCCAAATGAAATACAAAACTTGCTCTCATCTGAAAAGAGGACTTTGGACTAGAGTGTAAGAGGGCTGAAAAGTTAGGAAGAAGAGCCGAGCCGCAGACCTCGAGTGCCCGAGCCCGACAAGTACATTTTGATTGACAGCTTTTTAAAAGCCCGAACCCGTTTACAGCCCGACATTATTTAAATGTGTGCACGCACACAGCTCTTTTGCCTTTTGTCAAGAATGAGTCATTTATACATGTTTTAACATAATTTATTCATGACCAATGTAGGCTATAGGCCACTTGGAAGTTGGAACAAACAAATAAAATAAGTCCTCTGTAACATCGTAACATCTCAGCACTCTAAATAGGCCACGGCATACACTTAGCCTATAAAAAAAGTCTTTCTTAAGTTAAATTAAGATAAATTCTAAATTAAGATAAGTATTTGGCAATAACGAAATTAAGATAAAGGCTCCGTGGAATTTGCTTCGCCACTTCTCTCCACAATCCAGCCTCAACGCGACGGTGAATAGCAGCTGAAATTTAATAAAAGAATAATGCCAATATTAGCCTATATACTCTGTCTACATTATGCATCTAAGACTCAATTAATATTTAGTTATAATTTGAAAAACCTGTGCTATAATTCGAAGTCCTGTGCTCACTGATGGTGCGTCCAGCAGCACTGAACACCCTTTCACTGCTGCTGCTACTGGCCGGGATGCATAGTACTGATCTGGCTAATTTTGCAAGTTTTGGGTAGGACGGTTTGTTGATCTTCCACCAGCCAAGAACATCCATTTCATTTTCCATGACAGCCGTTTCAATGTAGCGAGTGACCTCGTCATCTTCCCAGTCAGCTTGCTGTACATTTTCCCACTCCGCAAAATTCACTCTTTTTGCCGGAGGAGGAGTGGGTTCGACTCCAGAGAGCTCTGGGTCTCGAATCTCCACATCTAGTGCACCTGCAGCCATGGCTTGCAGAAGAGTGCGGGCATGAGCATGTACGGCATTCCTGTCTGAGTGTGACAACATTCTCAGCTGGTTAAATTTTGGCCAGAGGAATGTTGCGATCTTGTGGAGGTCCTGTATTATCACTTTACGCGCGAGCCAGTCTTCGTGCTGTTTACGCACGACAGCTTGCTGAGGGGAGTCCAGGGCATTGGACTGACAGTGGCGTTTCAGTTTCTCACACCAGAGACACACACGATTAAGTGTTGGATACTTGTCTCCCTCAAGTTCCCGCTGTGCTTCATAGAACGGCTTCAGAAAGTCTATCAAAAAGCCCAGTGTGTCCTGTGCTATTTTTTCAATGCGCGCGCTCTCCCCTCGTGCCTCCAGCTTTTCATGGAGCTCATGATAAATGGCCTGTATAGAAGTCAGTGTGAGGTACACCGTACTGAACCGAGTGTCTCCCATTTGCAGCAATGTTGTTGACAGTTGCGCAGCCAACCCCGACTGTTTAACGTACCTGACTAATGATTTAGCAGCAGAAATGGTATCTCCTATGTCCAGAGCACCGTCGGCTTTGGATAACTTGGCAATGTCGAGTCCATGGCGCAGTACCGTATTAATGACATGGTCAATGCAGTCCAATCTCTGGTATGGCCGCAGAGCTAATTTAATGTTTGCCCCCTCATCGGTCACCCAAACAATTTTGCTGAGAGAGGAAGCGTCAAGCCCAAACTTTGTCACCAGTAGTTTCAATATCTCCCGTCTGACATTTTCTCCCGTCTTTGCAACTTCCAAAGGGAACATTGTAGTTGTCAGGGTTTTATTCACCAGTTCCATATCCTCACTTATGAAATGGCATGTGATTGTCAAATAACTAATTTTCCGATAATCCTCTGTCCAGATGTCTGTAGTAATTGCGACTGTGCCATCCTTCAACAAAGTCTTAAGTTTCTGTACTAAAGCTTCCCTCTTTTCTTCTGCCATGTCAGTGCACCTCTTCGCAATTGTCACATGGCGGGGAATAACAGAGTTTACGGGAACCCTCCCATACACAGCCCCGACATTAATTAGTTCTTGCGCCAGCTCTTCAAACCCCTCGCCATTTACGATATTAAAAGGCCTAATGTCTTTACAGCAAAAGCTGACAAACTTCTTTGTCATCGTTTGTTTCACCTTTGCAGGGATGGGTTTTGATGCTGTAACAAACGATTTGATTGAAGGTTGATCCTGGGCACTGGCAGGTGTTGAACAGCTTCGATCAACATGCCTTATCAGCGACGAATTCCCTGTCGTTTTGCTGTCGTACTTTAACAGAATATCGCATTTTTTGCATTTCAAGTGATTCATGCCCACTATGGAGGTCTGGACACTGGGAGTAGCTGGAGAGTATCTTGGACTGCACGGAGTCACGGTCGCATCGTCTCATGCCCGAGAACGCGTGCACAGTGGTAAGGAGTACCCTGGAACACACGCGTTTGCTGGTGCAACCAAAACGTAATCGCCAGAGGCAAGCCTCCGTTTCACCTCCTCATCATCCATTTTCGCATCTTTCTCGTGCTAATCGAAACGCATCATTTACGCGCTAAGCCCGAAGCCGTGTAAAAGATCTAAATTAAGCCCGAACCGAGCCCGGAACCGTTGGGTCCGTCGGCGTCCTGGCAGGGGGCCGGGGCCAAGATCTCCAGACCGCCTTGTTTGTTACTGGTCCCACGTGTACGGCACAACTCCTCACGCTCGGCGCTCAGACCGCACGCTTGGGGGTGGGTGTTCTCCTTAGCCCGGTAAGTATGTGGCCCTTTTTTTTTGATTTAATTGGTGCTGTGTTTCAGGGAGTGGAACCCCCCCCGACGGGAATGAAGTGCGCCGCGAGATCACCTTGGTGAAGGGCATTCAACTCCAATTCTTGAAGTTCGATTTTGCTGACAATCCTCATAAGGCGTTCGGTTCCTCTCGGTGGTTGTTGCATCTTTTTCTTCCACACTTTTTCCTTTCACTCAACTTTCTGTTAACATGCTTGGATACAGCACTCTGTGAACAGCCAGTTTCTTTGGCAATGAATGTTTGTGGCTTACCCTCCTTGTGAAGGGTGTCAATGATTGTCTTCTGGACAACTGTCAGACCAGCAGTCTTCCCCATGATTGTGTAGCCTAGTGAACCAAACTGAGAGACCATTTTGAAGGCTCAGGAAACCTTTGCAGGTTTTTTTGAGTTGATTAGCTGATTGGCATATGCCCATATTCTAATTTGTTGAGATAGTGAATTGGTGGGTTTTTTGTTAAATGTGAGCCAAAATCATCACAATTTAAAAGAACCAAAGACTTAAACTACTTGTCTGTGTGCATTGAATTTATTTAATTTATTTATTTAATTTATTTGAGTTGAATTACTGAAATAAATGAACTTTTCCATGACATTCTAATTTATTGAGATGCACCTGTATATTTTTTCTAGCGTAGTAACCTTGCTTGGTAGCGCACCTCATACAGCAGGTCCTATAAAACACAAGACAAAAAAAAGAGCTCAAAGACTTTTAGAAACAAGCTAAATGGCAAGGTTATTTCAAAAAACTTATTTTTATTTTGTTACCATTATCAGTTAGATTTAGGGTAGGAAGGTGGTACGCTATTTTGCCACTCACCAAATATTTTATTACAAAACTGTCAAAATACATACAACAACCAATGTAATAAAATGTTGCCACATTCACGTTCATCTCTTTCAGGAAAAACTGAACTCATTTTTAGTGCCATTTCACTTTGAAACTTGCAACGAGCAATGTAATATCATTTTGCTGAAATTTTGCCACAGGCATGTTTTCCCAATGTGCAAGGGGTTGCATTTCCGTGGTTGTCAGTCTGCTACCAGGGTGGTCCAAGTCAAGCCCACCACCAACTCGCTATGATATTTTTTTTCAGCAGGATTATGACTTAGTGCAGGGGCGAGGGAAGATGTTCTAGGCTTGGAGGTGCTGTAAGGTCGCGGGGGGGGGGGGTGTGATAGATGCTATTTACACTAAGTGAAAATATTATATTTTCTTAGCGATAGATGCTATTTACACTAGGTCAAAATAGCTGTATTTTTTTTGTGATATTTGCTATTTACACTAAGTGCAAATAGCTATTCTATTTATATTATGTTAAAAGGCTAATAGCAGGTAAGATTATCTGCTAATGAAATTATTGCAAATAGTGGCAATTCTGACACTCGCATTGTAACATTATAAAAACAGTATGGGAATAATAACTAGAGTGTAAATTTTAATCTATAATAAAATTATTATATCATAAGAGGAAGGAGCCAGCAGTTACTGGAGGTGCCACGCGTACACTACCCAGAAAACCCTACCCGATACTTTATTTGCAACTTTTTGATTATTTCCTTAATTTTTATTAAAAAGAAATGCTTTTCTGATGTGATTTGAAATTTGAAAAAAAAGTTTGCCAAAAAGGCAGATTCGAACCCGGGTTGATCATCATCACTGACGATCTACGCCATGAACTTCGAACGATCCCTTGGCCGTCTTTGTAATGTTGACTATCCCATCACAGTTGGTGGGTGGAGTAGAGTATAAAATGAGCCTTCTGACAACAATCACAGCCTCTTCTTATATGAACATAGCAAACAGGGTTAGAAGAGCACCAGGGCGTTAGCGCACACAGAGCAGCGAACAAAGAGCAAAGGGGGTGGGTACCCGCGACTATGGCTTAGGTAAAGTCGGAGCGTGGTGGAGTGTATTTTTTTTTGCCTGTGTTTATCGAGCTGGCACATAGCATCGATAACTAGTAAAAGACACATTAGCGGGGAAACCAACAGGTACATAACGAGGCAAGGGGAGTCTAGAAACACAACAACAACAGTACAAGCAGTGCATCAAGAGAGACGAGAAGGTAAGGAACTAGTTGAGACAAAAACATTTCCTCGTAAATTGATGAAATCTACAACAGAACAAGCAAACATCCCAGCACTGGGAGAGCGACGTCAACAGCACCAAATAAACAAGTAGACAACGGCAATCAACTGGATAGAACCAGGCCCATCGCTGCAGTGGGCGCACCTGATAAGCACCCATGACATCAAGAATCTCATTAGTAAAGCACAACCACCGGGAGCGGAGGGACCGTGAGTACTGAACCTCTACAGACAAATAGCCACCGCCGCCTGCGGTTAGTCAGGGATGCGGCAAGTTCAACCAACCAACAGCAAATTGCCCTCCCGCAACCGTTGCCAGGACTGTTGTGATAACAAGCATGTATTTTTATGTTTAATTGCCAGTGTGCCACCAGCTCAGACTCAACGCACAGGCACGCTCAGAGAATGCGAGCAAGTATCCATCAGGGACTGCATTTTTTCAACGCAACATTTGCATTCTGATAGCTCTAAAAGGAGCCTTATCAGCCTCTAGTAAATCAGCTTGTTTGTTTGTTTAATCACAGGCTTCTAAAAAAACCATCATATAAGCAAGATGCCTCTTTTTCTACCCCACCCTTTAGAAAAAAAACAACAACAAAAAACACGGCTCCAGGGATTTCGAACACGTTTGTTTTGCCGATGGCTATGCTTAGGGAAAGGCAAAACTTTTTCGAAATTTGTTTGAGTTTTTATTTAGGGGAAATTTGAATAAGACAAAAAATAGCTTGGGAAATGACCTACTGCACATTTGCACAAAAAACTAAACTGCATTGACTGTCGCTGACATTCTCAGTTTTATTTATATGCATGAATTTAAATAATTCACAGGTAATTATCCCTTCAGTGATGCCAAAAATTAACACTTAGATTATTTTTGGATTCTCTCAAAACTAATAAGGAAGCTTATTCCAGTTAGCAAAGCTAATTAGAAATAATTAAGAAGAATGAATGGCAGAAGAACACATAAAATTTTTGATATATTTATTAAAATGCGAGTTTTACCTTGCAACAAATTGTACAGGGACTCATTATAGAGCCAGTTTTTGAGTATGCTCACAAAATCAAGCAATCGAGAGTTCAAACACATATCAAGGCATTAAACAGCATGATGACATTATGACTACTGCAGAAAGATATGAGCATGCAGGTACAAGTTTTACGCTAGAAGTAGACAGAGAGAAAAGGTAATGAGAATGGAGAAATAAGAGGTACCTTCAATCTTCTGCAGGGCTGTCTGACAGGCTTCCTGGCTAGCAAACTCAAATGGGTTGTTGCATGTTCGTACACTGTCACATTCACACTTCCCATCAATGATGTTACAGCCCGTAACCAGGTTTTCATTGCATGGCTCAAAGCCCAAGAGTTGGTCGTCATCCCAGTTTTCATCTGAGTGAAAATGAAAGAGACACATATCAATGAGGACGCCACAGAAACAGAAATTCGTAGTAATAAATTACCAGATCAAACAGAGCAACCAGATTTTAAAATTCTGAATCATCCCGATATATTTTTACAGTATCATTAAAATTGTGGGTTCCCCAAAGCCAACAGGTCCGGCGATGCTGAAGTAATGAGGCTACTGAATGCTAGAGAGGAGCACATGGCCAATTACATGTGCATTTGAGGTCCAAGGGGTATCGTAGAACTCGGAAATAAGAGAGAAACGTAGACTTGCTATAAAGGATTAAGCAGTTCCTACATTCCTAGCCTCTCACGACTTACACGATAGATAAATGGTGGCAGAGAGCAGCGCATTTTCAAAATAAGAATGACCCCGACCCTGAAGACTCTTCTCTCTGCCAGCAACATTATCAAATCTTATTTGCAGTGCAAACACACATTGCTAATACAAGCGCTAGTATTTCAGCCCACTGCGTGTTCACCTTATCGGTGTGCATGCATGTTTGTGTGCTTAGGACGGATGAATACACTCAAGATGGGGGTTCGCTGATATATTCAATATTTATATATAAAAAAGACATTTAATAAAAAACTATATATGTATATCAAAAGTCTGGGATCAGTAAGATTTTTAATGTTTTAAGTCGCTTATGCTACCCAAGGCTGCATTTATCTGTAAAAAACAGAAAAAAACAGTAATATTGTAAAAATATTATTACAATTTACAATTTTTGGTAACACTTTAGTATAGGGACCAATTCTCACTATTAACTACAGTGGTTACTTATTAGCATGACTATTATTAACATATTGGTTCATTACTACTTATAAAGGACATATTCTGCATGACCATATTCTACATCCGTAATACCCAATGCCAACTTAACAAACTAAAATTATAACTATTAATAAACAGCAAACATTAGAGTTTATTGGGCAAATGTCATATTAATGTTTGTTAATAGCAAGAATTGACCTTAAAATAAAGTGCATAATTTTTTGGTTTTCTAGTTTTTAGTTTAATATACTTTAATTTTCATTTTTCATGTTCATTTTTAGCAGTCATTACTCCAGTCTTCAGGTCACATGATCCTGCAGAAATCATGCTGATATGCTGATTTATTATCAATGTTAGAAACAATTGTGCAAAAATTTTTTTTGGAATGCTACTTTCTTTGCTTAAATAAAAAGTGCAAAAAGAACAGCAGTTGAAGTAATATAAAAATATTACTTTCTTAAAAAACATTACAACAATATTAGAAATACAGCATTTAAATTACTATTTACTATTTATACATAAAAAATTAAATAAATAAAAAACACTGTGATATTTATTTTAATACATTTCTTAAGGTCATTCACTTTCGATGCAAGACCTCAGTAACATAAATGACAACGGTGTAATTTAATGTGTCAACAAGTTTCAATGAATCAGTCCAAAACACAGATTTACTTGCATATACATCAACCAGCCCTAGTGCATACTAAGTACCAGCGCATGCATGCAGATGCATCTGCATGCGTAAGTTGTGGTCGTTGTCGTCTTGAGGGAATGCAGCCCGCTTGCGGGGGGGTGGGGGGGGGGGTCAATAAATAACAGGCCTTGCGCATCTATGAGCAATTCAGCTGTTGAGTCAGAACCGTTTCTGCAGAAACCTGCCTCATACTGCAGAGCAACCTACAATTTGATTTAGCAAAAATGAGGCTACTTGAACTACAAAATGACTTTGTTTTGTATCCATAACTTCTCAACCCCTGGGTGGGTCACTTTAAATACTCAGAGGATAAACAAGTCATGGAAAAACACTCCTCTCACTCGCCCCGTTTCTGTTTGTTGTAGGGTCAGTCATCGGTTCAGCTACCGGTGCACAGCTGCACACTTGCGGCCCACTGTTTCGTCATCTGGATATGATGGGTGTGATTACAGCTGTACGGCACAACACCCATACCGTGGGCCGAAAGAACACAGGCCTATCAATATCCCTGTCTATAGGGGACTGTGAGTATGTGTGAGCTTGTGATCTCCTAGCAATCAAGGACTGGAAGCTGATGTTCCAAAGCCCCTGTGCTTGTTGTTTTCACCAAAGCCACAGGGGTGAAGTCCCCAAATAGCTGCTGTCAACAGCTGATTCTTCAGTAACTAAGCATGGCTCTCCAGACCAGCTCCGGGTCGTTTAGCTGGGCGTGGAGGGTTGAGTCTCCAGCCAAACAAGGTTTGTTTGTAGCCTGGCATAGAGTTCACATGATAAACACGTCGTGGCGGTCTGAACCACACATTGGGATTCGGCCTGGCCTGTTCACAGACAGCATTACCTTGAAGACCTCCTGGGAAGTTCCTACTTACGAGTTCCGAAATCATAATTACGACGTGATGTGCATTCAAGTGATTTCAGTCAGAGAAAATCTGCCACACTTGTCATATTTCTTTCTCTCTTTCACACAATGTTTTTAGTGCTAATGCAACAAAATGAAGTGCAAATATGCATAATATATGTAACTGATGTGTTAACTATGTATTTTATCATTCTTGTGGTGCCATGCACAATGAATGATGAGAAATGCCAAGCCAGGTCAGCCCATAAACCAGCTACATAAGCAGTATTTACAAGAATTATTCAGTACACAAATACATACTTGAGATGTTGATCAATTAAAATATTAATCAAATTAATTACATGATATTCTCATTAATTAATCAAATTAAATCACAATATTTGCTAAGAAAAGCCCACAAATGAAGATAATTCAAAGATACTATTGTGCCAGATGAGTAAATCATTAAATAAACATTATCAGTTAAAAGCAGGTTGAGCATTTTAAAAACGCTGTTCGACCAAAGATGGGGTCTGAAGCTTTTCCATATTTAATGATTTCAATATAATTAATCACAGTCAATTATTATGCTAAGTTGATAACCTTAATACAGTGTAATTGTAAAGCAAACATTGACAATTACAACTTCAATCATGACTAATTTGCTCCTATCATGAGTCTTTAATTGACATGCCCCCAAAACCCAACAATGAAAATGTGAGCTCAATAAAATATAATGTCCCACTGGAAATTACAAAATTGTCGAGGCTTCAATGTATGTTCTGAATATACAATCAATCAGTCACAACTTTACAGTAGAATTACTGTATTGTAGTCCCAAAACTGTAAGAACAAACTTAGAGATTTTACATTCACTTAAACAGACAAAAAAAAAACCTTTAAGTCACGATGCAAAAATTTTTTTTTTTTGGTAAAACTTTATTTTAAGGACCACTTCTCACTATATTAACTAGCATGCATATTACTAGCATATTGGCTGTTTATTAGTAATTATAAGGCACATATTAATGTACCTGCCGGCCTATTCAGATACCGTAAAACTCCCCCCCCTAGACAATACCTAAACTTAACCTAAACTTAATTAATAGTTAGTTAATACCTTACTAACTATTAATAAGCAGCAAATTAGGAGTTTATTGAGGGAAACCTCTTAGCTGATAGCGAATGTGTTCCCTAATCTAAAGTGTTACTATTTTTTTTTTATTTCTATATTGTGACGTACATCTGAGTGAAAAAAAAAAAAGTTCATTAGATGAAGGCAGATCTGAATTACAAGCTTGTGAAATAGGGGCGGGATTTAAGCAGACTTAAATGATTGGAGAAGACAGACGTAAGCATTACGTCACAAGAGAGAAGTCTGTTGCTTCACTGGAAGGATGAGTTGTGATATTTTCATTAAATTACAAGCTCAAAAATTAAACATTAAGAAAATAGACAGGGTGAATTTCCACTTCATGCCAACTTTAACATATTATCACACTCTCTGTTTGAAGCATGCCACAGATTAATGTGGTCAGAGATGCGAGTTATAACAATAACAGTTTAAGAAAGTGTGACTGCTCTTATCACATTATCTTAGGAATTCCATTCAACTCATATTAAAACATAATCCTCTCACATTACCTAATATAGATTTTCTGGTAGACTAAGACGCAGCTAAAATTAACACTCTCACAAAAAAAAACTTGTGAAATCACAAAAACTGGTGGAATAAAATGAGGCCACATTCAGCGGTTCTTCATAAACAAACACACTGAAAAGTGTTGTTTTGCTGATACCAAGGCATGATATCAAATCGCTGCTCGTCCTCTGCTAGCTGATACATGGCCTTCCTGCTGTACTTTGCAGTGGCACCTGGTTGTTATCAAGGTAGGAGTCCTTCCTGAAGCAAGAGATGCTTGCTAATTTGCAACCAAACCAATTAATTACTCTGTCAGAAAAAGACAGCATTTTTAACACCCAAGTCGTTAAATGCTACTCTTCTACTAACACAAGAAACCAAAGACAGGAAGACAAATATGCTCATAATAAATCAGAAAAGCTATTAATACTCCAAATCTGGCAATAAAGTCAACATATCATCAGAATTAAGCTTTTATTTAATGCATATTCCTGGTGTTATTGTGGACAACTTAAAAAAATAAATCTTACTGAACGATATTAGAAGACATTTAAGTAATAATGTATTACTTCATAATTTACAATAAATATATAACTAATAAAAGTAAAATGTAGGCCACTTGGGCTATCTACTGGATAATGGTAACCAATAAGTAAAAACAGCCAACAAACTCTCATGGCAGTTTGCAATTGTTGGCTAATACGTATGAATTTTACCTTTTTTATGATATGCTTGCATCCGGCTTACAGTTATATTTAGGGTTGGGATTATGGGATTAATTTCATGCTTACAATTTTTTTCAAATTTGCGTACCAATCACATTGTACAAATTCATAAGACCTCGTAAAATAGCTATGTTTTCTCATGAGATTGGGTTGAAATAGTTATTTAGGTTTCAGAGTTGACTCTATTCAGGAATGTTCACAATCCAACCAATTCCTGCTCCTTTTTCCTCATTGAATATCCCGATTCACTCATAAATATGTTACATTACTGAAGCAAATGGGCTGCAAAGCCAATTCAGAGTTGACTTCAGCAATAGAGGACTTTTTTTTGCAAAAGTGACTACAGTCTGTGTCCTCTGTTCATTGTTCAAACACGGACCCCCTTGTGACACCATCTCTCCAGTCTCTGAATTATAACCTCGAAAAGTCCCGCCGGCCCCTACGCAGCACCCCCTGAGAACACTTAGTACTCGGAGGAGCAGAAGAGAGACTTCAGGGAAGTGCGTGACAGGGAGGCTGCCGAAAGGGGGTACACATTTCCGCTTGTCTTCACTGACTGCACCAGACAACCCGTTTTCTCTCAACAAATTTCAGCCTGCCTGTGCTGTCCCTTTTTGTGAAAAAGAAGAAAAACATAGGAAAAGACATGCACTTTGGCTAGCAGTGATGCTCTGCTTTGAAGAAATATTTCACCTCAAGATTCTGTCACAAGTTACTCACCCTCACTCACCATGTTACTCATGTATTACTGTTCTGTTACATTTACATTTTTCATTTATCCATAGCAGCTTACAAATGAGCAACACAACATGTGATTCATCATAAAGAGGCCAATAAAACATGAAAAGTGCTCATAATAAAGTTTCAGACATCCTTTAGAATAGTACGAGCTACAACATGGAGGCACTGAGGAAAAGTGAAAGCATAAAGAACTTTTATTCCACGAATAGGGACATGAAAATAGCCACCTGATCTAGATCCTGAGTAGTTCACCCAAAATTCTGTCACAAATTACTCATCCTCACCATGTTACTCCAAACTATATTACTGTTCTTATCTTTTATTCCATATACAGTAATTACAAAGAATGGGGACTAGAGCTTCGAAATGGTCACCTGATCCAGATCTTGAGTTAGTTCAACTCACTGACTCAACGATCCGTCAGTTAATGGCTCACTGGAGGGGAAGAATATCAATAAATAATGACTTTAATTTCAGTCTGTTTTTCAGAAGACTTGGAGTACAACACACATTTCATGTGAAACATTAGTAGGGCATCACAGTGCTTTTTCATACTTTTTGAGGCTTGGAAGCTCCAATAATTGCAAAAAGAACTGGTTAATTTTTTTTAAAATATCTCCTTTTGGGTTTAGCAGATAAAACATGATTTTTGGAGAAGGTTTGGAACAACATGAAGAAGCAGTCACCTAGAAAATCCTAGCAACTTAACAGTAACACCCTGACAACCATCCTAGCATAATTAATGTGACATTTGCATGTCATCACCACCCAAATACTATAAAATATAATTAAATCTGCAAATTCTGAGCACACCTGGTGGCAGGGTTGGGGAAGTTGCTTTTAAAAGTAAAGTATTAAAATATTGCTTACTCCACAAAAAAGTAACTAATTGCATTACTTAGTTACTTTTTATTTAAGGTAATTGTTACTTTTGCGTTATTTTTGTCTCCTGAGCTAGGCTTGATTATTTTTTCATTTTTTTACAAAAACCCAAAAGTTATATTTTTTTGCAATTGTAAAGGCCCTTTCACATCAAAAGTGAAATTAATTAGCCTTAGCCTGAAGGAAGTGCCTCTGCACCTCACTCCCAATTTCTTTCAACATGGGGACAGGAGAGCTGTGAGTGAATAGATGGGAAAACAAAGTAACATGCATTTACAAAAATTAATTCAGATATTTTCTTATACATTTATAGGTAATTATTACTTTACTAGTTACTTGAAAAAAAAAGTAATCTGATTACGTAACTCACATTACTCTTAGCGCATTACTCCCAGCACTGCCTGCTAGTTTGGAAGAATGAAACTATATATATTAAAATGAGTGGAACTGCTCAAATCTCTCTAACTTGGATTACTTTCTTAGTTTATTTGTGTCATAAATTGCATTATATTTCCCAGTCATCGCATAACCTTTATTTAGATGGGCCATTTAGCGTTTTTGGCAAAGGAATGCCTTAGACAAAAAGCACACCGTTTGACAGTGATTACGGCCAATGTAGAGCTGCTTTGTTAGTAGACAGAGTCCGGGGTTTGTATGGATGACATTAATAAGAGCAGGCACGCTTCATTCTCCAGGTGTTCTCTGCAAACAGATTGTGTATAATCACGTTCCATTCTTCCCAGTCTGAAGCCATTTAAATGATAAAGACCACTGCTTTTCTCCTAGTCAGGAAGATTATGATTTGAGCCCAATGCTGTATTAACAGTAATGTGGTGCAGTCAGTTGGGGATACGAACTGTCAAGCTCAGGGCTCCAATTCCAGATGGTTGGACAAGGTGAAGCTTCAGTAAATATACTGGTGCATAAATGGTCAGCACGAGTATGTCAAAAATTTCAACCATGCATGTTGTCATGGAGAAGGATGTCAGCTGCACAAATTAATAAATAATTTTCTTACAGCGCAACAGAACTAGAGCAAGGTAAATGTAATTTCCGATTAAATAAAAAAACTAAGAGTAAATATGTGTTGTTTTCTAAGGCACAAAGTTATGTAGAAATTCTACAAACAAATTTTACACACATTTTAAATATATTATAGACTACAATATGAAATATGGATAAATATTTCTATTCAAAACTGCTGAACCAAATAACTAAGAAAATATGTGCTAATAATAATGAATTATTATTATTATTATTACATATATATTTCAAACAGAGTTTTGTTTTCTGTTTAAAATTTCATGCTTTTTTCAGAATCAACATCACAATTAACCGAGCACGCTTAAAGGATAGTTCTCCATAATTAAAAGTATGTCAACATTTTACATCCAAAACCTGTATGCCTCTCTTCTTCTTCTTCTTCGTCTTTATGATATTGGCTGACTGAAAGGTTGATCAATTGGAACAATTTGGTGACAAAAAAGTTTGTTTTTTCAGAAGAAGAAGTCATCAGGTTTAAATGATGACATATTTCCTTTTTCCACTCTCATTTAAGTATTCAGTCAATCGTCTCAGGTTACGTATGTAATCCTAGTTCCTCGAGGGAACGCTGCGTCGGAAACGCTAGGGGAACGGCCTTCAGTGTGACGGGCTCTGAACCTCGTGTGTACTCAGACCAATAGATGGGCGAGACGTCACGGCGGGTGACGTAATGACCAGGAAGCTATAAAAGCCCGTGCGGTGAGACCAGCGTCAGCTTCTAGAAATGAAGCAAGCGCTGGCAGGGACGCCGGAAGTATGGCACCGAGACGCAGCGTCTTGTTCCCTTGAGGAACTAGGGTTACATACGTAACCCGAGACGTTCCTCTTCAGGAACTCGAGCTGCGTCGGAAACGCTAGGGGAACTAGAATGCCCACGCTGCCAGACTTCCAAGTCCTTGCCTAGTGTGGAAGACTGCACAGCTTTGGCGAGAGAACAGAAGAGCCAGGAGTGGTTTGCATGTCTAGGTCATAGAACCTGACGAATGTCAGGGGCATGGACCATCCCACGGCATCGCAGATGTTCTGCATGGAGACACCTGCCAGGAAGGCCTCAGAGGCCGCCACACTTCTAGTAGAGTGAGGCTTGACCCCAAGAGGCGAAGGGAGATCAGAGGACTCATAGGAAATAGAAATGGCATCTACTATCCACCGCAGCTCTGTGGACGTATGCATCCAGTGCTCACACTGGACACATATAGTTAAGCTTCTGCTGGTCTGGATCCCCTAAGGGACGAGGACTGAGGGCCTGGAGCACGACAGGCCGTACCGGAGGCCTCAGCCTCAGCGCACCATGGAGGAAACGTGTAACTAGGGGGTGTCTGCCCACTGACTGGCCACCAAGAGGGGCGTGGTAGGCCGCAATGGCCACCACGTAGACCTTCAGAGTGGAGTGGATCAACCCTGCGGAGAAACAGGCCTGCAAGAACTCCAGCACTGTACCAACCGGCAGTTAACTGGGTCGAGCTGGCGGTCTCTACACCAGGAAGTGAAAAGTTTCCACTTCCAAGTGTACAGTTTCCTCGTGGATGGAGCTCTGGATTGGAGGATGGTCTCAACAACCTTGGTTGAGAGACCGGAAGCTACGAGTTGTGCCCCCTCAGGGGCCACACTCACAACTTCCACAGCTCCGGGCGGGGGTAGATGATCATACCCTCCGCCTGTGAGAGGAGATCTCTCCTGACGGGAATCTCCCACGAAGCGCCGTCGAGGAGAGAAATCAAGTCCGAGAACCATACTCGGCCCGGCCAGAACGGGGCTACTAACAGACGGACCTCATCCCGGCGCACTCTCTCCAGAACTCCCGGGGGCAGAGCGATCGGGGGAAAGGCATACAGGCGAAGTCTCGGCCACGTCTGTACCATGGCATCCAGCCCCAGTGGAGCTAGATGACTCAGAGAGAACCAGAGGGGACAGTGCAATGTCATATGAGTCGCAAACAGGTCCACCTGGTCCTGGCCAAACTCTCGATATCTGCTTCACCACCATGGGGTGAATCCTCTATTCCCCGGGCCTCGGCCCCTGCCTAGACAGGACGTCTGCTCCCATATTGAGATGCCAAGGAATATGAACTGCCCTCAGCGAGAAGAGTTTGCCCTGGGACCACACAAGGATCTGGTAAGCTAGTTTGTACAAACGGCATGAGCGCAGACCTCCCTGGTGGTTGATGTAAGAGACCACTGCTGTGTTGTCGGTGCTCACCAACACATGGTGACCTCTTAGGTATGGGAGAAAGTGTTTCAGTGCTTGAAACACGGCCAGCATCTCTAGAAAATTGATATGCCACGTTAGATGGCGACCAGTCCACAGACCGCGGGCAGGGTGGCCACTCATGACCGCTCCCAAACCGGTGAGGGACGCGTCCGTCGCTAGCGTGACTTTGATCATGCGAAGCGGGTTTCCCCTCGGGGAGAACCCCTGGTCTTGAGCCACCACTGTAGGGGCCTCATGTAACATCCATGGTTATCACTTTGGCCGCAGTCTCCATCAGACCCAGATGCTCTGAAACTGCTTGACAGTGGTGACCGCCTTCTCTTACTCTCGGACTGCGTAAGGATCGACTCGATCCGAGCAGGGGACATATGTGCCTGCATCGTGGTCGAATCCCACGCCACGCCCAGATAAGTGGTCCTCTGTGTTGGAGAAAGCACACTTTTCTTGGCATTTAGTCAAGTTCAACCCCAGTTCTCTCATGTGGGCGAGAACATCATCTCGATGTCGAACCACCGTCTGCTGTGATTGAGCTAAAATCAACCAATCGTCGATATGGTTTAGTATGCGGATGCCCTGGAGTCGTAACGGAGCCAGGGCTGCATCCACACATTTTGTGAAAGTGCGGGGTGAGAGTGAAAGGCAAAAGGGAATAACTCGATATTGGTACGCTTTGCCCCCGAAAGCAAACCTCAGGAACGTCCTGTGAGTGGGAAGGATGGAACATGGAAGTATGCATCCTTTAGATCGATCGTGACAAACCAGTCCTCGGACCTGATCTGAGACACAACTTGCTTGAGAGTAAGCATCCTGAACTTCAGTCGCATGACTGAGTGGTTCAATTGACGTAGATCTAAAATGGGACGCAACCCTTCATCCTTCTTTGGAACAATGAATTACCGGCTGTAGAACCCGGACTGCCTCGCACCTCGGCCACCTCGATGGCCTCCTTCCTCAAGAGAGTAACTACTTCTTGTTCCATGACCAGAGCCTGCTCGGGGCCCACCAGCGTGGGCGTAATCCCGTTGAAATGAGGCGGGGGAGAACCAAACTGGATTCTGTAGCCTCTCTCTACAGTGTGCAGGACCCACTGAGACACATTTGGCAGTAGTTTCCACGCTGCCAAAATGTCTACTAAGGGAATCAGTCTCTCGAGACTGATCTCTGGTGTAATACGAGCAGCCAGCTCGGTGCCCTGTAACGGCGAACCGGCAGGAACAACCGAACCCGCTGCTCTAGAGACCTCCGTGGAGGTGGCGAGCCTCTTAGCACCGCTACGTTGGCGGGCGGTGTCTGAGAGTGGCGCTCGCGGGAGACCGCTGCGCCCTGTAACTCCAACAGGGTTAGCAGCTGATCTCCTGAGGGCACTGAGGCGAGACGGACACCGTGTAATGCGGTGTAACCTGCTGCACCCCAGAGGGGACTGCCCTCATAAGTCCTTGGCCAGAGGCGTCAGGAGGCGTAATCCCGTTGAAATGAGGCGGAGGAGAACCAAACTGGATTCTGTAGCCCTTCTCTACAGGGGGGGGTGTGGGGGGGTGTGCAGGACCCACTGATACACATTTGGCAGTAGTTTCCATGCTGCCAAAAAGTCTACTAAGGGAATCAATCTCTCGAGACTGATCTCTGGTGTAATGTGTGCAGCCAGGTTGGTGCCCTGTAACGGTGAACCGGCAGGGAACAACCAAACCTGCTGCTCTAGAGACCTCCGCGGAGGTAGCGAGCCTCTTAGCCCCGCTACGTTGCAGGGCGGTGACTGAGAGTGGCGCTCGTGCGAAACTGCTGCGCCCTGTAACTCCGGCAGGGTTAACAGACCGATCTCCTGAGGACACTGAAGCGAGACAGACACTGTGTAATGTGGTGTAACCTGCTGCACCCCAGAAGGGACTGCCCTCATAAGTCCTTGGCCAGTGGCGTCAGGACTTTTTGGCAGAGGACCTCTTAGTCTTAAGTACGGTCCGCAGATCCGGCTTAGAACTTTTTAGGCCCCGACCAGAGCGTCACCTCGATACCCACTGTCTCCGACCGGGGATACGTTAGGCCAACGCTCTGTTTTTGGCGCTGCTGACCCTTTCAACCTCCTCGAGGAAAAGGTAAACACTTGCTCTCACTCTCTCGAAAATGTATTTATTTTACATTTATTAAATACTGTCTGATGATTAAATCGAACGATGTATATACCGCGTTGCCTCGGCAGCGCGCGAGCCACTCAGTCACACCAACAACATCAATCTCCTCCGAAAAAGATGGCCGCATCAGCAAGCTCTCACTCAGAGGGGGAAGAACCGCAGCGCGGGCTTCCAGCCTCGAGAACGAGCTCTAGATCTAGGGAGCACGGGTGGAGATAGGAAGAGCCGTCTCCAACCGTCTGCTAGATCATGAGCGATCTCCACGTTCTCAGTCGCTGCTGTGCCTCAGCAGCAGCGGGACCGCAATATCAAGATCACAGGCATGGACACACTCCTCGGAGCGTGCCTAGCGAGAGCGGAGCGCTTAACCGCAGGCTTTTTTTTTTTTTTCCCGAGAGCCGACTGCGCGAGCTCCGCTCCTCATTGATGCTGTTGATTATAATATCAGGCAAAATATGCTTTTGTAACTGGTGTTGGTGCAACTGGCGAGCTCTCTGACGCCCTCCATATCAATCTCCTCGGAGAAAGACAGGCGGAGCGTCGCGCCCTCTCCCCGGGGGGGGGGGGGTAAGTACCGCAGCGCGGCTTCCGAAAAACCCCCGAGAGCGGGCGCTGGATCTGGTGGTTAAGGAAGCAGATATGGACTCGCCCGTCTACATTCCCTCCACCGAATCTATATGCGAAACCCACGAGCACAGCCGCCGCTCCGCCTCGGCGAAATCGGGGCCGGCACCGCGAGGAACGCTAGTGAAGGCTCTCTCCTCAAAGAGAGCCCTCTGAGAGCGAAGCAAGGCAGTAACAAACGCTACCAAAACGGCCGTCAGCTCTTTTTTTTGAGAGCTGACTCTGCGTGCTTGCTCTCAAGCAGACAACAAACAAACTGTGTGTATCCCCACCCGTAAAGTAACGCAGGCAGGGAAGAACACACAGCCTGAACGCTGCCTGCCCTCGCCTTAGTGTCTGGTTTTGTCTTGAGATTTTGTTTTGACAGACAACACTAAAAAATAAGACTCACAAACAGATATCAGACTGACACACACACAGAGCGCTTGCTGAGTGACAAAAGGCTGACGCTGGTCTCACCGCACGTGCTTTTATAGCTTTCTGGTCATTACGTCACCCGCCGTGACGTCTCGCCCATCTATTGGTCTGATTACACATGAGGTTCAGAGCCCGTCACGCTGAAGGGCGTTCCCCTAGCATTTCCGACACAGCTCGAATTCCTGAAGAGGAACTCCAATATCAGCGGACACCAATGAATAATAATAAAAAAAAGTGTTGTCAATATATTGAGCATCCCTAAAAAGCAGCATGCAACGTCTTTAAATTTTCAAATGCCTAAAGTTCAACTTAGGCTCCATTTTGGTCTTCCACTTACTGGCTTCATAAAAATAGAGCAATCTGTGCCTTACAAGGCACATTTTTTTTCTGACACTAGTAAAATCTGTTTGAATCATCAGAAGACTTATGAATGTCAACAAAACCTATAAAGCAGTTCTACAAGAAAACCACAATAAAGCAAAAATAGCAAAGCAAAAATAATCAACAGATCAATAATCATAGATTTCAAACATTTGTGATTTGGAATATCTCTTGAAAAATTTGTGATAAGTAGTGGATTTAAAACAATAGAACTGCACCTACCGATGTCGTCTGTGTAGGTTTAATTTTGGTCGCAGGAGGGGTTTTGAGCAGGGGGAGGTAGTTGGTCAGTCTGGTGGTTGGGCGGGTGAGTGGGGGGGTCTTTTGTTCGGTTGTTTGGAGATACTGGGCCTAAAGTAACTCCAAGTACAGCCGGCTTCACACAGGGACCCCTGACTGCGTGGTGGGTGCTGCTGAATATGACGACGACACATACATCCACTGTCGTCAGGGGAAAGCTCACCTGGAGGGTCTTGACACTAAACCCCCTGGGTGTTCCATGTGATGTGCTTGGTAAGCCCATCTCCAGAGAAGCCCACAGGGCATTTCAAGACCATCATCTCTATGTAGTGTGTTCACTGTAACAGACTGTCAAAGTAATCTCATGCTTTGGAATGCACAGGAATTAATTGCTTGATGGGTTGAGGCGTGTAGGGTCCGTAAACACAAAAATGCGGGGTTGTTGGTGTCTCCTCAACGCGCCTGTGATTGTGTTCGTGCGTTTAAAGAGCTGGTGGGTTCCCCTAAACATCTGTCATTTTATTTTTGTTTACCACCATTTGGTTTGGCACATCCAAACCTCATGGTAGTGGGTCTTCTGGAACCAAACTTATTCTTTTATTATGTAATGAACCCTTAAATGTGTTTGTCAGTGGCGCAGCTTCCCTATCGAGCACTCACTGGTCTTGGTTTTGAAGCCTAACCCCAGCTGTCAATTACTTGCATTTAATTGAATACACAGAAGCCAGATATTCTTTAAATATTTCCTTTTGTGTTCCACAGAATAAAGTCATAAATGTTTGGAACGACATGAGGGTGAATAAATGATGACAGAATTTTCATTTTTGGGTGAACTTTTCCTTTAAAGGCCAGTATAAATCTTTGATGTCAAACAACACAGAGAACTTTGAGATATTCATAATTCATGGTGACTCACGGCAGGCACGGTCTACAGCAGATGTACTTTAGAGACTAATTCACTGTTAAGACCCTCTGAGGTCTTAGTTTGTTAGGAGGTGAGGGTGGGGGTTAGCAGGACATGGCCTATACTGGCATTCGCAGCGCTCTCTCATCTGACTGATTTATCCGACAGCCGTAGCCATGGCACTCAATGCCGCAGTGTTTTCTTGGCTGAATTACAGCAGATGTCACCCCGGCAGTTACATGTCAAACGGTCGAGACGCCTTCAATTTTCATAGCCAGCCATGCTGAAACCTGACCCGTGACATTGCAATGCATGTCCTCTGACCAAGCCGGCGTTCCAACTTGGACTAGGCCAAACAAGCGATGGGACTCTTCAGAGAAAAAGTAGACTGATACATCGTGCAAGCATACAGAAAATGTTACAGTCTGTTCGAAATCTGTCTAAATAGCTAATATGACAGTTTTGATCATTGCTGTGCCTGTTTTAGATCTCTAGGGTCATTCTCTTGAGATGACACCCCATTCTGGTATAGTTGCTTCATTAGTTTACAAAGCCTACAAAGTTTCAGTAAAGATGTATGGCTTTGATTCTTTCTTCAGCAGCAGAAACTCAACTTAAAAAATGATGACAGGCCGATAAATTGGCTGATACTTGACAGCATTGTGAATAGATAAACATTTTCATTGCATTTTGACTGCCTAGAATACCAGTTTTTATATTTGTAAACTGTGGGTTTACATTCTTATTTGCTTATTTACGAGGTCAATAACATTGACTGGACAAATGCAGATTTAAACAGGATTTTCCAACTGTGAAATGTCACGTAAATCGGCTCTGGCTGTTCAAAATCTCCAAAAACTATTACTTAATTTATTTTCTTCGCTGTGCAGTTAACGTGTTTTCCAATTCTTTTATCTCAGATGCAGAAACTAAACAGTGAGTTAAGTTTATTTAACAGCTACAGAGCTCATGGATATTTAATCAGGTAGGCAATGACGCTAAACAACGTGCTTTTATCACCGTATGGTTTCACACCATAAACAAGCACTTGAGTAGGGCTTCATAACCCAGGATTTTAAAACACCCTTTCAAACTGAAATGTACTAAGCCAGGATTAAAAAGAATGTGAAGTACAGAGAGAAAACCCCTACAGAGAAGACCCTGAGCTAAGGCAAATGCTTGACAGCACAATTAACTGAATCAAGGTGAGGTGACTAAAAAGCATCCTGAGAAGAAGCCTTATGACTGAGGGTATTAGAAGCGTACGTCCCTCGACGGTCCGATGTCAAATATAGGCTACTGGCTGAGGCGCATATGAAGTTGCATAGCAGACATTCCGATGAAAAACCAACAAGCCTCGGCGGAAAGAGCGAGGCTGGCACCACGTCCAAAAACAGCACAGAATCCGTTAGCCATACCCCAAAGAAACGGAAAACCGACATGCTGCAAACACATTAACCAGCTTGCCTCTCTTTCACTCTACTCCAAACGACCGTCATGTATGCCGGTCTACTAGACAGGACCAACGCTGACATTCAGCCTCATGCCGACAATATCCTCTCTATAATGGCTTTACAATCACATTACGATATCTAATGAGAGCTGATAATGGTTCGTTTCACTCAAATTAGCTGTAATCATGACACATAATGTTCAGGAGTTTTTCATTTCTCGAAGCTGAGCTACCGTACCGTTAACCAGGTTAACATCATAATGAACAACTCATTGTATCGCAGATTTAGCATACTTTAGACTTTAATTTTCCTTTCCATATGGACAGATAATGTGGCAAGCCGCTTAAACATTTATCATCACTTTTTTTCAAAGCTAACAAGTATCTGCTTTATGTTACAAGTAGACCTACATATTAATTAAATACTCCAATAGTGACAAATAAACTTTTTTCCAGGCTCACTATGAACGATCTACTAAATACAATAGCAATAGAAGCAAGTAACAATTTCATTGATACTGGTAATTTTTTCTATGTTTATAGGGATTTGTGGTTCAGATATTTTCTACGTTGGATTTTTCATATCCAACTAGTATGTAGGCCAGGGGTAGGCAAGTTCGGTCCTAGAGAGCCGCAGTCCTGCAGAGTTCAGCTCCAACCCTGAAAAAAAAAACTCACCTGCCCATAGCCTTAGCAATCCTAAAGAATTGATTACTTGTTCATTTGTGCTGATTAGGGGGGACTGACTTGTCAGAACATGGCGGCTCTTTAGGACCGTCCTGATGTAGGCATTCCACTGTTACTGATTATTCACTTTATTACTATGATTTTAGTAAAATATTCTATTTACTGATTATATGTTCATTGAACTAGTACAATTGGAATACCGCGCCGTAAAACAGCTGGAAATTACAGTTGTAATCTGACTAAGTCAGAATTGTAACTACGGATAAATGTTATAAACTGGGATATATTCTGGTGGATACCCGGCAAACATATAATACATAAGATCCCTATCAAAAATCTGACTACTAACTACTACTATCAACCAACAAATGTAAGTAGAAGGGAAGAAAACTAAAGGAATAGGGGGGGGGTATTAACATATCTGCACCCGCGGGGATTGGTCAGCAGAGGGAAAAGTTCTGAGAAATATTGCAATTTGTTGGGCAGTAAAAATAGAATCTGTGAAAGCCTCCTTGTTACTAACATTGGATAAACAGAAAAAATGTTACAGCTACTATGAAACAATTACAGAAAAAAAAAAAAAAGCAGAGAAGAAGGGGGATGCCTGAATTTAGATTACTAGATTACATATTCTGACATCTATTTAAAAATACGAAACAGCTACACTGATTGCGAGTACCAATCTGGATGACCTCAAGTTATGGGTAAAATAGAATAACTTGGGCTTAGCACAGAACACACCGCTGTGGAGTGTTTGTTTCCACCAAAGAAGGTAGGCCGTGAATGATGATTTATTTAAGTTCTACCTCAAAAAAACGGAAGGAAAACAAAAATAAAAAACATTCAAGCCATCTGGTGAGGCGCGATTGAAGCAAAGAACATGGATGACAACTTTTCAAAGAGTAAATTAACTGTGTATACAGACCTTCACGGACGGCCCGTCCAACGGGGGCTCCTTCTCCGCCTGGTACTGCGGTGAGCCTCCGTTTGGGCGGGTACCGGGTTGTCTGATCACGCACCGGAGTCCGCGGTCGCAGGTCCCGTACAGACCGTAAACGCCGCCGCAGCTCTCGTTCTTCTGCTTGGCACAAACCGAGCAGCAGCCGCAGATCCCCAACACCACGGAGCCCGTACAGTGCTTGGGCTCCTGTGCGGCATAGTTGGCTTTTTTTTTTAGTGATTTTTCACAAGGAAAAAAAAAAACAAATGAGCGCCCGAACTGTTCCTTCGCGATCACACCACAAGGTTGGTTGGAAAATCAGGCAGCATCATAAGAAGATCCATCCTGGAGGAGGCCATGAGGAAATATGAAAATATAGATATTAACGTGTACCCGGAAGCCTGTCCAACCCCACCCCCTTGTCCCCCAAACTACACGATGAGGAACGGATCCTCCAGCCAAACCAACAAATATCAAGAAAACAGCGACTCTGGACGAGCGCGAGAGATGTTCCGTTCAGAAAGACGCGTTTTCTTGTCGAACAGAATAATACGGCGTTCCTGGCGTCAAAGTTTTGTTGAAGAAAGCCACCAAAAAGGCATCCCCTTCAAACGAACGGCACCAGAAGAACTATCCCACGCTGTACAACCAGTGCATGGCTTATGCGTCACGATTTCTGCACTGTCCAGTTTGTTTTCGCGTAGGAAAACTTTCCTCACGCGCCTCTTCCTTGGAGTCTTTTGTATGCAAGCCTGTCCTGCGTCTATAAAGCCAACGCGCGGTGTTTTTCAGTAGTTCCCTGTCGAAGGAAACGCGGTCCTGTTATTTTTTTGATGCCAGCAGAGATTCATTCAGCTGTGTGAATAAATGTTTCCAGCTATCGCGTCCGTCTCGTGTCTACCGCTTGCGCTCGCTGCTGAGCGTTCAGCTCAGTCCCTCACCGTGACCTCATAACGGAACCACTCCCATCTCGCATTACTTTGCTCCATTGGAGAGTTCCTTCGTTCGTTCCAGATATGAGACACAGGAAATGCTGGTAACACGACACGCTCAAACGCAGGAGTCTGTGATATAGTTCCCGCTGGTGAAGCTGCACGTGTGGAATGTGGGGCCCGCATAACTTTGAAAGAATCTCGAGTTTATGTGGCTGCGCACCTTTAGTACGATTTTGTGAAAAGGATTGTTATGTCTTGCTTTGCCCATGCATTGTTTCCTAACATCCAAACAATGTTTTATTTATACAGTAGGAGTGTTTACACGCGATAGCAGTGAGACAGCCTTGTTAAAACAAACCTTCTCATAATAGTCATCCAAATTGTGCAATTCAGTATATATAACATAAACATAAGTTTTGTCATAAAATATTAGCAGAGATCATAATCTGGAGTCTAGGGTTAAGCCATTTTTAATGGTCTTATTGTGAGTCTTGGACAAGCCCATTGCTACAGTTTCTCTCTCTCAGAAAAAAAAAGTGCAAAAAATTTACTTTTTTTAGGGATACAACAGCTTGTCAATGGGGCTGTACCCTCAAATGACCATCTTTACCCCTAAATGAACCATAAGTATATATTACTACCTTAAGGGTACATATTACTACTCTAAAGTACTAATACACCCTTTGGGGTAAACAAGAGATGTCCCTTTGAGGGTACTGAGGGTAGGCTACCTATAATGGTACAATTTTTGCACATTTCTTTTTTCTGACAGTGTACATGTGTTCATATTACTGGCCAGCGAACTCACTGATCTTTCCTCATTGACTTATTGAACACAGAGCAGCTGAATGTACTGTAAGTGTCCACAAACCAGCACGTTTAAACCAGAAACATGCATGAACAATATTATGTATGTTGTTTTCATACATTTGGTTAAGTAAACATTTAAAGCATTATTTACTTTCATTAATATTACATGTCATTTTGTGAACGATCAATGAGTGCATTTTATTCCAAAAGAAAATAATAATTTAAAAAAAAAAGTTTATCAAAATCTTTTTGCAAAATATAACAACTTGCTCTCCCTCAGTAGCAACTTTTTTCTTATTCGACATTCAGTTTGATATTTTAAAATGCAAAATGTTTATTTTAAAATATAAATAAAACAGAATCTTACAGTTGAAATAAACCATAAAACACATTTGAATTAATTTAAGGATTAATCGTATGCTACTTTCTTAAGCAAATAAAATATCACTAAGTGCTTTCTAAATACTTCAGATTTATTTTTGATCAGCTATGTATTTTTAAATTCAGCCTCAAACAGGAATTGCAGTCATCTTTTCTATAATGATGTATGTCCAGGGCCTCTCAAACAAGAAAAATTGTTGGGTGGGACTTATTGGGAACTTACTGGATCATCTGCTGATCTCATGTGAGTGACAGGTTGCTGGAGGGGATGGATTATTGCCCGGTGAACACAACATCAGAGAAGATGTGTCATTGCGAGGGGGAGGGGACATTAATGTTTTTGATTAAAGATTACGAGGGCTCATGACATTTTTTGAAATAATGATGTGCATAGATCAATCATTTATAATAAACGCTGCAATATTCCACAAAAAAACAGAATTGTCCATTTTGATTTGGTGGTGACTCTAAATCACAATTGTACGAGTGAGCAGTTATCTGCAGCATGCTTTATCTTACATTCGACGCCCCATACTGAAGCTTTTCTCTACTGAGTTATATCAGTGCTATCAGATGTCATAATCCTGTAGATGATGACTGATAAATGTGGTAAAAGCCAAGAACATGGCCTCTCTTTTTGCCTTGAGAAACCATTTGTACAGCAATCTCTGAAGAAATCAGATATCTTTGGATTATATTTGCTGTTCTTTCATCTCCTCTCTTTTTACTGCAATGGTGTCCTGGCTTTGGACGGTAGCCAATTAGCAATAGCCTCTATACAAGTTAGCTATGCATATCATTGCCAAGCACAAGATCAGAGGCTAGTTGGCGTCTAGATATAGTTTTAGGCTGTTTGGTTGCTGCTAAATGGATATGATTGCAGACACATTGCCTCGGTTAATTCTGTTCTCTATGCAGGACATGCCGATCCCCAGAGGGGCTCAAATGTAAGACATGAAGCCCTTTTGATGTGGAGATACTGTTTTTATCGATTGATAAACCACTGTCTTGGCCACCTTCAAATTCTATTTCTTTCCTTCCTCTTTTCACTTCAAATTTGAACTTGTCTGTGGGATTTAAGATTTTTTTTTCTTCACTGGTGTTAGGTATTTCAGAGAGTATTTGAATGAAGCAATACCCAATAGGAGTTTTTTTTAAGGAGGGGGGGGGTGCAAAGAGTACTGCTCAGAGCAAAAACATACAGTTCGTTCTCATGTAGGCCTAGGCTTTGACATTATTTCCCAAAAGGCAGTAACACTGGTAGCAGTTCTAGGAGCCAATGGGCACATAACTGCGAGAGTGTATATAATGTGAGATATCTTATAAACAATTGAAATCTCCTTTAAACCAGTCCACTTAAACCAGACAAATATTTTTTTTACAGAGCTTCAAATTAATTCCTTTTTATAGCTACCTGTGGTATTGCTATTTCTAAAGATTGTATATTTTGTTATGTCAGAAAGAGACATCCAGGCTCCTTAGAGAGAAAACATGTTGGGTGTAAATTTAAACCAATTTTGTTCAGTCCATATGGCAATTTCTTTTGATTGCACAATTTGGTATTTTGGTGGGTCTTGGTTTGAGACATTGTTACAGTCCATTGTGAAACTACAGGAATTATGTTTTGTGTCACTCTCCTTAGGAAATACAAATTATATATATATATTTTAATTATTTTATTTTATTTAGCTTTGTTTAGAGTTCATACTGAAATCAATTTTGATGGCAAAATTTTGGCATAAGTCTCAGCATAGTTTGAGACATTGTTGTAATCCCTTCTGAAACTAGGAATTATGTTTTGTATCAAAGAGAGACATCCAGGCTTTTTAGGAAGAAAAATGGCTCAAATTGTTTTGTTTTGTTTCATTTTTTTTTAAGTCCGCACATTTTTAGATACTGTTAGGATCTTCTCGGAAACAGCCAGGGTCCTTAAAGAGGAAATCATGACTCTATATTTAAACCAATATTTACATTTGATTTTATTTTGAGTTCATATTGACATCTCTTTTGATTGCAGACTTTGGTATCTTGGCAAGTCTCTAGAGCACAGTTTATCACATTGCTCCCTTCTGAGGAGACATGCAGCATTACTGGGGTATTTTCTGAAAGAGAAAAATCCAAGAAGCAGGAGATTTCAACACAAATTGTGTTGAAAGCAACAAACGTTGCTCCAATTTAACCTAATTTCTGCCTACAAAACATAGTATTTCTTTTAACTATAAGGAGGTTTTTTGTTTGTACAGGGTTTCTTAGTGCACAATTTTCTTTGGGAAACGACACTGCCTTTGCGAGGAGTTAACTGGCACGATGCTTCGGGTTGTTTTCATTTGGATGTGTCTAATTGTTTAATGATGTTAGGTGCTGGCTAATTGAACATCCACTGTTCCAGTACCACTGTTTGTTGTGAAAGTTCCTGGGGAAACAGCCACCGGTGTTCCTGCGCCCCATTGAATTAGCCCTGATGAGCCTGGTCTTATCAGCCATCGCCTTTCAGTCACAATATGACCCTCAGAAGTCCTCTTTTGAAACCGGCAACATTATGTATGCCAAGGACGGTGAGGAATGCTTCCTAACGAAAGGTCCCTCGTGCACTCAGCAAAATTTTGGTCATCAGCCCCCATGTATTGTGTTCAAATGAGGGTAGAATCTCTCAAATACCTTGGGAAACAGCTCAGATATTTAGTCAAACCACCCCAATCCCACTTAGTAGGCTTTTAACAGCTGCAGCCATCAACAGCTCAAATATGTAGGTGGCATTCCCGCTGTGGAACAAGATTAGATTTTACATTAAAATGATTAAGACTCTGTCTTTCGTAACTCAAGACTCAACTCACTTTCTTGATGTGTTTACCTGTCTAGACTGTCATGTCAAAATCAAACTCTGAATGACCACTGAGTGTCTACCTGCGGCGATACAGATGTCTGTCAACATCTAACACCATTAATGCCACCTTTCACAAAACATCACCAACACACTGGCTCAACACTCACCAGCCCTCTTTCAATAATCATTAAGTCCTTTTTCTTTCGCCTCTCAGCCTCATTGTGGTTTCCAGGTACTGAATGAAGGTTGGCTATTGTATGCCAGACAATGTCCTAGACAGCGCATTTTTTTGTAGCTCGGAGGACAGTCTGTGGCTGTATTGTGTTATATGTAAATTATAATCTCTGTGGCATCTCCTTTGTTGGAGCTGCTGTGTTTAACGCAGATGATTTGATATTGTCTCCCAGCGGCGGCACATGTGAGCCTGTATCAAATTCATAGAGGTCAGTGGGGGAAGAGAGATGGAGTGTTGGATAAAGCAGTGAAGCGTCTGATGTTTTATGGAGATTTGCAGCCGTGTGTGTGTAATCGGTGGCTGGTCCTACTATTACCATCAGGTCTGTTTCCAAATGTTTAACCGCCTCGCTCTTTCTTGCACAGCTGCCTTCTGTATCATTTGCGCAAAAACGTGTTTGATACGCACAAACAATGTTTAGGTTGATTAGAAGAGTACTACATTAATAGTTGTTATTCTCGTTTTCTCTCCCATGGCCTTTCCGCACAGCAAGTGTTTGTTTTGGCGTTTACTTCTTCGCTTTCTCTCCTCATGCACCACAACAATGGCTTAGATTAATGGCATATCTTAAATTAAATAACAAAAGCCAAATGCAATCTGCTCAGGATAGGGCAAAATAAGGGACAGAGAAAAAAAAACCTCACAAGAAAACAAATAATTAATGTTGCACAAGGAGTGACGGCTCCAATTCATGAAGCAATTTTATTCCCTGGCCGCTGAGACACGCAGAAACTGTAAACGTTGGGCCAGGGAGCAGCATGAGGGTGCAGAGGAGCGCTGATGACAGCCAGTAGACTCATTGTGACTGGAGCGTTGGCTCTGCAGCCACTGGGCTAACTGCTCCATTAATCTTCCACAGCAGACCTGCACATCACCCCCCCCCCCCCCCCCAAATGCACAGCAGCAAAAAGCCAAGAATTTATCCCAAAGTGGAAGGAGTACTGGAACCTGCCTACTATGATCTTTGCTAGTTTCTCAATGAAATATTTCCACTTCAATGGCTCAAAATGACAAAATTACCATAGATAGATAGATAGATAGACTTGACCCTGAATAAATTGGCTGAGCAAATGATTCAATGACTCACTCAAAAAGACGCACATTCTCTGACTGGCTATTAGTAATTACTCAAATGATATATAATCAATTTAATGGAAGTAAATGGGACCCTCAGCATTAACACTTTAAAAACTATGCAAAATGTTGGGCTTAAATACAGCCATTTAATTACTTTTCATTGAAAATGTTAAGTAACAATTGTGTACATGGGGGAAATATTTATTTGATCCCCAAACCCCACACACCCGTTGATCCCCTTTGTAAGTTCTGCCCCCACCGCATTACCAAGAAATGAAGGGTCTGCAAATCTTTATGGAGGTTATTTGAACGGGATTAGAGCAAGACATTGAAATATCACAAACGCTAAGCAAATCCAGAACAAAAAAAAATCTATATAAGGTTCGATTGATTTGCATTTCGTGAGTGCAAATAAGTATTTGATCCCCTAACCATCCAGCAAGAATCTGGCTGGCCGGCCCACACAGATTGGTTATGTGCCATAAAGGGTGTAAAACAGATTCGGGCTGCCGACTTTATGAAGTTACTCCTAATGTCGCTCGTTAGTTGTAAGACACCTGTCCCCACAATTGTATCCTTCCATTCAACTTCTCCCACCACAAGGGGCAAGACCAAAGAGCTGTCAAGGCTGTCAGAGGGCCAGATTGTTAGATCTGCACAGGCTTGAATGGCGACAAGACCATCCGCAAGAGCTTTGGTGAGAAGAGACAACTGTTGGTGCGTTATTTGGAAATGGAAAGAAATACAAAAACAACCATCAATCCAGTCCTCTGTCTGAGCTCTGTGCACAGATCTTGCCTCATGGTGTAGGCTGAGCATGATAAGGAGGATCAACTCCGACTACAACGGTGGGGGGGGCGTGTAATGACTTAAGGGACAGTTCACCCAAATTCAGTATTTACTCACCCTAATGTCGTTCTAAACCTGTAAGACCTCCTTTCATCTTCGGAACACAAATTAAGATTTTTTGATGGAATCCTGAGAGATGATCTCTGAACCCTCCCATAGACAGCAGGTTCTCTTACATGATCAAGGTCCAGTACCAGAGCAGGAGATCGGTAAAATAATCCTGTGGTGACATCAGGGTTTCAACCGTGTTTTACTATCTAGCGACAATACTTTTGTGTACAAAAGAAAAAATACAACTTTATCAACAATTCGCCCCTCTCTCTTTATTCCCCAAACGCGCATTTTGGAGAGGTACCACTGAACGCCAACAGCTATGCTGTTCTGTGTCAGCTGCTGCTCGCGGATACTGTTTACACGCCGTTAAGCTTTGATTTGCACGAACACAACGTGTCCGCATGCGCAGCTGACACAAAACAGGTACACTGTTTTGTTCAGTGTATACTCTCCAAAATGGACGGAGGAACGACTTGTTGAATAAAGTACTTTTGTGGCACAAAAGAAAAAACTAACGACTTTATTCAACAATTCTTCTCCACGTCATCATAGTGCCATTTTGGAGAGTATCCACTGAACACAAACAGCGTATGCTGTTCTGTGTCAACTGCGTCACGCGGATATGCTGTTTACCGCCGTTTTTTTTTTTATTTACATTTTTTTTTAAAATTTTTGTTTTTTTTTTTTTTTTTTTTTTTAAGGTATTTTTTTTTTATAAACTTTTATTGGAACGAAACAACGTGTCCGCGTGGCGCAGCTGACACAAAACAGGGTACACTGTTTGTGTTCAGTGGATACTCTCCAAAATGGCGCCAGGGTGACGCGGAGGAGATGACTTGTTGAATAAAGTCTTTTTTTTTTTTTTTTTGTGCACAAAAAGTATACTCATAGCATCATAAAATAACTGTTGATCCACTGATGTCACATGGACTATATTACCAATGTCCTTGCTACATTTCTGGACCTTGATCATAGTAGGATCCTTGCTGTCTATGGGAGGATCAGAGAGCCCTCAGAATGCAGCAAAATATCTTATTTGTGTTCCGAAGACGAACAGAAGTCTTATGGTTTGGAACAACATGAGGGTAAGTAATTCATGACAGAATTTTCATTTTTGGTTGAACTATCCCTTTGAGGCAGTTGGGACCACAGTCACCAAGCAAAACATTGGTAACACACTACGCTGCAATGGACTGAAATCCTGCCGTGCCCGCAAGGTCCCCCTGCTCAAGAAGGCACATTTACAGGCCCGTTTAAAGTTTGCCAAAGAACATCTTAATGATTCAGAGAAGGCTTGGGAGAAGTGCTGTGGTCAGATGAGACCAAAATTGAGCTCTTTTGCATTATCTCGACTCGCCGTGTTTGGAGGGAGAGAAATGCTGACTTTGACCCCAAGAACACCATCCCTACAGTCAAGCACGGAGGTGGAACCATTATGCTTTGGGGCTGTTTTTCTGCTAAGGGTACAGGAGGACTTCACCGCATTGAGGGGCAAATAGACGAGGCCATGTACTGTAAAATCTTGGAGGAGAACCTCCTTCTCTCAGCCAGAACACTGAATATGGGTCATGGATGATGGGTCTTCTAGCATGACAATGACCCAAAATACCGTCAAGGCAACAAAGGAGTGGCTCAAGATGAAGCACATTAAGGTCATGGAGTGGCTAGCCAGTCTCCAGACCTCAATCCTACAGAAAATCTGTGGAGGGAGCTGAAACTTCGAGTTGCCAAACGACAACCAAGAAACCTTAAGGATTTAGAGAGAATCTGTAAAGAGGAGTGGATCAAAATCCCTCCTGAGATGTGTGCAAACCTGGTGTCCAACTACAAAAAACGTCTTACCTCTGTGCTTGCCAACAAGGGTTTCTGCATCAAGTACTAAGTCATGTTTTGCTTGGGGATTAAATACTTTTTTCACTCACTGAAATGCAAATCAATCTCTGACTTTTATATAATGTGTTTTTTCTGGATTTATTGGTTAATGTTCTGTCTCTATCCTTTAAAATAAACCTACCATAAAAATTAAAACCCTTAATTTCTTTGTAAGTGGGCAAAATCAGCACGGGATCAAATAAATATTTCTCCCACTGCATAAAACAATAGTGGATTTAACCTCCTGGGGTTGACGGTGGCGCCAATTTTTAATGATAACAGCGAAAATAACTTAAAATGCTCCGTCATATTTGATCGTACATATAAGAGTAATACAGTATTTAAATCTGTAAAGGGTCTACTTTATTTGTGTACACTCACAATATCAACAAAATGTGTTTTTGTAAAATAAAGAAAATATACAGGGTGTGCTTTTAGCCGTCTCATTCTTCGCGCATATCTGTTTGAAACGCGTCATTAAAATGAACTGAAACTCAGTGAATACTCGACAAAGAGACATGAGAGATATATTTATAGAAAGCTTAACATGTCTACTTTTATATGCAGTAAGTGTTACCAAAAACACATATTCTCTGATAAAGTAATCCATATGAAACCATCGCGATGTCCAGTCCTTCCCATCTGGCTTCATTATCTCTAATGTGATCACCCTTAATTAGCGTGCTATGATATATAATCGTCCAGGTGAGACAGCGCTGCATGTAAACACCCACAATCTAGCAAACAAGCTCGAGACTTTTTCCTCAAGTTCATCTCAGCTACTGTTCGTTTATGGAAGATAGTAGTCTTTTTATATCCTACTTGCATTAGTTGTTATTGTGTTACTGTGACATAACTTGTGCATTTTACTAGTTACTACCATGATTCCTGACTAATGTAGATCAAGTTTACATTGAGTTTTATTCACTGCATCTAATGTCTCACTACGCCAGGATGTTTTTTCAAATTCAAATCTGCTTCGCTGACTGGCGCAGAGACAGACGCGTTTTTACAGCGCTGCGCATTATAACCAATCACACACAATTCTGTTGTGTTTATGAACGCAGCGGCCAATCAGAGGCGTTCAGATGAGTCATCGCTGAAACGCCGGTGTTTTGTTCAGTGCGCGATCACTGACTGAAATCTGCTCTCTGGCGAATTGATTCTCATCAGAAACAACAAAGTGCAGATGTGCGTACAAATGTAAGTAAGAGATTCATTTCACATTGTAAACAGCTTCAGTGATTATAACAGGAGCTTTTGAGAGTGCTTGAACTCTGGCTAGACTGAAGTCAGTGATAATGTTTTTTTGATAATGTTAATGTTGATGATAATGTTCTTTCCTCTTTTTCTGTACCATTAAAGTGTTATAATTAGTAACTTACAATGTTTATATTAAATTCACATTAAATACAAAGTCAGTCTTATTAAAAATATTTTATGGCATGACAGCCATATCTGGTACTTAAGTAAAAAGACGTTTTTTTATGTGTAGTTAATAGATTACACTATTATGTTACTTTGCCCATCGCCCATTATAGATCAACTAACATAATCAATAAAAATGCAAAATGCATTTACTTACACATATTTGAGAATTGAGATATTACATGATATAGTTAACATGTTTGGGAATATTTCGAATAAAAAGGAAAAAATAAATAAAACATAAGCCTATATCAGTTATACAGTGCTATCGTGGCTGCTGTGTGTCACATGACAAGCATGATGAGGCCTGTTATTGACAAGAAAATAATGAGGGCATGATGCCCCTGACACTACAATACAAAATTATTTGTCAGATAAATGAAACATGATGAAACATTCATTTGAGTTGAAAATGTTATAGCTTACTTCTAGAGATTGCAGTGATACATGACATGGTGAAAAATGACTGAATGAATAATACTGAAAGTAGGTTAACATGAATTTTAAAAGTGTTCCCCCTAAACGCGCAAGTGGCCCCTGCCTGGCCCCCCCAGTTACTGTGGTCTAGAACCGCCACTGGTAGATAACGAAAGTTATCATGCATTGTAATGTTCGAAGCAGATGTCATAGCAAATGTCACTAGGAAAAGATCTTAAAACAAGCGGTTCATTCAAAAATTCAATGACATTTTTTGAAAAACCCCCCCCAAAAAATCTAAATCAAACGAACAAGCACAGAGTTACAAAAGGTCTATAGATTCACAAAAATTCTAAAACTATTTGTTTGTGTTCCACAGAAGAAAGAAAGTCATACACATCTGGAACAGCATGCATGAGCATTTTGAGGCACAGTTTCACTTTTAACATCTGAAATTAACAATCCTGATAAGGTAGATATTTGATGTAAACTTGTGGCCCCATTTACTAATTCAAAACATGGCAGAGACTCCTCTTATCTAGACTCACTTTCACAAGCATGTGAACCATGAGGCAGTACACTAAGAATAACCCCTGCATAAACTGTCTCATGTTGAAAACATCTATACTGAATAAACGTTTTGTGATGACAGAACAATTACTTCATAATTAAATTTAAGGCTCATTGTCCGTGAGGCACAGAAAGCTTGGGCTAATGGCTTTCATTCAAATGACAGCCAGCATTCATCTGCACTCATCAGAGCATTCCAGACATCTCAACCATTCCCCAACGGTCCAATGTTTATACACTGGAATGCAAGTAAAATGGGCCACATAATTATCAGCATAACTTTGGATCTGATGATTTTAGACTGTACAGTTGAACACATTGTTCTTTATTCACAGCCCATGATAAGATATAGACGTGCATGTATAAAAGAAAATAAAATTGTTCCCAGACAACATAAACAAGGAATAATCAACATAAACATATTTATTTCAAGGTTGCTTAAAAAACAAGACCACATCCTCGATTATATTTCAGATGTGGTTCTCCTTTGAAACTCCAGCCACATACAAATTCGGACACACTGTAATGCAGAAAGGGTTAACCCTAACTGTAATTTTTCTCTTGTGTCTCATACCTTTTTTTCCCTCTTCTTTTTGTGAGCACATGATAAAGGAATGCACTGAATGCCAGTGAGCGTGGCGCCAGCAGCGTTTCCAGTAGCACTGGCCTATGAGAACTGGGAGGGTGGAGGTGTGGTCGAGCCTGGAGCCTGGGCTTTCTTTACTGTGTTTGGGGAAATTACTGCTTTTTTCCATATAAAGTAGTGCATTCCACAGGCTGATTGGCAAACGAAACCTCCTCTCGCTTCGTAAAGGGACAGAACTAGAGACATAAAAACTGAAGAGGGGAAACACATTCCTAAATCCTGGACGTATACAGCACTTGAAAGTGATGTACAGTTACTGGAAAAGACTCTGAATCAGACCAGTAAATGTATTCAGCGTATAACATCACTTCCTTAAGTGCGTTCAGAGGTCACATTCTGAAACAAAACATGAGGTGTATTTGAATCGTGAATGATACAAAATGTAACACTGAACCGATAAGGTATGAAAAGCACAATATTGTTGGGCACAATGAATAAATCAAATAAAATGTTATTGAGTGAACCATTTAGGTGAATGATTTAATGACTTACAAATGAAGACACTCACTTGATTTGTTCTTTAATGAATCGGTGGATAAAGCGAATGATTTAATACCTCAATAATAAATATAGCCACTCAATTTGTTCCTGAATGAATCGGTAATATGAGTAAATAATTCAATGACTCACTCATAAAGACAATAGCTATATCCAAAATTGCATACTCTCTGAGTAGCTACTTTTTTTTTTGAATAAGCAATAACTAAAAAGTATGTTCTATATAGTATGAATGTAACATACTAACTTCGTCATATTGTCATTGACTTACCAGCGTCAGTTGTATCGCTTCACTGCCAAAATGGACTATGAATGCCATTTTATGTTGATTTATGTACCTGACATATAAACTTATGTGATACACACAGATGGGCATGTTATTGACTATATTAATTACCCAGCACTAGAAATATATTTTATAATGAGTGATTTTTAAGTTGATTTTATGGAAAGAAACAGCATTGCAATATTCTTAGTCAATTTGACTGTTAGCTAATGATCTGTTAAAACACGAAACAAAAGATGCTGCAGGGTGAAAATGAGTCTGAGATCAAATGGAACATATATAAAGGTATCCATTTCATAAACAGGTCTAGGGTAGGTCAGCCATTATCCTATGTGAAATTCAGGATGATAAATCCAAAGGTCCCCCTCTGGTAATGCATGCCACTCAGTCTTGGTCATAGATGGCAGTTCATTCAGATTCTCTAAAAGAAGATTAAATTGAATTTTATGTTCTGTGCAGATAAAATTCAAATCGCATATTACCATTATTTGATCTTTTCCAATTCACCAAGGGAAAATGTGTTTTTTTTTGTTTTTTTTTTTTTTTTTTGTTTTTTTTTTTTCTTGCAAAAAGTTAATTTTACACCGCTGCCTCGGTAGTCATAAGGTTCAATCTAGCGCAGCATTTCACTATGCTTTTTTTTAAATATATATATAAAGTAAATTATATTCTTCCCACATGCTTCAACTCAGACAGGCTTGCATTTAAAACTTAATTTTTTAACAAGCCATTTGCCTGAATATATACTGAATATGCTGCTACCTTGATGCATTGTGTCTATCAAATTACTAAAAATTTATATTTATTTAACCCTCATGTTGTGTTCTGGTCTTTTTCATTATTTTCTCAAAAATGCTAGTTAATGTTATCGCATTGGACTAAAACCTACTGACTTTGCCCACAGGTGTGGGTAGCAAACCATAGATAATTTTTGTACCTTTTGGGATTTAAATTAATCATTTGATACAATGCACTTACTGTGAACATACATGCTTTTTCATTGTACTTATATTTAAAAATACCTTCCTGTAATAATTAATTTCTGTAATTACATTTATAATCACACTGTTTCCCATCCCTTACACCTTAACCCATCCTTGAACCTACCCATACCACCAAACCTGGCCCTAACCTCAATACAGGCAAAATACTGTTTCAAACATATGAACACAATAAGTACATTGTCTTTTTTGATGCATGTACATCTTCGTTAAGGCCCATAATTATAAGGGGAGTGGGTTATAACTAACTGCATATACATTGCAGTTGCACCAACTGTCCAAACCCCAAAAAAACATAATTTCTAGTTTAAGGTTCAGTTGCATTTTGTTGTAGGGCTGTCAAAAAAAAAATTAGAATTTCGAATATTCATCGAATTTAAAATAAAAATCCACATTCGAATGCAAAAACGAAGATCTTGTTTACGTCAAAACTGAAACCAAGCCGTTCACACAGATTTCGCACATTTTCTAGAGGGACATCTATCACCATTGCATTCGCATCTCGCACAAAAGAGACGCATGTTTAGAAAGCCATGTAAAATGAATGCAAGTTCAACTTTGAAAAAAAACATATATCGAGACTTTATTCCCCATCCCACTGCAACTCATGTTTTTAAATAAAAAATGTACTCTGTGTGATTGGCTTTCAGCCCTTTGTATTAAACTATGAATATATACATGGTGCTGTTTCGTTTATAGTTGTTTAAGCAACTTAATTAATTATAATTGGTTTATAAACATCATTTTAAACATTATGCACTTTTTTCCCCACAGATAGTCATGATATCTTATGCTTTGAATAAACGTGCATTAGTAATATTTTGCTCAATGCGCCCTCTTGTGGCCTCAGGAGAGAAGCCAAAAGCTTTTCTTCACCCTAACTGAAATTATGCATTTTAAATTTGAATATAATTCGAATTTTTATAATATCTACAAAATTCAAATTTATTTTTTCAGCCATTTTGACAGCCCTATTATGTAGTATGTTGTAAATGCATTATTGTCTTCTTATATTTGCAGTTTTAATGCATAGTAAAATTCTGTGCCTTCTTAAAGGCACATCAGAAAAAAAAGTTGAATTAACGCCCCCTCTTTTCTTTTCTCTAGTCCTGCTAGGTTAACCCTCTCCGAACCTCTCGGCACAGCAAGAAAGCCTAAATGACAGTGAAAAAGAGATACAGCCACAGCACTCAGCACTTCTTTCTTTGTTACACCGGAGTGCTGCTCCACCTTTACTCAAAGCATGAGGTCGGATTCTTCCTGAAACAGCGCTGAGAGCCGAAGGAATCAAAACACGTCAAAGTGCTCATTCCTCTGGAGTTTCTGAGATGCCATTAGAGAAGTCACTCGGGTTGGTTCTTCTCTTGACACTTAATGAACAACAGTAGCCAGACACAAACCCATAATCTGCTAATGTGTTGGGCCCTCATAGCAAGCTTCACTGGGCAGCTATGCCGTAATGATGCTCTTGCCCTCTCTTTTCCGTGTGCATGGAGACGTGAAGCTTCACAACATTGAAACAATATGGACATAGATGATGTTTGTTTCTGGCCTGGTAAAGTCAAAGAGAGGGTCATTTCATCTCATCAAGTCTGATTCACTTCACCCGTCCCTCTAAAATACATTCAAATGTGCCTTCAGTAAAATATTGGTTTTCAGTTTTCACTATACAGAGACCAGAAAGTCTGCTGAATTTATTTAGTTGTTTTTGCTGATAGTATAACCTCATAATACCCATTACAAAAAAGAACTATAATAAAAGCTTTTTGTACTTCTCACATTTTTGTTTCTATGTTACACCCTAATGTACCGTACTTTTAAAATAGGCAGTCAATTTATCTCAGGTCTTTTAATGCAGTCCATAACTTCACAAACCTTCATAAACATGCTGAATTGTTGAGGCAATAACATTCGCAGTGCATTTTGATTCAGCTCGTATATTGATGTAATATGCATCCTTTGCTATTTAAAGCATTGTGTTGCTTGTCACATTTCAGAACAGACAGAATTCCCTGTTTAGTGGATGGTGTATTGTCAAAGTGATCTAATTAGATATGTTCTCTTTAACAAACCGCCAGAGGCATCTCTGTACCCCTTCAATTTCTTTAGCCTGTCTTTCTAAACAGGATTTAGATTTCATCAACCTCATTTGTCTTCTCCGAATTTGCTATTGCTGTTTAAAAAACAGACTTTCTTGAGTCTCTATTCAAATATTTGGGCTCTTTCTATCAACAATTAAAAGGCTGTGAAGTTGTTAGTCTTTAATCCCATAAAGCCTACTGTAGCATATGCAATACATGGATTTCTAAGGCCTCTATATTATCAACATGATCAAAACTTTGCTGAAAAAACAGTTGCACACAATCTACTATGTGCCTTCTGTCATCTGACTGTTAGTTAGTATGTAAAAGACCTCTCAGTATAATTCTAAAAATGCCTTTCATGTATGTTGTGGTGCATGGGTCTTTTTGCTGTGAAATCTTAAATAAAGTAAGTTTATATTGTTAGTATTATTTCAAGATGTACATTTACTGAACTGAAGGTTTACTGATACAACAGGCTTTATATATACAGTATAAAGGGTCACATATGGACTAGATGTATTACATATAATACAAAATGCATTTGCTATCATATTTAATACATCGTAGCCCATATGTGACCTTGGACCACAAAACCAGTCATAAGTCGCACAGGTATATTTGTACCAATATACTACTATATTATGAGGCAATAAACTGGTCCATTAAAAATATGGTCCCACTTTATATTCACTTTATATATGTTTTCTGGTCTTGTTTTTGTTATGAACAGTAGCTCATCTTGTCAAGAACGTCTAGTTATACTAGTATAATCCTTAAAAATAACAAAACAAACTTGACAAATATACACTATTTCTCTTCCAGCAAGAAGGATCCTAAAATGTTCCTATAACTGGTAAAGTATGGAACTAGCAACCAGGGTCACGGATTCAAGCCGCAGGTAACATACACATAAAGAAAAATGTATATGCTGAATTCATTAGTTTGCAGTTAACCCCTGCTGGCAGATGCCATTACTACAGCATCAAACTGCTATTCAAAAGTAATCAGTGTAAGACAAGATAACTCGTGCTTTTAAGAGAGAGTCCTCTTTAAAGTGTGTAACGATTCTTGGGGAGCAACTACTGTAGACCTTCTTGGTTTTGATGGGCTCTGATGAACACTAAGGGCTATTTTAGACCTTTGTTATGTCCATAACTCTAACCTTGATTTTGTATAATTCTTAGTAAGTTTTCCCTGTAGTCACTTCTTCTTAAAGCCTCTATAAAAGCATTTTTTTTTTAAAATTCAGCATCATGTCCTTGCATAATTCTGTCTCTTTCAGCAGTGAGATGGACTAGAGTCTTAAAATTCACATTGCAAAAAATGACCCATAAAAACACTTTTATTTTTAATGCAGTTGGTATTACATAATATCATTTAAAAAAAAAATCTTGAATAACACTGGTTAATTTAAATGACCACATGAAACACATTTTAGGTTACCTGCCAAAACATTTTTACAGTGCTTTTTAAGAAATCATAAGTGGCTTAGTCAGCTAGTGGAAATCTGCATAGAACTCTTCGTACCCCCTCAGAATTTTTAGCCGAGTAGATTTTAAAATGCTACTTCCAAAGAAACATTCTAGCACCTTTGGGAATAGCACTGCATGACTATTATAGTTTAAAAGTGTTACATTCACAATAACATATCTGAATTTGAATCGCAACTTCCAGAATTAATTTGCTGTATAGCTAAAACTTTTGTCATCATCTACCGACCCTCAGAAACTCTTTTTTATTCTATGGCCTTAAACAAAATAGGTGCCTGACACCAGTGCTCCTCATGTTCTCTGTGTGTAGCGCACTTGGTAAAGTAAGAGGACGTCATGCTGCTGACTGTGGCTCCCAGAAGAATGGGTCATCCGACCTTCATGTGTGAGCAGCAGGGTTCGTGATGGCTTCGCCGCATGCTGCAAAAAGGTCCCCTGACATACATACACTAATTAATGTTTAAGAGCAAGAAATTAGCAACCTTGGACTGTGTGTCCATTAGTTTTGCAGTCATTGTCTGTTATGTTAGAACATTCATACATGTGCAGTCCATTCAATGATATAATTTGAGCCTCAATTTTCTGTGCAATTTTTTGCACATTTTCTCTCTATTCCAGGTAGGTCCCTAATGTGTTTTGATATCTTTTGAGTATGATGTCATGAGACTCAGGGGTGTGTGTGTTGAGCAGGTTTCAAACCCTGTCAGGACGTGATGCACATGTAATAAGAGCCGCTACGGTGAGCTGTTTGCTGCGTGTCTGACCTTGCAGTGCATTTGGGCTGCGCTCATGCATAAATGCAGCCTCTTACAGTCCTTTTGGACATCATTATCAAACGATACACCAACTAGACAGATATTATTTGTTGGATGTTACTCTGATAGATTACACATCAACACTGTCGGTGTGGCTGGGAATAATCTAGAGCGCATTAAGCCGATCTGTTTCATATCCTTTGTTGTTTTCATCATAGTGCTCATTTGCGGTATTATTCTTCATTTGAACAACATAAAGCTTAATCAAATGCATCCAAATGTTACTGAGAATGTACGCCTCATAAAAACACACCCCACAGTTCCTTCACACCATTGCACCGTGATTGTCTGCTGCCAGATTTATCTTTATTTGAACTGAAAACAACGTGTACAAGCACCGCTATGGTCTTTAGGTATTCCAGGACTGTGAAAATGTCTTGCGTGCCAAGAAAGTGATATAAATTGAGAATGTGTATGAAGTGAAAACAATAGCCGGTAGCAGGAAATCTACCAAAATTCATCTTTAGAAATAATTACAGCTGGTGATATGTGCTGGTGGAAGCTAATGGCGGTAATAAAAATGTTAAAAGCCTTTGAAGATGAGGCCAAACCATAAGACATCAATTTGGTGGTATTAAGGCACATTTCTACTAATTCGGGGGGATAGTTTAACTCAAACTGGAAAAACGGGATAGTACAACGAAAAACCTTTTAAATGAGGGTAATAAAAACAAGATGAAGTGCAAAGTCTTCTTGATCCAAAATGCATCTGCTGAAGCTCATCATTATCCATTCGTCGCTAACAGTTTATCTGTTTAAAAAAAAACTGTTTCAGAGGTCATATAAACTCTTTAACTTTAATTATAATGTTAGAGAATATGAATGAATGAATGGATAGACCACTAGATAGATAGACAGACAGACAGACACCTATGATGGAGGCGGACGGACGGACGGACGCGACGATGGAATTATAACACAACAGATAGATAGATAGATAGATAGATAGATAGATAGATAGACGGACAGACATACAGACAGACAGACAGACAGACAGATAGATAGATAGATAGATAGATAGATAGATAGATAGATAGATAGATATAAAATAACAAATATAATAGATAGATAGATACGATCAACAAAACGGACAGACTACAGTACAGACAGACATAAGACAGACCGACATATAGATGCTAGAAATTGCATAGATAGGCTAGATAGATAGATAGATAGATGGACAGACAGACAGACAGATAGATAGATGGATGGAGAGACAGACAGACAAACAGAGATAAATATGTTGCTTTGCAAAAAATGTATTTCATCAGAATGCACAGGCTGCTTTTTAATGCTTGTCAATGAAGAAAGAATCTTTTTTACAGCAAAAAGATGTAGTTGCATCATCAACCAGCAGAGGCTCAACGCCGAGCCAAGCAAGGTCATAATTTGGATTTGAGAGAATTTGATAAAAAAAAATGTTTGTGTTCATACCAAAATCTTTGACTTGTGATCACAGACTGATGTATTGGTAAATCTGAGCTCAATTAGAGACTTTTCTGAGGTTTCTTTTTGGCATAAATCATGTTTGATTACTTTTTTCAAAGTCTCCATTTGATGACCATTTGACAACAAGAAGCAATTCAAAAAGGAGATATTGTTTGTGGTTTTACTTTCCTATGGGAAAGAAAATCAGAATTGGCACCTGCATTTCAAACAATGGGATTTATTTAGCGTTGCATTTCAGATCTAATCAACGGTTTTAAGCTCCATCAGAGACTCAAAACCCAAAACACACTAACAAATGAGTACACGTACATGCATGAATTCCTGATTTATCAGCCTCAGAGTCAATGCGGTTAGGTGAGAGACCAAGAACTGTTTTATGTAGAGGTGAAGCAGAATCCCAAGAGACAGATCAGAGGGAATTATGATGAGAAAGAGAGAAAGACCTAGTACAATGCTTACTGCATCAACACTTCAAAAGCAGTTTCCTCCCCACCACACTGTCTGAATTAACACAGCAAAAAGAAATAGAGATATTTTATGAAAGCATTTACGCAGAAAAGATCATTAGCAGATCAGAGACCCTGACTGATGGACTCATTTAATTCACATACAATATAATGCAATTACCACATTTAAAGCTAATAACAAGCATTTTGTATAATTTTAAGCCACATAAATTGAAAGCAATAGAGCTAGAGTCAAGATCAGGTTTTGTAACCGAATAGGAGATCGAATAGAAAACCATGCACAATGTGCTGTAGCGTGACAAGAAAGCTGCTCTTCTGAGAACACCATTTTCTCAGTGAAAAGGAAAACGTTATAAATTCTTAACAAAACAAGCGAACTAAGACCACGAGATGATGCATGGTTCACTGCCCATCTGAAAAGAAGAACAAGAGCGAAAGGTTTTAAAACTAAAATAATTTTCTCTCATAAAGGGCGCATACGTCACTGTTTCTAGTGGTCTGTTTACAAGGAGGGTATTCCTGTTTCTTTCATTTTGTGTGTGGCTCTTATGCACTTAAACTTTTATCTTTAGGAGCGGATGAGTGCGAGTGTGTGCCTGGTTCGTCATGCCAAACAGCTTTGCGACATTTTCATCAGAAGAGCAGCACTAGCACTATTGCAAACTTTGTGCTAAATACGTCGGCCGTTCAGTGAAGGTCAGACCATTAATCTCACCCTTCAGGAGAGCTACAGTGTAGTTCGTTTCGCACGTGAGCACACGGTTCTAATGTATAGCATGGCTGAGGTCCAAGAAAAAAAAAACTGTTTCCCTTTACAGAGCTTTTTATGTTTGCTATTTTATAAGGTAATTTGCAACAATTACCATTTTCACCAAGTAGAATATGCATTCATTATTCACGGCTGTCTAGTCAGATGCTCGCCACTGTATGCATATCTATGCAACAGTGTAGAAATAATTTAAAAGTGGGGGTGGACACATTTAGACAGGGGCATTGATTATCTCCCAAAAAGTGGGGACAGCGAAAGAAATTTGTAAAGCACTGTTTTTTTAAACCTAGTAAGCTGTCTTGAGTGTATCTCAGAGTAAAAATATAAACATCTGTGAATTTATTTCTCATATTTGCAACCTCACATATCACAATTGCAGCTTTATTTTTCTTAATTGTTATTTTGTAATTGTGATTTTAATTCAACTGCAAATTCATTTATCACAAATTTGACTTTGTGTCATATAAATGCGGCTTAATTTCTTTGAACTGTGAATCTATTATGCATAATTGCAGATTTATCCTCACAATTGTGATTTAATTTCTCACAGTTTTGATTCATAATTGCAACTCATAATTGCACATTTATACTATATTTCTTGTAATTGCAAATATTCCTGTGCATTTATATAGCACTGTGACTCCATCTCACAATTGTGACATTATTCCTCACAATATTGACTTCATATTTCAAAATTAATTTCTCATACTCGCAACTTCATGCTTTATTTCTTGTAACTGTGACTTTATTTATTTCTCATGACTGTGCATTTATTTATATCTTACAATTTAACTTCACATCTCACAAGTGTGACTCAGTTTCTCAAAGTTTTTGTCTCATAATTGACACTTTGCAAAAACCCACCCTCCTAAAGCTTGAGACACACTGCACGAGTTTGAAGAAATTCAAACAATAAATACCATTTTGTGGCTCTTTAATATGTCATGAAAAATCACTGTATGACTCAGTTCAAGCAGCATGTGAACCGATCGTCTTTTCATATTTGCTTAAATCATCAGAATGTATTTTATTTCAACTGCGGAAAGATGTCAATACACAACATTTTTAAGTTTAAGTCCACCGAAGGTTAATCTACTCTCCTGTCTGATTTGATTGTCAGGCAAGATGGCAGATTCGGCGTATGATCGCATGTCAATCAAGCTCTTTGCGAACGGTCAATTGCGACTTTGTTTATCACAGTTTTGACTTCATATTTGACAATTGTGATTTCATTTTATTTCATATCTCACAATTTTAACTTCATACTTTATTTCTTGTAATGGCAACTATTTCTCATGATTGATTATTTATATCTCACTATGTGACTTCATATCTCACAATTGCAACACTATTTCTCACAATTTTAACTCATAATTGAAATGTCATACTTTATTTCTTGTAGTTGCAACTATTACTCACAATTGTGGATTTCAGTATGTGACTTAATATCTCACAATTTTGACTTCATTTTTATACTTTATTTCTTGTAATTGCAACTATTTTACATGATTGCTCATTTATTTCTCACAGTTTGGACTTCAAATTTGACAATTGGGATTTCATTCTCATTATTGCTACTTAATAATGAATTAATACTTGTAGTTGTGGCTATTTATCATGATTGCCCATTTATATTTGCTATTTGACTTCATACATTATTTCCTGTAATTGCAACTATTTCTCATGAATACTCATCTACAGCATATCTCACTATCTGTGATTTCATATCTCACAATGTGACTTCATATTTTACAATTGCATCTAACTTTCTATTTTCCTGTCTGGGTGAAGACCAGCTTAGATTTGCAGAAGGCAACATAATAATGCTACCTCTCTCCAGACATCACGTTTATAGCCCATTAGAAAGCACTGATTAAGATATTACGGTTATACATGTGGAATGCAGAATAGAGGAAATATATATCTGAGTGTGTATGCACACATGTGCATATGCACAGTATAAGCCTATATTATGTACACAACATGACACAGCACACTCACATCTGACAAGTATTGTTTTTAAAGCTGAATAATGTTTAACGATAAACATCATTAAACATTTGACCAGGAATTGAGGCAGTATTGAAGAAGACAGATCTATGAGAGTGCTGTATGATAGACCAGTCCAGTGTGCAGACACAAATAAGACTCCTCAGCCAGCATGCCTGTGTAAATATTTGAACTCTAACCAGCAGATATCAGGGCCTCTAGAGAGAAAGACACTAGTTCAGGTGAGAAAGGGTTCATTCCCATACTGCATGCTTGCTGCCTGCGATCTCTCCCCGTGGCTCGTGTATTCACGCTCTGCATACGGATTGGAGGTACAATAAGTGCATAAACAGACTGAAACCATCAGGGGTGCTGTGCAAAATGTCTGTTATTTATGTTTTTACCGTGTGACATTTTTTAAATTAAAACCCCTGCATTTTAGTTCTTTTTGCACCTACTTTAATTCAAATTTGTTCTCTTTCTGCACTGCAAAACATATGTTAAATAATACAAGCAGAAAATAATACATTTTAGTGTTCATAATAAATGTTTCTGCTAAAAATCTGCCAATGGATCAATAAAAAAATAGACCTACATTATTCAACATACATTTTCTTATTATGCAGTTTTGCTTCTTGGGTTAATTTGTTCTGCTATATACAGTGGGGCAAATAAGTATTTGATACACTGCCGATTTTTCAAGTTTTCCCACTTACAAAGAATGGAGAGATCTGTAATTTTCATCGTAGGTACACCTCAACTGTGAGAGACAAAATGAGGGAAAAAAATACAGAAAATCACATTGTATGATTTTTTTTTAATAATTAATTTCCATTTTATTGGATGAAATAAGTATTTGATACAATAGAAAGATAGAACTTAATATTTGGTACAGAAAGCTTTGTTTACAATTACAGAGGTCAGACGCTTCCTGTAGTTCTTGACCAGGTTTGCAGACACTGCAGCAGGGATTTTGGCCCACTCCTCCATACAGGTGTTCTCCAGATCTTTCAGGTTTTGGGGCTGTCGCTGGGCAACATGGAGTTTCAGCTCCCTCCATAGATTTTCTATTGGGTTCAGGTCTGGAGACTGGTTAGGCCACTCCAGGACCTTGAAATGCTTCTTACGGAGCCGCTCCTTAGTTGCCCTGGCTGTGTGTTTGGGGTCATTGTCATGCTGGAAGACCCAGCCACGATCCATCTTCAATGCTCTTACTGAGGGACGGAGGTTGTTGCCCAAAATCTCGCAAAACATGGCCCCATCCATCCTCCCCTCAATGCGGTGCAGTCGTCCTGGTCCTTTTGCAGAAAAACAGCCCCAAAGCATGATGTTTCCCCCCCCATGCTTCACGGTTGGGATGGTGTTCTTGGGATTGTACTCATTCTTCTTCTTCCTCCAAACACTTCGAGTGGAGTTTATACCAAAAACTTCTATTTTGGTCTCCTCTGACCACATGACCTTCTCCCATGCCTCCTCTGGATCATCCAGTTGGTCTTTGGCAAACTTCAGATGGGCCTGGATATGTGCTGGCTTGAGCAGGGGGACCTTGCCCACAATGCAGGATTTTAATCCATGATGGTGTAGTGTGTTACTAATGGTAACCTTTGAGACTGTGGTCCCAGCTCTCTTCAGGCCATTGACCAGGTCCTCCCGTGTAGTTCTAGGCTGATCCCTCCCCTTTCTCAGGATCATTGATACTCCACGGGCGAGATTCTTTGCATGGAGCCCCACTCCGAGGGAGAATTGACAGTCATCTTTAATTTCTTCCATTTTCTAATAATTGCGCCAACAATTGTTGCCTTCTCACAAAGCTGTTTGCCTATTTTCCTGTAGCCCATCCCAGCATTGTGCAGGTCTACAATTTTGTCCCTGGTGGCCTTAGACAGCTCTTTGGTCTTGCCCATAGTGGGGAGGTTGGAGTCTGATTGATTGAGTGTGTGGACCGGTGTCTTTTATACAGGTAACAAGTTCAAACAGGTGCAATTAATACAGGTAATGAGTGGAGGATAGGAGGGCTTCTTAAAGACAAACTAACAGGTCTGTGAGAGTTAGAATTCTTGCTGGTTGGTAGGTGATATTTTTTATATTTTTTTTTAAGTTCTATTTTTCTATCGTCATCATACTTAATTCATGCAATAAAATGGAAATTAATTCTTTAAAAATCTACATGTGATTTTCTGGATGTTTTTTTTTTTATTCTGTCTTCTCACAGTTGATGTGTACCTATGATGAAAATTACAGATCTCTCCATTCTTTGTAAGTGGGAAAACTTGAAAAATCAGCAGTGTATCAAATACTTATTTGCCCCACTGTATAATGTTTATCTAACTGGAAAAAAAAAAATTCAATTTCAATTGATATACTGTACACTAGTGGTTGACACCAATATTAAAAGAGTAAGATGACTAATACTTGGTATAATGTATCTCAACAATAATATACTGTATACAATACAGTGCAATGACAAGTGAATACAATCTAATGTACGCTATGACACAAGGAAGTGCTAGCACTTCTGTTAATTTGTCACTTATTGCATAACATGATACTGTACCTTAAGGAATGCTGATTGTTGTTGTTTGTATATTATGTTACGAGTCTCAAACTAGTGAAACTACAGTAGCAAATGATTTTGATTGGGGTTCAATACTCTCCACTCTCCTAGATGACAGCCCTGGAAAACAGGATCATTTAGTCAGTGAATGAAAGAGCGAACCGTCATCTTCATATACAAATCTCTGTATCTTTATTACAAATTTATCAAATCATGGTATAAAACAATAACATTTCCCTAGTGTAAACATGTTTCAGTTTCAAAGTCCATTTGTGTTAATTTCTATTTTAAACACCTCAATAGTTTTCTTTCTCTTTACTATTCACATATCAATGGGTGACATCTTTCACATCCATATTCACAAAATAATCATGTCTTTGCAACAATCAACATCACTCTTTCTTTAAAGTGCAGTAATATCACCGGGATAAATCATGTTTTAAGCTATATAATTATATATACATATATATATATAATTATAAATACTAATGCAACAGTGTGAATCATAAACCCTCTTTGGCTGTAAATGAATATTTAAATGACTTTAGAGTCACAACATGAATAATGCACATAGGGAAAACTATTTAACTTATAAAACATTGTTAAACTCGTTCAGACACTTAACTGTTTCTGTATATCTTCAGTGATAACTCCCTTTTAAGTTTTAAACAATATACTCCTCTTCGTTTAACATTTATTATAAATTATAACCTGTCAGGATACCCTGAAACACGAAACAAAGCATTACCAGGGAGTGGGGATACTAATACACCAATTTTACACATTCAGCCTCAATATACATCTGCTATATAGCTGCTAGCGCCATTGTTACAGAACCTTTTCCCGCGAATATAAACGTGGCTCTTCAACTCTGTTCCACACATCAAATATTCTGTAACCAACTCATCACAGTTTCACATCATCACATACACTTCAGTAGGAAACAGTTTTAACAGAGTACGGACCTGGAAAACAGGATCATTTAGTCAGTGAATGAAAGCGCGAACCGCCATCTTCATATACAAATCTCTGTATGAGAGAAGAGGGCGGCGCCCGTCACCTCGGTACCGCAGCACAACGATACCTGCACTTTGGTTCCGCTTTCTTCGGTTCCCCCTACCTTAATATTATCCTACACAAAGAAGGTTGCAATTCTAACAAACGACTGCGTATTATCACAAACACATATCTTGAATATTAACTTGTGTTATAAATCAAGGTGTATCACACACTCCCTGACAAATAAAAGTGGCTCCTGACACAAGATAGTCTGAACAATTTCCCCCTGAACATTCACACATTTTTTTTCAAAAACACATTCCAACTCTCAATTAGTGTATCCTATATGTCCTACAGTGTGTGTGCTAGATCTCATCTGGTGAGTATAGAATGTATGTAATTGTCTTTCTTGGCATCTCATCCACAGTGAGCTGGGTACACAACAGGTAAGTAAGGGCATGGGGCGATGGGTGGGGGTTGGAAGTGATAGGGGTATGGTGGGCCGGAGCACTGGTAAGTATACTGTAATGGCTGGACTCCAACTGCACTCACAGTGGGCCGTGGGTGATAAGCAGGTTGACCCAGGGATGGGTAAGTAAACACATAACTTGGTCGTCTTTCTCTCGTGGACTGTCTCAGTGGGATCTGAGGTTCAGGTTGTGGTGTGGGGACCTGGTTCTCTTGATGGACAGCATGCCGTTCCTCTTGATCGGTTATAGGTTGGAGCTGCTCCATGCCATGTTCGTCCTCACTGGATGTCCCTTGTTCCTTGTCTCTATTACTATCCCTGTCCTGTTCAGGTCTTGCCTGAATCGTTTCACCCAGGTGGGTCTCATTCTGTTCAGATCTGTTTAGGAAGTCAGGAGTAACATGTGGCACAGGTGAGTAACTTCCAGCTCTCGGCTTCTCCATTGGTACTCGCAACCAGTAACGAGGCACGACCTCCTCTTCCTCAGAGTCACTTACATCTGGGTCCCGTGTCTCGTGCGTGGGTTTCGGGATCTCTGAAGCTCTCTTCTTTCTCTTCTGCGACTCAGCTGTGTTAATAGTCGAGTTCTGAAGAGGCTCTACAGGTAGGTCGTTGACTTGTAAAAGGAGGTTCCTGTGTAAAGTGCGAACTGGTCGGCCTCCCGCCTCCGGGCTTACTTTGTAGACAGGATTATCTCCAACCTGTTCTCTCACAATGTAGATAAGCTGTTCCCAATACGGTCTAAGCTTTCCAGGGCCCCCTCGTTCGCTGAGGTTGCGTACAAGGACTCTGTCCCCAGGCTGAAGAACCACACCTCTGCTCCGTTTATCGTAGTATGTCTTCCCTTTGGAGCTGGACTTTCGGCTGTTTGCGTCTGCTATTCTGTACGCCTCGACCATTTTTCCTGCCCATTTCTCAGCATATCCCTTTTGCCCATTCGTTTCAGCCCTCTCATCTGTTAGGAGACCGAAGAGGATGTCCACTGGTAGGCGAGGATGACGGCCGTACAACAAATAGTATGGTGAGAAACCTGTGGCCTCATGTCTTGTACAATTATATGCTTGGAGTACATGGGGTAGGTGGTCTTTCCAACTCTCCTTCTCTTTCTCTCCCAAGGTGCGGAGCATCTGCAGTAGCGTGCGATTGAATCTTTCCGCAGGATTGCCCTGGGGGTGATACGGAGAGGTTCTCGAGTGGGCAACACCAGCTAATTGCCTGAGAGTTCTGAAGAGTTCATTCTCAAACTCTCGACCCTGGTCATGGTGTAGTTTGGCCGGGTATCCAAATCTGGGAATGAAATCATTGAACAGCCTGTCAGCAGCCGTCTTACCAGCCTTGTTTCTGGTGGGGTAGGCTTGCGCAAATCTGGTAAAGTGATCAACCACCACCAATATGTACTCGTATCCACCTCTGCAGGCTTCCGGGTGAAGGAAATCGATGCACACCAACTCAAGGGGCGAACTTGATGTGATACTTCCCATTGGTGCTCTCTCATGTGTGGCTGGCTTCTTTTGTTTAATGCAAGAACACTTCCTGGTCACATATTCCTCTATCTCTCTTTTCATGAAAGGCCAGTAGAATCGCTCCCTCGCTAGGCTCAGAACTTTTTCAACACCAACGTGGCACATGTTGTTATGCAGCTGGGTGAGTACTGTTCGTTTATAGGTGGCGGGCAGGACCAGTTGTTGTCGACCTGCACTCTTCCTATAGAGAAGGTTATTCGCGATGTGCAATCTGCTCCACTCTCTTGAAAGTCTCCTTGCATATGTGTCCATTCTCCTTTTGTCATCCTCTGTTAGTGGTGTGTCCTTTTCCTTCAACGCCATCACTTTCCCAATAGCGGGGTCTTTTCTTTGTTCCCTCACAAGCTCATCATGACTGACTTCCGGCAGAGACTCAACTTGAGGTTGGCGGTGGGATGTTAATTTGAGGGCTGCCACCCAGGCCACATCTCCTTGTTGTGCTCTCCGGCTTCCTTCCCATACAGCGCATACTGCCTCCTCCGATATCTCTTCCGAACACCCAGCCATGAAGGTGTCAATGTCCAGGGGGCAGCGTGATAAGGTGTCGGCATCAATGTTGGTTTTGCCTGGCCGGTATTTGATGTCAAAGTTGAAATCGGCCAGTTGCCCCACCCACCGGTGGCCCACTGCGTTCAGTTTGGCAGTACTCAGAATGTATGTGAGGGGATTATTGTCCGTGAAGACTGTGAAATGTGGGGCGTAGAATAAGTAGTCCCGAAACTTCTCACATATCGCCCACTTCAATGCGAGAAATTCCAGCTTTCCACTGTGTAGGTGATCATTTTGTTCTGCTGGTGTTAGTGTGCGGGATCCGTACCCAATCACTCTCATCCTCCCATCCTGGTTCTGATAAAGAACTGCCCCGAGACCTTTTTGGGAGGCATCTGTGTGGAGTGTGAAGGGGCAGTTGAAATCGGGATACGCCAGAACTGGGGGTTTGATCAGCTGGCCCACAAGTTGTTCAAGAATCTGTTGGTGTTGTTTGTTCCATTCTACCGGAGTACGGGAGGATTGCTGATTGCATTTTGCTTTTCCTTGTTGCGGTTTGGCCGGAGATGAACTGGGCTTTGACTGGAGCAGGTCGTACAGGGGTTTGGCTATACATGAGAAATCCTGCACGTATGTCCGATAATAGCTCAGGAACCCAAGCAACTGCCTGACGTCCCCAACTGTCTGTGGCGTCTTGTCTTTCAGTGCCCTCAGATGGGGGGGGGGGGGGGGGGGGGGCTTCAAGTCTTTGGGTCCATTTTTACTCCTTTTTTTTCCCCTGCCCAACGGCCCATCGGACCTCCTTGCGGAAGAGCTCGCATTTCTCCGGCTTTAGTTTTACCCCGTGGTGTTGCAAGGTTTGGAGGACTCTGCGTAGCACCTGCACATGCTCATCAAAGGACCTGGAGAAGCACAACACGTCATCGAGGTAAGGGATACAGCATTCGTCTCTCAGTATGTCAAGCATACTTTCCATGCTCCTTTGGAAGGCTGCTGGGGCGTTTGATAGCCCAAAGGGTATCCTGACCCACTCGTAGAGCCCCAATGGGGTTATGAATGCGGTCAGGTGCCTCGATCCTTCGGCAATAAAACCTTGATGGTAGGCTTTCCCTTGATCAAGGATCGAAAACCAGGCATAACCTCCCAGGGAGTCAGTGAGGTCCTGAATTCTGGGGAGGGGATGGCGGTCCTGCACGGTCTTGTTGTTGAGGAGCCGGTAATCGACACACAGGCGCAAGGATCCATCTTTCTTTCTTACACAGATAACAGGCGCTGAATAGGGCGAATGAGACTTCACAATCCACCCTTTAACTAACAACTCCTGGATGTACTCCTTAACTTCCCTGTAGAGTGGTTTTGTGATGGAAGCATAGGCCCTCTGAACGGGAATGTCATCCTTGGTTCTGATTTCCATCTGCAGGGAGGGGATGCATCCTATGTCGTCGCTGTCACGGGCGAATGCCCCACATTCCTCGTAGAGCACTTCCCTTACTGCCTGTTGTTGTTCAGGGTTGAGGTGGCTGATATCAACAGGGGGGGCCAGGACTCTGGCGGGGGAGCGCTGGGAGAAGCGGCGGCTTTAACCTCGACTGAGGTCATCTTTCTTGGTGTGGGATCAGCTTGAGGTAACACTGGTGCATCTGTCTTAATGACCTTGACAACATGTTGGATGGCTCCCAGAGAGGTTCTCCTCGGCAGGGTGATCTCATGCTTTGAGTGATTGGAGATGGGCACCTTCACATAAGGCCGTCGGGTGTTATTGATTTCCAAGAGGCCTTCACCTACACTCAACTGCCCTAAGACAACACTTTCATCCGTCGGTTCGTATAAAACAATGGGGTTAGAGACATCAAAGTTTGGGGGTACCCTACACCATACATGGGCTGTCCTGCCAGGGGGAATGATAGTATGGTCGTGGCCCACTCTTATAGTGACTGGATCACCGTATGTCCTAGGAGGCGCCTGGATGAAATTCACAATGGCCTCCACCTGTTCCTCCTCTATTCCAAAGGCACTGCGGAGAAGGCTGACAACTGTGGCAACTGCATCACCCGAGGACTCTTTCCTTCTGATGATCTCCTGGAGTACATTGGCTCCTAGGAGGGGCTGGGGCAGTGGTAGCGGGCTAACTAGGAAAGGAGCCTGTATGGTGAGATTCGGGTCTTCATTCCCTGCAAGGTTAACAGTGAGCTCCACCCACCCACTGTAGGGGACAGCATGGCCAGTGACTGCATAGACGCCAAGTTCTTCCTCTAAAAGCTCAGAAAGAGGTCTCAAGGTGTGATTAGGAATGTGAGTGTCAGTCCATTGTTGGTCAATTATGCTCACCTGCGAGCCTGAATCAAACAGGACTGTAGCTGGGTACCCACCAATCAAACATTTCAGCAGACTTTTCTTCCCAATTAGGGGTGCCTTGCAGGCGATGTTATTCTGGCTGGCCAGTACATGTGGATTTTGCTGTTTCTTTGGCTTGGGGTATCTTGTTATTTGTTTGTTATTTGTTACTTGTTGGGACTGAAGCTGCTCCCCGGTCTCTGGGCGTCCCTCCAAAAAGACCGAGCCCCGTTTCCCTGCACCCTGACTCGTTGTAGACATCCGACTGCTCTGTGTCCCGCCTCTCCACACACGAAGCAATGGTTACACTCCTGTGCATTCTGTTCGGTACATTTTGGACGAAGAGCTGCCCGTCCTCTCACCTGGACTGCAGGTTGTCCCAGCTGTGGTTGGACAGGTATACTAGAGGTTGGCTGAGGAGGAGAGTAAGACACCCGAGTATTTTCTGTCCGCTGCTCAATCAAAGAAGCCACCGTGTGTGTCAGGGTCTCTACCTGAGAGGCAAGCTGTTGTATTGTCTGGAAATTTTCATTGTCTGATGTTGTATCCCGTGTCTTATTGTTGTTACGATCTCCCGTGTCAACCTTGGCACTGTGTACTTGGGTTACCTTTTGTCGGGGAAGTTGGCCAAGTCTGCGCTGGTGCTCGTTCTCATCACTTATTATTTTCATGATCTGGCGAAGGATTTCCTCATCTGTGACTTGACTGTTTGAGATTAGAGGCCTCAGTCTCTGTCGGAGGTCAGCATGTTTTGTCCCCAAACCCTGATAGACAGTATGGAGGAACACCTCCTGGATGGTCTTGGGATCATATGAAATGTCTGCACTGGTCTGTCGGGACTGAAAAAGGATTTTCTGCTTGAGCCCAATCATGCGGTAGAGAAACTGCTGTGGTGATTCTTGGTCTGATTGCCTGGCGCACATCAATTCCTGGAACATTTCGGTCGTTGCTTTCTCTCCGAGGTGAGACCTGAGGAAGCCTTTGAGTTCAGATACTGTGATTGAATCTTTGTTTACAAGCATATCTTTAAAAGGTCCTGGTTTGATGATCCTCAACACCCCTCTGACCACCTCTGCTTCTGCAAAGCCCTCATTCACTCTCTCGTCGATTTGTTTGCTGATATTGTTGTAATTTAAGTCAGAGTTCTGATCCCCAACCTGACCACCATGCACTTTGAAGTCTCTGCGCTGCAGGTAGGAGAGGTCCTTCAGTATTACTGGTCTCTCCGAGATCATCTGTGGCATACTGTGTAACTCTGACTCACCCTGGTGGGAGTAAGTTGTGGGCGATGGGGTCTCTGTAACTGCACGTCGTCGCAGTTTCTCATCCAACACTTGTCTCAGTTCTTCCAATGACTGTGTTGTTGTATTGGTGTGAGTGTTAGAGTGAGGCTGTGTTTGCATAACTGTACTGTAAGAGTGAGAATGGGGTTGTGGTGCAGATTTTGGGATTGTAGTGGATGGCCTGTGACTAGGTGTAACGTCTGTGCTACCCTCACTTAATGCAACCACAGGACAATTAACCGAAGCATCAGCATGAGTTATTTTACCTATTAAATCATTTAAAACCAACAACTGACCCATACCCTCATCCTCAAGTTCTAGTAAGGCGTCAGATTGCATGTAGGAGACTACATACTCCATGCAGCCTTCTTCATCATTCACATTCAGCTCTTCTTCCTGTTGACTTTTGAACGCAATGTCTTTTGCAACCTGATATATGTCGTTGTTTGAGAGTCTGAATAGTTGTTACTTGATGCCCCATACTAATTCTTTACGAGTGGCTGACATGGTGTGTAATCCTGTTGTGAATTCAGTAAATCAGCGGTGTAGTGTCTTAACAAGTGGCGTGTGTGTGTATGCGTGTCGACCTCCCGATGGGATCCACTGATGCTGGTGTGCGATGACCACAGGATCAGCGTGGGGCGGTGTGTAACCTTCTGGTCCGTAGCGTGCACTGGCCCCAGGATCAGTAGTGCGGCTCCTAAGCGAGGTCGAGATCCCCTTTCTCTTTGGTCTCCCTCCTCGGACGCCCACGGATTGACTCCTGGCCTGTGGCGGCGTCTTGGCACATTGGTCGCGTGGTTCTAGTATCTCTGGATCTGCTCCCCCCTGGTCGTGATGAGGAGAGATCCCGGACGAGCCCCCACAGTTTGTTACGAGTCTCAAACTAGTGAAACTACAGTAGCAAATGATTTTGATTGGGGTTCAATACTCTCCACTCTCCTAGATGTCAGCCCTGGAAAACAGGATCATTTAGTCAGTGAATGAAAGAGTGAACCGCCATCTTCATATACAAATCTCTGTATCTTTATTACAAATTTATCAAATCATGGTATAAAACAATAACATTTCCCTAGTGTAAACATGTTTCAGTTTCAAAGTCCATTTGTGTTAATTTAAATTTTAAACACCTCAATACAGTTTTCTTTCTCTTTACTATTCACATATCAATGGGTGACATCTTTCATATCCATATTCACAAAATAATCATGTCTTTGCAACAATCAGCATCACTCTTTCTTTAAAGTGCAGTAATATCACCGGGATAAATCATGTTTTAAGCTATATAATTATATATACACATATATATAATTATTAATACTAATGCAACAGTGTGAATCATAAACCCTCTTTGGCTGTAAATGAATATTTAAATGACTTTAGAGTCACAACATGAATAATGCACATAGGGAAAACTATTTAACTTATAAAACATTGTTAAACTCGTTCAGACACTTAACTGTTTCTGTATATCTTCAGTGATAATTCCCTTTTAAGTTTTAAACAATATACCCCTCTTCGTTTAACATTTATTATAAATTATAACCTGTCAGGATACCCTGAAACACGAAACAAAGCATTACCAGGGAGTGGGGATACTAATACACCAATTTTACACATTCAGCCTCAATATACATCTGCTATATAGCTGCTAGCGCCATTGTTACAGAACCTTTTCCGGCGATTATAAACGCGGCTCTTCAACTCTGTTCCACACATCAAATATTCCATAACCAACTCATCACAGTTTCACATCATCACATACACTTCAGTAGGAAACAGTTTTTACAGAGTACGGACCTGGAAAACAGGATAATTTAGTCAGTGAATGAAAGAGCGAACCGCCATCTTCATATACAAATCTCTGTATGAGAGAAGAGGGCGGCGCCCGTCACCTCGGTACCGCAGCACAACGATACCTGCACTTTGGTTCCGCTTTCTTCGGTTCCCCCTACCTTAATATTATCCTACACAAAGAAGGCTGCAATTCTAACAAACGACTGCGTATTATCACAAACACATATCTTATGAATATTAACTTGTGTTATAAATCAAGGTGTATCACACTTACATAACATAATAAAGTAAACTGTAGCTAATGCAAAGAATGGGCGTTTTATCAGTTTACAGTTAACCTTACACAGCAGAAACGGAGGGGCTTAATGTGTTAAACCAATAGCAGCAACACATCATGTAAGTTTGAAACATCACTTTCTTTAAATAGAAACCAGAAAATACTTATGTAGTAAAAAAAAAAAACAGTTAAATGTTCCATTTGAGACAAACTACCTTTCTAAGGGTATGTTTACATGACAACGATGTCCTTTGCGTTTTTGAAAAGTTTCGCATATAGATGACAAAGATTTCAAAATTAATCCCATTCATACAGATCCGCGAAAGGAAACTACTAAAAATGCTGTATTATGCATGCCAGGCCAGTAGGTGGCGATGTCAATTTGTAAAGAAACACTATGCGCCTGCGCACGTACACATTCTTCTAAAGTGCAGTGAACAAACATTGCAAAGCATGCATGCATGGTGTCAACCCGTTTTCAAAAGTTTGCGGTTGCAGGCCCCCAAATGCCATTGTAATGTAAATAAAAGGACAAAACACCTACAAAGTTCTTAGTTTTTAATTGAAAACAGTGATGTGTAAATCATGTTGTGGCATTTTACTAAACCAATGGATCTTATGAGGCCTGGGCCCACTATGCGGCCTCAGCAAACTTCAGCGCTGGCCCCAGTACTTCTTAAAATGATTTAAATGTAGTAATCAGAAATAATAATCATAATTAATATGCTAAAACTATGGTGGTCGAGAGAGCCACAACAAATTAAGAAAATATCTTCATCTGTTTGACAACACATGTGCTGCAAATACTCACAACACGACCAAACACAGAAACGCACTGCAAATGCTCATAACACTACCAAATACAGAAACGCTCTGCTAATACTCGTTTTAGTATTTGGTTGTGTTGCGATTAATTTGCAGAGCGTTCCTGTATTGGTCCTGTTGCGATGTATTTTGCAGTGCACATTTGTATTTAGTTGTGTTGCGAGTATTTGCAGCCCGTTTCTGTATTTGGTCGTGTTGCGAGTATTTGCAGAGCGTTTCTGTATTTGGTCGTGTTGCGAGTATTTGCAGCACATTTCTGTATTTGGTCATGTTGCCAGAATTTGCAGAGCGTTTTTGTATTTGGTCGTGTTGTGAGTATTTGCAGAGCATTTCTGTATTTGGTCGTGTTGCGAGTATTTGCAGAGCGTTTCTGTATTTGCTCGTGTTGCAAATATTTGCAGAGTGTTTTTGTATTTGGTCGTGTTGCGAGTATTTGCAGAGAGTTTCTGTATTTGCTCGTGTTGCGAATATTTGCAGAGTGTTTTTGTATTTGGTCGTGTTGCGAGTATTTGCAGAGAGTTTCTGTATTTGGTTGAGTTGCGAGTATTTGCAGAGCGTTTCTGTATTTAGTCGTGTTGCGAGTATTTGCAGTGCATTTCTGTATTTGTTTGTTTTGTGAGTATTTGCAGCGCGTTTCTTTTTTTGTTTGTGTTGTGAGTATTTGCAGCGCGTTTCGGTATTTGGGTGTTGTCAGTATTTGCAGCGCGTTTCTGTATTTGGTCGTGTTGTGAGTATTTGCAGAGCGTTTCTGTATTTGGTCGTGTTGCGAGTATTTGCAGAGCGTTTCTGTATTTGGTCGTGTTGCGAGTATTTGCAGAGAGTTTCTGTATTTGCTCGTGTTGCGAATATTTGCAGAGTGTTTTTGTATTTGGTCGTGTTGCGAGTATTTGCAGAGAGTTTCTGTATTTGCTCGTGTTGCGAATATTTGCAGAGTGTTTTTGTATTTGGTCGTGTTGCGAGTATTTGCAGAGAGTTTCTGTATTTGCTCGTGTTGCGAATATTTGCAGAGTGTTTTTGTATTTGGTCGTGTTGCGAGTATTTGCAGAGAGTTTCTGTATTTGGTTGAGTTGCGAGTATTTGCAGAGCGTTTCTGTATTTGCTCGTGTTGCAAATATTTGCAGAGTGTTTTTGTATTTGGTTGTGTTGCGAGTATTTGCAGCGTGTTTCTGTATTTGTTTGTGTTGTTAGTATTTGCAGCATGTTTCTGTTTTTGGTTGTGTTGCGAGTATTTGCAGCATGTTTCTGTATTTGGTCGTGTTGCGAGTATTTGCAGAGCGTTTCTGTATTTGGTCGTGTTGTGAATCTTTGCAGCGCGTTTTTTCTTTATTTGTTTGTGTTGTGAGTATTTGCGGCGCGTTTCTTTTTTTGGTTGTGTTTTGAGTATTTGCAGAGCATTTCTGTATTTGGTTGTGTTGTGAGTATTTGCAGCATGTTTCTGTATTTGGTCGTGTTGCGAGTATTTGCAGAGCGTTTCTGTATTTAGTCGTGTTGCGAGTATTTGCAGAGCATTTCTGTATTTGGTTGAGTTGCGAGTATTTGCAGAGCGTTTCTGTATTTGGTCGTGTTGCGAGTATTTGCAGAGCGTTTCTGTATTTAGTCGTGTTGCGAGTATTTGCAGAGCATTTCTGTATACTGATGAAGATTGTTTTTATGTGCTGGTGTTTTTTAATTTGTAAGTGTTTTCTTAGTTGAAAGCATGTTGAGCTCTCTCGAACAGTTTATACCCCCCCCATCCCCCCCCCCCCCCCGCGCCACGAAACAGAAAGAATGTACAACATTAAACTATTATGTTATTGGTTCATACTATACTACACTTTGCAGAAATTTACAAAAAGAAACATTTGACAGGCTATAATTGAAGCACTGAAAATGAATATCTTCAATGTGCACTTCCATATTCGCTGCAGTAAAACCATTTGGAGGAAATGGTTGCGCCATTCAAAGGACATTTCACTTTGCACGTTTAACATTCTGAAAACGCATACTGCCGAAAAAATAACAGTATTTTCACAACTCTTTGCTTTTTCTGGGGAAGTGTGAATCTGTTGGGGATGTGTTCATAGGGCAAATAAAGGCCAACCGCTTTTACATCCACAAAGTAGAACAATTTCTGATAAGAGAATGTCGAGAGAGGCAATTTCCTCCTGTTCCAGCTGACATGCATGTGACTAATCTTAGAGAGCATTTTTTTAAACAAGAAAACAGTTCCTTCGTCCACTATTCCCTTTGGACAGTATGAACGCTTTACATGGGTTTACTGTACCTAATACGACTTTAATATTTTAAGAGACTGTTTGCTTCGTGCTTCCTTGTTCTGTCACTGCAAAGTTGAATATGTCGGCATGGAAAGAGAAACTAAGGAGAGTTGTTACAGTGGAACCGGTCATTTTCCTCTACATGACCAGCACTTTCATCGTGACACCTGCATATCAACAAATGATTATCACAAAGGTAAGAGAGCTGCTACTGCTGCGATTTAAAGCAGGAAAAGTAAAAAGAGTGAAAGGCAGAGACATTAATCAAGTGCGTCCGGCGAGTCAGTGTTTTGTTCTTTGAACTGAAAAACAGGTCAGCAGGGTCCAGTTCTAGTACACAAAACGGAAATGCCCGAAGCAGAACCACGGAGTGCTTGGAGAATAGCAGTGGAGCTCGAGATGTACTCAAAACCCAAAACTACAGCAGGCATTAATCAAGCCGAACCGGCCATGACAGTCCCAGAGCAAAACAACAGGCGCTGTGATCACTCATGCACCAGATTAAACAATCGCTGACAGTCATTAGTCTGTATTCTGTTGCTGAACTTAAACATTGGCTATGCTTGAGAAACTGCAGTATCTTTGTTTTAACCTTGTGCAATGACATGAAATTTTACTTTTTTTCAGGAGCTTACATGTCCTGCCATGTGACATACAACATTGAAATCTTTTTAAACAGCTTTGGATATTCTATATAGTAAGTTATTCATATAATATACATATCATGAAATGATTAGATTGTCGCGTCTTCACGACTACATGGAAAAGTATACATTCCCAATGTTGTGCTTTCACAAAAAAGCTCTCTGTATTTCTGTAAAATATGTAAAAAACCCAAAAAAGCCAAATAAATAAAAGACAGTGATATAATAATCCATCCTTTTTACCGAAAATTTACGTTAATAAAATTTTGCTTTCCTAATATATTTTTTTAAAGTTTATAATACAAAGATTTAACTATATATATAGATTATTTACGTTTACGAAAGTTGCCTTATTAATTGTTTTATTTTTCACTCTTTGTTATAATTGCAGCCATTTGCTAAAATCATTTAAGTTAATTTTTTTTCCTCATTATGTACACACAGCACCCCATATTGAAAAAAAAACACAGAATTGTTGACATTTATTAAAAAAGAAAAACTGAAATATAAAATGGTCCTAAGTATTCAGACCCTTTTGCTGTGACACTCATATATTTAACTCAGGTGTTGTCCGTTTCTTCTGATCATCCTTGATATGGTTCTACACCTTCATTTGAGTCCATCTGTGTTTGATTGTACTGATTGGACTTGATTAGGAAAGCCGCACAACTGTCTATATAAGACCTTACAGCTCACAGTGCATTTCAGAGCAAATGAGAATCATGAGGTCAAAGGAACTGCTTGAAGAGCTCAGAGACAGAATTGTGTTAAGGCACAGATCTGGCCAAGGTTACACAAAAATTTCTGCTGCACTTAAGGTTCCTAAGAGCACAGTTCCCTCTTTAATCCTTAAATGGAAGACGTTTGGGTTGACCAGAACCCTTCCTAGAGCTGGCCTGTCCCGCCAAACTGAGCTATCGGGGGAGAAAGGCCTTGGTGAGAGAGGTAAAGAAGAAGAAGATCACTGTGGCTGAGCTGAGATGCAGTCGGGAGATGGGAGAAATTTGTAGAAAGTCAACCATCACTGCAGCTGTCCACCAGTCGGGGCTTTATGGCAGAGTGCCCCAACGGAAGCCTCTCCTCAGTGCAAAACACATGAAAGCCCTCATGGAGTTTGCTAAAAAACACCTGAAGGACTCCAAGATGGTGAGAAAGAATAAGATTCTCTGGTCTGATGAGATAGATAGAACCAAGATAGAACTTTTTGGCCTTAATTCCAAGCGGTATGTGTGGAGAAAACCAGGCACTGCTCATCAACTGTCCAATACAGTCCCAACAGTGACGCATGGTGGTGGCAGCATCATGCTGTGGGGGTTTTTTTCAGCTGCAGGGACAGGACGACTGGTGCAATCGAGGGAAAGATGAATGCAGCCAAGCACAGGGATATCCTGGACGAAAACCTCTCCTAGATTGCTCAGGACCTCAGACTGGGCCGAAGGGTTACCTTCCAACAAGACAATGACCTTAAGCAGACAGCTAAAATAACGAAGGAGTGTTTTCACAACAACTCTGTGACTGTTCTTTGTTCTTGAATGGCCCAGCCAGAGCCTGACTTAAACCCAATTGAGCATCTCTGGAGAGACCTAAAAAAATGGCTGTCCACCAACGTTTACCATCCCACCTGACAGAACTGGAGAGGATCTGCAGGAGTAAGGCAAGGAGGATCCCCAAATCCAGGTGTGAAAAACTTTTTGCATCTTTCCCAAAAGACCTCATGGCTGTATTAGATCAAAGGGTGCTTCTACTAAATACTGAGCAAAGGGTCTGAATACTTAGACCATGTGATATTTCAGTTTTTCTTTTTAATAAATCTGCAAAAATGTCAACAATTCTGTGTTTTTCTGTCACTATGGGGTGCTGTGTGTACATTAATGAAAAAAAAATTACATCTGTCTAACATGATTTAGCAAAATTTTGTGCTGCAACACTAAACCACGAGTCTACAATGTAGGGGGTCTGAATCACTTTTCCGTAATTAATTGGAAATAATTGTGAGACTACATGTGTAATTGGACATGTACTTATGCAAAAGCACTTGAAAGGCACAAAAACTAACTACAATACTATATATATATAACATCTATATTAGTGCTGTCAAACGATTAATCACGAATCACAAAAGTTTTTGTTTACATAATATAGGTATGTGTACTGTGTATAGTCGTATGTATAATAGCGATTCACACATCATACGTAAATATTTTGAAATAGTTTTCCATGTATTTACATGTAGGTATTATATTCTTCTTTTAGAATTATTAGACATATATTGACATGAACATAACATATTTTTCTAAATACTGTAGTGTCTTGTATTTATATTCATAATAAATAACACATCTATACACACATCTATATTATGTAAACCAAAAAACCTTTATTTTTGGATTCGATGTAATCACAGTATCCTTTGCGCACTAATATATATATACTATAAATACTTATAATAGTCCTTTTACCATTACTTTTTTGTTTACTTTTTGTACTTAAATCTAATATAATTATGCAGGTAATTTTAATGCTGAGTTTTTACTGTAGCATTTTAACATTCTTTTACATTAAAATTAGTAATGATTTTTACTATTTAAATATATTTACATCCTGATGAATTCTGTACAGAGAAGGGTTTAAATGAATGGCCTTTTTTGTTGTTTGATTTTTTTTTAAACAATAATAACCTTAACTTTTGCCCTAAAAGAAACAAAAAGCATCAAAGTAAAACCGAAAACACAGGAACAATAATATGTGTGGACTCTGAAGACATTTCTATGAATATAAATAATGCAGTGAATATATGCATTTGCTTCAGGGTGACGCTTTCCAAAACATGCAGCTGTTTTTAGTTCTCCTTGCCTCTTGTCATATCTGGCGGCAGTTTTTTTCGCCTTCTTCCCTCCTAATCATCTTCTGGTCGATCCCGCTTGTCGCTTCGTCCTTCCTTTCCTCTCTCCTTTAACTTCTCTTACCCTTCCAATGAACTCTGCAGCTCCACACATAACAGCTCTCAGAAAAATGTGGATGAATATATCATATGAATGAGCACAACTCCACGCAGTGGAAACTGTTCAAAGATTAAAGAGGGTCCAATCATTTATTGCAAAGTGTTCATTTATGCCACTCTTAATGGCCTCGATTCTTGCCATTTACTCCTTGATATCATCATATTTGTGAAGTTGCAGTTCGTGAGCTTCCCCGAGGCTTGTTCTTACAATAACTGAGGGCGTCCCCCGGCGCGATGACTTACTGCTCGGGTTGTGCATCATTCCCATAATGCCTTAGAGCATCATTACTGACACTGAATAAAAAAAAATACAAATTAGAGAAGTAGAAAAACCTCAAAGCTAACCTAAGACACAATAACCGAATTTCGTTCGATAACATTTGCTCTACCTAGAAAAGGACTGTTAAATGTCAAGATGTCAAAGTGGCTAGTTTTGTGCAAAGTGCTAAGCTGCCTCACCTAAAAAATACTGACCTACAGTAACTGTTGCCATCCAACATTTTATCAGACCAGCTTGTGCTGTTATCTCATATAAACATGTTATGAACACTTTTGTTCACTTATCTACGAAATATCATATGAGCAGGAGTGCTGTTGAGCATGAACCCTTTTATTTTATTTTAGCATGAATATAATGCCAAGGTAAGAAAACACAACGTACAGTCCTATAAATGTACATTCTTTTTTTAATGAAAATCTGAAAAATGTATGATGTTAATAACTGTTGAAATGTGCCATCACAGTCTGCGATCAGGGTCCATTAGGCATGGATGCAAGTGTGATATGCAGCTTCAGTTTGGTTCAGTTCATACAATATTATTCAATAATAGCGTGTCTGTTTTTATTCCAAATGGAGTAACAAAAGCAGTGTTTCCAAGCAACATACAATAGTTTTGTTTTTTGACAAATCGGTTTAGTGTATGAATGGATGATTCACTCAGTGAATGACAGTCACTACTGCCGTAGAGATTAAAATGCACAAAAAAATCATACAATTATGGCTATTTGGAACTATTATACCTTTTGGCAAACTGAAAGCTAATGAGTTCGTAAGACTGCATGTGAACATTTTTGTATGATCTGCGTACACCCCAGCAACGATCGGTGGACCTTCATAATTGTTTTTTTCAGTCATACATTTTTGCAGAAATCACAATTCATTGTAGTCCCCCCAGCACTTAGCATCCCAAAGTTAAAAATAAAATTGTTAGCATTAGCAATGTTTTCCCTGTGTAATCAGAATCACAAACAACTAGCCAGTTTGTTTAATGACTCTTTCAAAATGACTCACATACTCAAGAACAGGGTTTGAATCACTCTGATGAACTCACTATGACCACTTACTGAACTGCAAATATATGTCTTAAAATGAAAATTCTTTCTTGAAAAGAAGGATTATATCATTACTAGGACATTCAACAATTATTTTTGTACTCGTAAGTAATACAAAAAAAAAACATTCATAGCGACGTGTAGCTATACAGCTATGGAAAAAAATTAAGAGACCGCTTGAAAATTCTCACTTTCTCTGGATTTACGATTCGAGTGAAATGTAATTTTTGCTTTATTCTTTAAACTACTGATGAAATTTCTTTTTTAAATTTTAAATAAAAATGTTGTCATTTAGAACATTTTGGTTCATACTATACTTCATTTTTAGACAACACAATAGCAATGTTTCAACTTTAATATCAATATTTGGTCGAATACCCCTGATTTTCAATAACAACACACACACACACACACACACACACACAGGTTTGTTTTTATGGTTTATGGGGACTTCCATAGGGTTTAATGGTTTTTCTACTGTAAAAAACCGTAGGTGATTGCCATACACCAAACTACCCTAAACTTAACCTCACAGGAACTTTCTGCATTTAATTTCAAAAAAACTCATTTGAATTATTATAAGCCTTTTGAATTACGGGGACACTGAAAATGTCCTCATAAATCACCTTCTCGTTGTAATACCTATGTCATACCCATGTTATTATACAAATTTGTGTCCTCATAAACCACATAAAAAACGCGCCCCACAGGAGTTCTGTGTGTATGCATCCTATGTATGTATGTATGTGTGTGTGCATACATACATACATATATGATTGTGTTCGTGCTGTTAAACTGGACAGTGAGTAGGAATAGGTTTTTTTTGCACAATAAATCTTATTTATATACAAACCCGATTCCAAAAAAGTTGGGACACAAATTATGAATAAAAACAGAATGCAATGATGTAGAAGTTTCAAATTTCAATATTTTATTAAGAATACAACATAGATGACATATCAAAACATGTTTAAACTGAGAAAATGTATCATTTTAAGGAAAAAATAATAAGTTGATTTTAAATTGTATGGCATCAACTCATCTCAAAAAAGTTGGGACAAGGCCGTGTTTACCATTGTGTGGCATCCCCTCTTCTTTTTATTACAGTCTGCAAACGTCTGGGGACTGATGAGACAAGTTGCTCAAGTTTAGGAATGTTGTCCCATTCTTGTCTATTACAGGCTTCTAGTTGCTCAACTGTCTTAGGTCTCTGTCGCATCTTCGTCTTTATGATGCGCCAAATGTTTTCTATGGGTGAAATATCTGGGGACTGCAGGCTGGCCATTTTAAATGAGCCTTGGCCCAGAGAAAATGCCTGCGCTTATGGATCATGTTTAGATATGGCTTCTTTTTTGACCTATAGCGTTTTAGCCGGCAACGGCGAATGGCACCGACAATGTTTTCTGGAAGTATTCCTGAGCCATGTTGTGATTTCCATTACAGTAGCATTCCTGTATGTGAGGCAGTGCCGTCTAAGGGCCCGAAGATCACGGGCATCCAGTATGGTTTTCCGGCCTAGACCCTTACGCACAGAGATTGTTCCAGATTCTCTGAATCTTTGGATGATATTATGCACTGTAGATGATGATAACTTCAAACTCTTTGCAATTTTTCTCTGAGAAACTCCTTTCTGATATTGCTCCACTATTTTTCGCCGCAGTATTGGGGGAATTGGTGATTCTCTGCCCATCTTGACTTCTGAGAGAAGCTGCCACTCTGAGAGGTTCTTTTTATACCCAATCATGTTGCCAATTGACCTAATAAGTTGCAAATTGGTCCTCCAGCGGTTCCTTATATCTACATTTAACTTTTCCGGCCTCTTATAGCTACCTGTCCCAACTTTTTTGGAATAAAAAGTGTAGCTCTCATGAAATCCAAAATGAGACAAAATTTGGCATGACATTTCAAAATGTCTCACTTTCAACATTTGATATGTTATCTGTATTCTATTGTGAACAAAATATAAGTTTATGAGATTTGTAAATTATTCCATTCCTTTTTTACTCACAATTTGTACAGTGTCCCAACTTTTTTGGAATTGGGTTTGTGTATATATATATATATATAAATAAAATTATAATAATAATACAGAATAAACTATATTCAGAGACAATTAGGTCAGAGACAATTAACTTTTATTGTAGTGTTTACTCGACAGTGCTGTGGTGCTTTATATATTGAAATTTATATTCAAACTTATTTTGAATAACTTTTGTCTTTTGTAGGTGTGTCAAGATTTGTTCAAGAATGATACTATCTACAGTAACCCTGAGCACCACAAAGGGGACGAGGAGGTTCAGACGACAGCCTCCTACATCCTGCGTTTGTTCAACGCCACCCTCAGCCTGGTCTCCATCCCTCCCGCCATTATGCTGGACTCCTGGACTGACCGCGCTGGCCGTCGCTGAGTCATGGCGCTCCCTTCTGTGTTGTCCCTGTTGAGTGGGGGGTTGCTCTTGGCTGTAGACTTGTTGGAAAACATCAGCGTTTACTGGACCCTGATCGCATGTTGCCCTTACAGGCCTGACAGGTGGCCATGTCTCCATTTTCCTCAGCTCATTCAGCTACCTGGCCGACCTGACCATGGGCTTCAGCTCCAGTCGCACTTTACGTATGACAGTGGCTGAGTCCATGATATTCGTTGGAGGCACAGTGGACTTCCTACTGGGTGGATTCTTGGAGCAAGAATTCGGACTCCAGGCAGCGTTCGGGGCCTACGTTGGCTGCCACGTCCTGGCGGTGCTTTATATTGTGCTTTGGCTGAGAGACCCTACGATGGGAGAAAATAAATTTATAGCTCCCTATAAAGAAGATACAGTTGAGCAAGGTTCTCAAGCAGATGAGTCCCGTCTGTTTATCATAAAGTACGCCAAACTGTCTTTCAAAGCAGTGTTCAAGAGGAGGTCAGGCAAGGACAGACTGAAATTGCACTTTCTCATTCTCTGCACCTTCATAAATAACCTGGTGGCTGTTGGTCAGTGCAAACTCACACATACACTAACACAAACACAGACATATACACTATAGGCCAGTGGAAAAAAATGTAGAAACAACTTTCACTCATAAATGGGTAAATTTCACAATTAATTACAAAGAAACATCAAGAAACACATTGCATTAAATGTGAAGTGTTTACTGTAAGTTGAAAGTCTGAAATACTGTAGTATTTTCTAGTAAAAATTACTCCAGTAATCTTTTTTTTAATTTACTTAAAAATATAAGTAAACTTAAACTTAAAAATATATACTTTTTACAGTATTTCAACATTATGAAGGTTAATCTCAATAAATCTGTTCCGAATGGAAGGAAAAAAAAAAAATATTATTATATATTTTTATAGATATATTTTTGCCATTGACAAAGTTTTTCTCATGAAAATCACCTGTTAAAACGGAAAGTTCCTGTAATTTATAGTTTTTGTAAGATTTGTAATTATGAATAGTTTTTAAATTAAACATCATTAATTAATTAATATTTCTAATATTAATAAACTTTAAAATCTCCGCCATACATATATATAAATAATTTAATACTAAATAGTTAATACAATATATATAAATACAAATACATTTTTTCTTTTGGCAAGTAATCTACTATAATAATATAAAACTGTTTTCTCATTAAAGTACTGACATAACTGGAAAAAAAACTGTCCATAAAATGTTTTGTTTTACAATGTAAAAAAAATATTTTAAGTAATATTTTAAATCATCATACTTTAAATATAAACAATTTATAAAATTATGATATAAGTACAAATCACAATTAAAAATTAAAAATATATATTTTTTATTATTATGATTTTCATGCATTTAAACCATTTCAGCTTTAACACATTAAGTTTTAGTAAGAGAAATTTAAAATCAAATATGAAATAATGAAATAATGCAGCATAAACGTTGAGATGGCTGAAATGAATTATCAGTGCAGCTATTATGTGCCCCGTGGTCAAGTCAAATGTTTATGATGATAATACTGCTGAGGCACTGCAGGGAGGTTTTAAAGCACTCAATCTGAGTACTGTCACTCCTGAGGCCAGAGAGAGAGAGGGACAGTGTTGTCTGTATGTTGCTATCAATTTCCATAAATTCTTAGAATTAGATATTAGTGTTCCTAATAATGCCTTTAATTTTATCAAATATAATTGCCGTTATTTTTATAGGTTCATAATTGTTCAACCATCTCGTTTGAATTACACTCTGTATTGCTTTGAAAAACATTGATATTTGAAAGTCGTGGCAATAAAGAGCTGGAGAGAGAGGGGACATTAATAATAATGTGCTTTTATGTGCGTTTGTCTTTCCAGGGGATCAGTCGATCTTGCTGTTGTATTTGATGTATGAGCCTAGAGAGTTCACAACTGCCCTGTTTGGGGTATTTAACTCTGTGAGGATGCTCTTGATGGTAAGTGGTCTTGTTCAATGCAGTAATGCTTTCTCTGATGACTCATGTCTCTCAGCTAACTCAGAGTGGAGACACCCCCCCCCCCCCCCCCCCCCCCCCCCCTCGTGGAAGTCCTTGACAACTAACACTCTAAATCTTTCGATTTCAGACTCAAACAGCAGTGGCCCTGCAGTACGGCCATTGACTGGACACGTTGCCTTCTCTTCATCTGAGTCTCTTCTCTAGCACACACAGCAGAGCACAATGCCCTCGCACACACACCCCTTTGATAACCAAACGCATGTTCTTTATGATTATTTATAGGATTTTTCCCTGTAGTCAGAGAACAAAATGGTAAAGACAGGGGACTGACACAACTCTGAACAGACAGCACACAAGAAGATACAGCATCAGTCCATTCAGGTTTTTTCCCGTCACATGGCCGGTTCTGCTCCATACGAGCTGCAGTAATATGGCACAGAGGGACATATACATTCACATGTTGTAAAACCAAGAATGTAGGTTTTTGTGGACACCGTCAGCAATGTTTAGTCTTTATGACTGTAAATATAAAATCTGATAAAGGTCTCAAATTAGCTAATGATTGTCACATTATATCAGTTTAAAATAGGTTTCTTAGATTAATAGTGTTGGAAAAAAAGCAGGTAAGTTAAATTAATTCTATGATTATTATTTATTGTGTTTATTATTATTGTATTATTTTATTAATTGTATTATCTTATTAAATCTCCCAATGTAAATGGCAATTAATTCTTGTGATGTTAAGATAATCCAATCAACTGTTACCCTTGTCATGGTTCAAGTGTTGAAGTCTTTAGTGGCATTTTAAGTTATTTAATTAGTGATATTATTAGTTACAGTAAGGCAAGGCAAGGCATGTTTATTTATCTAGCCCATTTCGTACACAATGGTAATTCAAAGTGCTTTACATAAAAGAAAGTAAAATAATCCAATTTTATTAATTTAGATTAGATAAAAACATTATCACAGAAATAAAACAAGGAATTTAAAAACTTTGAAAATGATTTAAAAATTTATTTAAAATGAATTTAATACAGTTAAAAATAGAAAATGATAATACATACGTAAAATACAGTGCAATCAGTTCGGACAGCGCAGTGTTCATTCACTAAATGCACAGCTAAACAGGTGAGTTTTGAGTCTAGATTTAAATGTTCTTATGTTCTCTGGTCTTTTCTGGAAGCTGGTTCCAACTGTGGGTGGCAAAATAGCTAAAAGCAGATTCCCCTTGTTTTGTGTGAACCCTTGGTATTTCTAACTGACTCGATCTGAGTGGTCTGTTAGGTTTATATTCAGTGAGCATATCTGCAGTGTATTTAGGTCCTAGGCCATTGAGTGATTATAAATGAGTAAAAGTACTTTAAAATTAATCCTAAATGTAACTGGAAGCCAGTTTAAGGACCTGAGGACTGGTGTGATATGCTCAGATTTCTTGGTTGTAGTCAGAATTCTGGCAGCAGCGTTCAGGATGAGCTGCAGCTGTCTAATGGTCATCTTGGGAAGGCCGGTGAGGAGACCAATACAATAGTCCACCCTGCTGGTGATAAAAGCACAGACAAGTTTCTCTAAGTCTTGACAGGAAACAAAACATCTAATTCTTGCAATGTTTTTAAGATGATAGTATGCTGATTTAGTTACTGCTTTGACATTACTACTGAAACTAAGGTCTGTCTCCAAAATCACAACGAGATTCCTGACTTGATTTTTAGTTGTAAAACCCCTAGAGTCAAGGTATGCATTCACCTTGAGAAAATTCATCTTTGTTTCCAAATGCTTCCAAAGCTTCCAACTCCGACTTCAGTTTTTTCCTTGTTTTAACTGAAGAAAGTTCTCGCACATCCAGCTGTTATTTTCATCAATGCATTGGCAGAGGGAGTCAGTGGGGCTGTAGTCACTTGGAGATAAGGCTAGGTAAATCTGGATATCATCAGCATAGCTGTGATAGGCAAATTGGTTCTTTCTCATTATTTGACTTAGTGGGATCATATACAGGCTAAACAAGAGCGGTGGCAAGAATTGAGCCTTGTGGGCCTCCGCATGTCATGGACGTCCACTTAAACTTATGCTCTCCTATACTCACATAAAAACCTCTCCCTTCTAAATATGACCTGAACCATTTAATTACCATGCCAGAAATCCCGTAAGCAATGGCATTTCTTATACACTTTTGGGTATAAAAAACACAAGTTCGGGTCCAGTGAATTATTTATTTATTTATTTGTTTGAATAAAAAATTATCACTTTTCTTCCGCAAAAAAATTATCAAAATGCAATAAGGACGTTTACATTGCTGCAGAAGAATCCTATTTAAAAAAGTATCATCGGTACACATAAAATATTATTTTCAACATTGATAATAATAAGAACGTTTTTTGAGCAGCAAATCAGCATATTATAATAATTTCTGAAGGATCATGTGCCACCGAAGACTGGAATATTGGCTGCTGAAAATTCAGCTTTGCATCACAAGAATAAATTACATTTTAAATATATTAAAATAAAAAAACTGTTATTTTAAAATGTAATAATATTCTACAATATTACTGTATTTTTAATCAAATAAATGCATTCCTGGTAAACACAGAGACTTAAAAAACAACCAATCCCAAACTTTTGAACGGTTGTGTACATTTCTAATAGACAACATGTAGTAAAGTATATAGTATTGAACAATACAGTATGGTGTGTTTTTTTTGGTAAGAAAGACCATTTTTAAAACTATGAGAATTATGACTTTTACTATTGATTACCCTTTCAAAAAATCATTGTCTTGTTCCTTCACCGTGGCATTAGCAGAGTAGTTTTGCAGTGTGAGGTTGTCTGTACAGCGGTAGTGATGGGAAACAGGTTGAAGTCTGCTTTGTTTTCGCCGTCTGTCATGAGGAACCCTTCCTCCTAGCAGGTCGATGCTGCGTCTTAGAGTGACACTTAAACAAAGCCTGCCAGTTAAGGAGCACCCTTCCTGATTGGAGAGGTGATGGCTCTCCATTTATATCAGGATACACCATGGGGCTCCAATCGCTCGGCTGCCTTTTGTGTGGAAGCCGAAGGCATCGATCCTGATAAACCTATTATAGACTCTGTCTGTAGGGGATGTCAGCTAACGGGCCGCCACCCAATACACAGAGCGAAAAGTTTTAATTAACCACAATTGAAAGAGTCAATTGGGGGAAAAAAGCGAGAAAAGGACAGACAAAGAAACTTTTTTGAATACAAAGACATCATGGAGGGGAGCTGATCTTGTGCTTCCAAAGATCTGAAGCATCAAAATCTTAGCAGGTCTGGCTGCGGTGAGCGCACGGCTCCATGCTTGTGGTTTTTATAAATGGCTGCAGGGCTGGAATTGACTTTTAATTAGGGTGGCGTGGAGTTGGTGAGGAATTATTAAACACTCCAGGCTCTAATGAGTTGATGAAAGTAAAAACACGGAGCGTTGACCTTTTCCGTGGAATGTTTATGTATTCCCATTATGTTTTCTGCAGCAAATCAGAGGCGGTGGCAAAGTCTGTTGACACCGGGCTCTCGCTGGGCAGGGGGGGTAATTAAATCAGAACTGTTTGCATGAGCAGTCAGAGCAAATGAGTCACGGCGCGCACCTCTCATGCGTGTTTGCACGCAAATGCGGATGCAGGTGAGCTCGCTTTCAAGTGCTCTCAGACGTTCTGAGTGAGGCAGCCTGACTGTTTTTGACACTGTTTCATCAGGCACAAACCCTGAAGGTTAATTAATTCACTGGTTAGGTTTAGACGCGTCTGAGAGAATCTAAATATGTATGGGCTTTGTTTTCATTCAAGCTGAACCACAGGACTGTGTAGTGCTTATGTATTCTAGTGCGGTGCTTATGTATTTCCGAGATTACACAGCTGTTATATTACATTATTCAACATCAGCATCATTTTAAGCATTTTGAATTATACATAGGCCTAGATCTTAGTACTTACCAAATGATCGGATTTATGGACGATAAAATGGGTGAAAAATACCATAAATTTACACTTTAGGAGGGAGCAAAGACACATCTCTCTTGGGCAACCAGCATTGTAGCAGCAATGCTAAGGAGCGCGCGTGCGGCCGCACACTTCTTCCACATGCTCGGGCAAACCACTATAGAGTTGATGTCGCTATAGAGTTAGAACCGGTCAATGTAGTTATCAGGTTCCATAGAAAGAGAATGATGTGCGCCAAAAGAGTAGGGGCCCTATCATACACCTGGTGCAATGTGGCGCCAGGCGCGATGCAAGTGTTTCTTGTTAGTTTCAGGCCGACGCAGTTGTCATTTTCATGTCCTGAGACACATTTGTGCGCTCATAGGCGTGCTGGTCTGAAAACAAGGTGTGTTCAGGCGTATTGCTGGCGCGTTGCCATTTTGAGGCAACTGAAATAGACTGCGCCATTGATCAACTAAAACCTGGTCTAAAGTCAATAGCGCAGTAGTTTTTTTGTTATTTAAAGAGTGCGCTAGTGTAGGGGGGTCCACAGCGCGCGTACACTCTGCTTATTACACACACAGGGACACACAGCAGCACACAGACATGCCAAATATTAAAAATTAAAGGATTGCAATGTAAAAGATTATTATTGTGTAGGATACATAAATATAAAAATGCCTACATGTCATAATGGAAAGTCATTGCATGTATCAGAACTAGGCTACCTATTTGCTCACGCAGGAGCAGATCCGTTTCTTCTCTGGAGTTCAGTCTGCGTTCAGTCTTTGCTCTTGCAAATTCCGCCGTGTAAATAGCAAATCCGCCATGGCACGAGCGCAACTGCCTCTTAAAGGGAATGGGAGATGAGACTCTGATTGGTTTATTGCACGTTATGCCCAAAACACACCCATTACTCATTAAGAGAATAGGGACAACTCTTTTAGACCATGCGCAGACCGGTTTTCCCGTTGTTAAACTAGCAAAAGTGGATTTGGACATGCCCTAAGTGCACCTGCGCCATGCGGTTTAGACCATGCGCTTAGATCGTTAAAATAGGGCCCTCGCTGTAGAAACCGAATAGCCAACTTCAATGGTTGCGGACGAAATAGCCCAACACGAGAACCAACGCAAATGTGACATGTGAAATAAAACGTCCTCATGTATTAAAGAATAGTGGCTTGATTAAGTGGTGTAAATAGTGGATGATGGGCAAAGAACGGTAAGAAAACTCAGAGAAATTTACAGTCACACACAGGTATTGTGCAAACTGTACTTAATAAGAATTCACGTTAACTTACAGATCTCAGTTTAAGTGCTTCAGTTTTTTTTCTATTCTATCAGTTTAAATGCTTCAGTATGTTTTCTATTCTCTTCTATCAGTTTAAATGCTTCAGTTTTGTTTTTATATTATATTATATTTTATAAACCTAATAAATAATTGACCTTGTTTTTTAATGGAGTCTCTTATGCTCATCAAAGCTGTTTAATGGAGTCTCTTCAGCTCATAAAAGATGATTATATATATATATATATATAGATCATTTATATATAGTATATAGTTCATATTAGGAAATATTATTGTAATTTCGCATATTGGTTTCTTTTTAAATTATAGGCCTTAAAATATAATTATTAATGTATAAGCACAGCGGAATTATCATATCATTACTCCAGTTTTCAGTTGTCACATTGACCTTCAGGAAATCATTCTAAGATGATGATTATTATCAGTGTTGAAAATGTTGGGCTGCTTAATATTTTTTGGAACGTGATACTTTTTCTTTGATAACAAGTTAAAAAGAACAGTGTTTATTCAAAATAGAAATCTTTTGTAAAATTTTAAATGTCTTTAACTGTCACTTTTGATCAATTTAAATGCATCCTTGCTATAAAAGTATTAAGAAAAAAGAAAAGAAAAAAAAATGACTGACCCCAAACTTTGAATAGTAGTGTATATTTAACACAATTTTTATTTTGAATAAATACTGTTCTTGTAAACTTTTTTTTATTTATTTTAAAGTATATTAAAACATTGTTTTTTTACATTTTAGATTGCAATACTATTTCACAATATTTATTTATATATTTTATTTTCCAAGTATTTCTTAATTCCTTTTTTATCAAATAGATACAGCCTTGATGATCATAAGAAACTTATTTAAAGGGGTCCTATTATGCTTTTTCCTTTAGTTAGTCTCGTTAATGTTGCTGTTTGAGTATGAAAAAAAAAGATCCCAGCAAAGGTCCACTTCAAAAAAGGTATTTTATTTAACCGAAAGCACTTTTCAAAAATACATGAACGATGCGTTGGACTACACGCATTGCTTTTCCGAGGATTTGTGATGTCACCAATACTGACGAATGGGACGAGACCTGCACTAGAGAAGGCACCGAGTGTTATCACTATGTCGGAGACATGCTAGCTTTCCCAAGGCAGAAGAACTTAGAATGGTTACAATCATTTAAATCGCGCTCAAAGTGATTTGATTTTGACGCAATATTTACACTGAAGCTCACAGCTATGGTAAGGGGCAGGACATTTCCCGACCAGGCGCCGAGTGCTGCCAATCACAACACACACTGGCCCAGCTAACCAATCACAACACATTTTGTTTTGTATTTCGAACAACCTATGAGAGCATGTTCTAGTACACCTCCAAAACAAAAGCAAGACTTTGTAAAAGAGCATAATAGGACCCCTTTAAAAAACTTTAGTTCAAAATTTTGAAGGCCGTGTATATATATCACTGTAAAAAATGTTTTCTCAGGTAACCTAAAATGTACATCATTTAGTTACATCAAGGGTCAAATCAAATATAAATAGCACGTTAAAGTTAAAAGTTACACACTTTTGTGGCATGTGCGCTGTACAGGTCTGGTATAAAGAATATTTTTGTTCAGGTGGACGAAATATCCGCCCAATAGAGAAAAGTTTTGCTCAGCAAGAAAAACAATTAGAGGGAACATTGCACACCACTATAATTTAAAATGTAAAAACAATTTAAATGCTGTATTATTTATGCCAAGCCAGTAGATGGTGATGTCACTTTGGTAAAGAGACGATAACAGCATCGTTTTGCACTTTGAAACTTTGAAAAGTTGGCATTTTCAAACCCCCAAAATGCCATTGTCCTGTAAATGAAAGGCCATAAACGCATACATTTTTTTTAGTTGGTTACTCTAGTCCCACCTTACAGTTAAATTAACCAACTGCATTTTTGATGGATGAATGAAAGTCCCACCTTTAAAGAGTCAATCGCATTTTGAATAAAAGTCACATATGAAAAGTCAAAGGTGCAGCCACATTAACCATTATTCTGCTCATTTTTTACAGACAAAATCCAGTCATTTCTATAGACCAATTCGGTGTTTGTCAACAGTGATGACATTTTTTTGTGGGCGGAGACTATCTGGTGGCAGAAAATGACTGTTTTCAAGTAGCAGTCTATGGAAGCCATGGAATTAAAGAATAATAAAGGTAAATTTGAGTTTATATTTCAAAATTTTGACTTTATTTTTGCAATTCCGAGATAAAATAGGTAAATGTTATGTAAAATGTTAATAGTAATATGTTTAAATAGTATTTCATGCTGTAACTAATACAATATGTCCCCTATGAGCTGCATATGTGAATATTTAGACCATCAAAGTTATGCTTTAAAAGTAGAGTAATCGTAGCAGTTTTCATCCATAGTCTGTCTGTTTAAACATCTGCATTTAGTTTCAAATGGCATCTTTGACGACAATATAATATAATAATTATTTGTATTCCGATCCTGACATACAAAGGCAGAACATTTTTTTTTCCTCTTATTCCATGGATTTTACTAATTTCCCTCCACTTGTTACCAGTGTTTTTCTGCCACCACTATGCGCACGCAGCTGCAAGTGACGCAACTGTGACGTCTACTCCGAATTGGTCTATAGTAATCCACATGGGAATTTCGCGTGAGGGCGGAATATTTTCCTGCACAGATTTCACATCTAGTTCAAATTTGTCAAATTCGTTTGGTTTGAAATGGGTTTACATCGCTACACTTTTGACAATGGATCCAGTTTTCCTGTGAAAATTACACTAATGTGACTGCACTTTTATAGATTAAAAGAGTCAGTGGCCTTTTTCATTTGTGCATCATCTGTTTGTCTACTCTTGAATATGCATTATCTTGGCCAGACTAAAAGAAATATTGTTGAGATAAAGAAGCTCAATTTATTAAACATTTTATTTAATATACATACCTGTCTTTTTCTTATTTAAAGATGGCAGAAAGATTTATCAAGATGGCAGCCAAATGGATCGACAGTTTAAATCTTGGTTTATGCAGTGTGTTTTAGATATTTTCAACAGTTTTAGCCTTATTTTAACTATTTTAAAATATACATAGATCTTAAAGTGAAATGAATTGTGGTAACCAACAATGGATCCATAGCAGATTACATAATAATGGATCCCTACTTAGCTTCCATTACACTCTTTGCTCTTTTTCAAGGCACTTAAATACAAAAGATTTAATGGACTGAACTTCAACCAAATGATGGCAGTTTTCTTCATCTTGGCAAGATTTTTCAGCTCTAACCTGCTGTGCTGCTCTCTGGCAGGACTTTGGTCTGCTGGGTCTATTTCCTGTGCTGATGAGGTGTATGAAGGAGATGACATTAGCAAAACTCAGCATTTTGTCCAGAATAGCCTCTTACGTCCTACTCGCCCTCTCAAGCAACACATGGATGTCTTCCTCGGTAAGCTCCCATCACTCAAATTACTCAAATGATTTATATAAATGATATATTGACATAATAAAGCTCCTTGCAAAGTTATTGTGCATGAAAAATTATCAAGAAAACCATTATGTCAAGTTAATGATGCAGTAGGGTCAATGATGTGATTTATTTTGTCCAGACCTATTCATTTATTAAAAAATGCATTAAATATGCAATTCATACATATAGTGACTTGAATACACATATTCTATGATAAGCTATTGTTGACATAAAGTAAAAAAAAAAAAAGCTATTTATTTGTTTGCTTTTGCTTGTTTTTTTGTTTATGAAAGTGATATAATTCAATACTGTAATATAATTATTATTAAATGGTATTATGTATTACACTACCACCCAGAAGGATTAAAAAAATAAATTAATACTTTTTTTGAACAAGGCTACAATAAAATAATCAAAATCCAAGGCACTCGAAAATATTGTGAAAAAGTCAAAAGCCTTTATTCACATGGCTTTAACATTAAAAACAACACACATGTGCACCGACGCGTTGCCTTGGATTGATGAGTTTTTTGATGACATAAAAGAATCCTGCATCCAAAGAACACCAGGTCATGAAGTTCACACCCCTGCAGCATTTTGTTTTTGCATATTTTTGGATGTACGACAGTAAATACATTTATAATATTCATTAATTTTAAAGCTGTAGTCCGTAACTTTGTTTTGGTTAAAAATGATCCGAAATCAATATTTGAGCAAGTAGATAAACCAGCCAGTGTTCAAAACTATAGCCTTAGTTTAGCTCGATTCACAATGGTTATCTTATAATAATGTTTTGTAATTTGAGCGGTTATGGGTAGGTTTTCGCGGGAAATTCGAGCATGTTGCCGCGTCATTACTTCACGTCTGTAAACATAAAGAAGTTGTCCCCGCTAGGATCCTGCAGGTGGTGGATCGTTTATAGCCTTTTCTCACAGCAGCCAGAATAATTAAATGTATCATTTTGATGGCGGATTGTAATTCAGAAAGGATTATGTGTTTATGAAACACACGTGAATGAAATTAAATTATATTCCCGTTATAAATGTGCTTCTGATTACAGATAGCCTACACAAGATTTGTATTTTAAAAGACAACCAATTCGAAGGGAGCATAATTTGCTTTTTGAGTTAAAATAATTTCTTAATATGAAATTTGAGTGGTATGAAAATGAGAGATTAGACAAAAATTTAAATCTACTCGCTTATACACACTATACTCATAGTCACGCAATACTGATGTTGTTAACATTAACAATTTGAGAATAAAGTATAACAATAATAATAATTTGCACGGTTTGATGTGATATGAGCTAATTTAGATTAAATCACCATTGGTAGAGTGATTTATTGTAATGCTTTTTTCCTCAGTTGGTAAGAACAAATGTGGCAGACTTGTTACTGACTTGTTCAGATGACAATATCCGGTGAAAAATCTTATTTGTGTCATATTCCAAGACGTAGGCTAGAACCTGTGATTCTGAAGTACAGTGAATATCCACAACGGTGCAGGTGAATCTGTGACTGCCACACATACTCCTCAAAACATTAGATTCATCTGCGCTGGAGCCGTGCCGCCTCGCTACCCACGCAAGGAAGATAATTCCGCAAACAGCTGCAATTGCAGGTTTTCAAACAGAGATGGCGACAAAGAGGCAAAACTTATGGACTGCAGCTTTATTAAACTAATCAATTAAAATATTGTAATTTCAAAAAATATATTCTGTACTTCAATTTAGCAAAGAAATCGGAAAAGCATGATGGGGTCCATAAAATATTAAAATCATACGGTTTTTGAACCTTGATAATAGTAAGCAATATTTCTTGAACATTAAGTCGCATATGAGGAAGGATACAAAGTATCATGTGAGACTGAAGGAAGGCTTTGAAAACATGTTTTACATAGGAAAATATTGATTTTAAATTGTAAACTATTCACACATTACAATTTACTATATTTTTTATTGTGATGTGTAAGAGACATTAAAATAAATAAAAAATAAATAAATAAATAAATAGTTTTAAAGGTTACATATACACGCACGCACGCACACACACACACCCACATATAATATTCCACTATATCAAAGTCTTTTAAAATACTTGTATTTATTTTAATTTTTTTTAAAATATTTTACTTTTAGTTTTAGATTTGACATTGACTTGGTAAAGTATGTGTGGGTATGATATGTGTCATGTGTGCATGGGTAACGTGGAAAGTTTTTACTCTTTAGGATGGTTAGAAACAGCACAACTGACCCTATTTCAAATCTGTCAGTGAGCATATCAAAGCACATCTCTCTTCCCTCAAACAATGTAGATTTCTTTTGTCAGCATGTGACATGCACAAAGCAAATGTTTCCCACTCGAGGCTGACGCTCTTCACTTGAACTGCCTGTTTTAACAAGACAGTCAAATGGCTAAATGTTTTGGAAAAACAGTCTACCTGACCAGACTTTTTATGGTTCACATTCATTCCTCACTGCTGTCTGAACTCCTTGCCTTGTTCTAGGGGGGCTCCACCTCCAAAGAGGTGTTCTCAGAGTGGTAAGTAATGATAACATTGCCTTTTGTTTTTTTTTTTTTTTTTTTTTTATGCGGACTTCATAGACGTCCACTCTCAGGGAGAGACAGCCGGATCGGCGTTAATACTGTTAATTAAATAAATGGTTGTGGAAATTGTTATTCTAATCGATGTGGCAGACGAAAGCCTTTTAAAGGGAGTTGAGTGGCGGCTCAGATGAATAGTCAGTGCCAGGGAGGGTGGAATTTGCATGCTGGTCTTTTCTGTTGGCTGCGATAATGAGGGGCACAGTGGCGGCACACAGGAGTCATAACCTCCATTCTGAAAGTACAGTGCATGTGTGCTGTGTGCAGAACCGACACACACACACAAAACACACGGACACATGTGCACACACATACACCCCGCCGCATACGCATCAACGCAAATACAGAAAATCTTTTGTTCTCTTGAGGATCTGCTTTTCTTGATCACGCATGATCAGGCGGCTGCGAAGAGCGAGTGACTTTACATTCTGAGCCATTAGGAGAAGCCCATGCTTTGTAATCACAATTACCTCGCAGAATTTCATACATATAGATTAAGCTCATGAATTATTGAATATTCCATTTAGATTTACTTACATTTTAGAACTGGTTAGCATTCCTCTGGTCTCACCAGAGAGATTAGTTACTTGTGTCTTTATGTTTAATTTTAAGCAATGTTTCTTAATATAGTGTAGGCCTATGCAGGACTATAACAGTTGTTTACTGTTAATCTTAGCACTTTTATGAACTGGTTTGTGTGGTTTGTCCTGTGGTTTTGTAGTTGCTGTAGTCGGCGCTCCATCTGGTATCAGCCAAGCAGTGATTCGTTCTTTGTCTTCTGCCATCGTAGGAGCTGATGAACAAGGTACTGTGTTATGAATTCACAATTAATTGAGAGAAAGAGAGAGACACCACAAAAATAAAGTACTAAGATTATGAACGTCCATGGTTTTGGACACAGTAGGTAAAACAGAATGGTAAAATCATGGTTTTTCGATAGTCCTTTTGGAAATCAATCAATGGTGTTTGTAGTAAGACCACAGTAACCACATATTTTCTATTGTCTTACTGTAATATACTGTACTACCATACTTTAACCTTTCACTACCATATTCAACTATGATATTTACAATTAAACTTTTGTAATAAAAATTTGAATAAATCTGCCAATAAACTTGGTTACTGCAATTTTATAATAGTAACAACATGGTTAATTTCCATAAGAGAGACGTGTCTTGTAAAATCAAACTTGGTAAAATCATGTTTTTTTTTGTTTTTTTTTGTAGAAATACTGTGGTAAAATTGTGGCTTTCAGATATATACCATGGACATGGTAATGCAATTTTTGGACATGGCAGAAAGGTAAAAATCATAATTTTTGGATAGATATAATAGTAAAATGAATGGTAAAATCATGGTTTTTGGATGGTCCTTTTGGGAAATTATAATAAAACCAAAACAACCACAAATTTACAATTGTTTTACTACACTGACCATATTTTAAGCATGATATTTGTAGTAAAACTATAGTAAGAAAATATATAACAAATCTGAAAAACAAACAAACAAACAAATGACCAAACAAACATGGTTTTAGGATAGGATACCATGGTAATAGCACATATTCATGGACATATATATTTATTTATTTTTATTTGTTTGTTTGTTTATAATACATAGTTTTAATACAATAACTACATTTAAACGGTGACATTTGTATTAAAACTATGGTAACTAAAATCATAATAAAGCTCCCAAAAAGTTAAAAACAAAGCAGTTTTATGATATTAGGGTCATTTTCATAAGGGAGATGCCATGGTAATACTAATTTGTTTGTTATGGTATCATGGTTAAATATGTACGTATGCATGCATGTATGTATTTGCAGAATATATACCATAGTAATACTATGTTTTTGTACATGTACCATAATAAGTAAAAACCTTTAGTTGCTTGAAACTGTATGTTATTTAAAAAAAAAGCCTATACAAATAAATTCAGTTGTTCTGAATCTTAGAGGGAATACCATGAATATACATTAGTAATCACTCAGTACCATCGTATTATCATCTGAAACCATCCCTGTGTTTGTTTTTATTAGAGTTTATTGCATTGTGTAATGTGTACATCACAGCATCCCTTTCTTCTCCCTGTCTGTTCTACAAGCCCACAAATGAGCTGAAATATCCTGAGGAAACTGCTTTGACCTTCATATGACAAATAGATTTGAGTCATGCCTTTCTTTTAAATCTTTACTTTCTTTGACATTTGTTTCTGCCTGATAACGTAGCTAAAAGCCCAAGATTTAATCTCTATTGTCCTTTCACAAATCCTTAATGAGAGGCGTCGCAGTATGCATAATTAACCGGGGAACTGAACACCGGCTTTCTCAAGAAAATCATAGAATTATCAAACTCGGCTAAGTGGAAAACAATACAGGAGGAACAGAGCAACAACAAACAACATCTTGAATAGACTTTCATATTCATATATCCACCCCGGCTTGTTTCCACTACTCACAGCAGCTGAAAGCCAAACCGAAAAGAAATATCCATTTAGTCTGTGGACACAAACATCTTTCTTCCAATTACTTTTATTTATTTTCCTGTTGATGCAAGAGTGATACAACTGTGAAAAGACACAGTGATGACAGGCCATTCCCATCCATAAATGCACTGTTTTCACCGTGCAAGCCGCCTCTCTCCACTTTGACAGCCGTTTCCTCGGCTTGTGTCTCAGATTGCATGTGTCACTGACTCTATTGCAGTTTCTAGTCATTCCAGGGCACTCACACAACTTCCAGCTCCGGTGAAGATCAATACGTATTGCATGCTCCAGGCACTTACGGGCTGCCCTGATGCTCCGCGACTCATTCTGCTCCAGTTAGTCAGAGCAGTCACGAAGTTCTGCGTAGCTCACCGAGATATTTTATCAAAGTGGATCAAACCATTATTCATGCCAACGATCTACTGCACAGACCTCAGTTTCTACGGCTATTATTCTTTCATTCAGATAAAATCATAGGTTATTAATTTCAGGTGCATCCATGGCATATTAATGAAACGGCGCTAGCCTTATCCACAATGTTTCAGATATCTTTATTAGAAACACATGTTTTTAATTTAGGGGGTAAATGTTGGGCTTCACTATGTATTCATTTATTGGTCCCACTTTATATTAAGTGGCCTTAACTACTATGTACTTAAATTAAAAAAATAAATACATTGTACATTGTGTTCATATTGTATTGCAAAACACTTTTGCTGCTATTGAGGTGGGATACGGGTAAGGTTAGGGACAGGTTTGGTGGTATGGGTACGTTTAAAACCCTCTGGTGCTCTTCGGTCACTTTTGACCAAATAAATTATGTTTTGAATTTTTTTAAATCACAGCTTCATTGGAATGGTACGAAACTTGGTGACTTTTATGGCATTTGGAATGTGAAAACACACAAAAAAATTGAGGGCATGATTCGAGCAGACTAAGTGGTCGTAAAAAGAATAGTCACACTTGTGGTCTTCGGACCAAAATGACCGACCATAGGAAATTAATGGGAAATCGACAAAAACACAAAAATTCTGAGAATTTTTGTTTGTACAATCTACATATCTGACACAATGCAGAAAAAAGTACACAGCAATGACAGGGTGAAACTCTAAAACATCAAGAGTGCAAAACCAACACATCCACTCACACGCACACACACACACTTATACACACACACACCTATGAACTGGTGTGACTGTAACACAGCAAATATGTAAAATAAAAGCAATAATTCAACTACAATGCAGTAAAAAAGTGGACAGCAAGGAAGGGGTTACACTCTAAAACATCAAGAGCGCAAAACAGCACACGCCCTTACACACACACACACACGCACAAACATACACAATTATACACACTCAAATTAATTGGTATGGCTATTAAAATATAGCCAAAACGAGTCAGAAAACTGAAATAAGAGGTTAATAATAAGGATTAAGCTCTGATTAAACATTTCTGTTAATTTTTGTTACATTTTTATAGAATTTTAATGTTTTGTGTAACAAAATGCTTTCTCTGTGTTCAGGTTTGACTGTAGTAATAATAATTAAAAAACTGACGCTTCAAATCAACATTTCAAGCCAAAAAAAATCTAAACCTTTACACTAAGTTTTCTTTGAGAATGTCTAAATATATATCCAAACCCACAACCCACAAAGTTTAAAAACAATTAGAGAATTTATAGGCCTTTTATATAGAGCTATATAGGAATCTATGGGCTAAACCATGGAATTGCAGATGTTTTTCTTATTTTACTCCCACCAGATGGCACTAATCTGGCTTCAAAAATGGGATTTTAAAGGCATTGACTCTATTTTAACATAAAATACTGCATTGATTGAAAAGTAATATAAAAATATATATTTTTAAATTTTGTATTATTTTCAGTGGGCAGAAATTCATCAAAATTATTGCATAAATATTAATTAGTGCCATGAAATTATCTCAAAATACAAAATAAAAAAGAAAAAATATTATTGAACAAAAATACATGACATTGATTTTACTGGGGCGAAAAAATGTTATGTTTCAGGTGTCCGGTCACTTTTGACCATGAAGATATGACTCCCAAATGAGGAGCACCAGGGTGGATTTAGGTGTAAGGGATGGTCAACAGTGTAATTATGAATGTAATTACTGAAATTAATTACAGATGTAATTACATGCAGGTATTTTTTTAAGTACATTGTAAAAACATGTAAGTACATAATAAGTGCATTGTACTACCAAGTGATTAATTTTAAATGTAAGTACATAGTAGTTGAGACCACTTAATATAAAGTGGGACCCATTTATTTGTTCGTTTGTTCATTTCAAATAAAATAAACGTATTAAAATAAATACATTAAAAATACCTCCAACAAAACAATTTCCCTCCCCTCAGGCTTTAAAGGCTTTTTATTATTTTCCATGGACCGTTTACATAATTCTCAGGTTCTCAGAAGCAGAAGTCAGCAAAGATGGGTAACTTCAATGGTAATGACAGAAAAGTACAACAAATATAGCAAAAGATAAAAAAGAAAACATAATTAGCACAATTGTGTTATGACTTTACAAAAGGGGAAAAAATATTGAAAAATTGATTATTTTGGTCAGAAGAGAGAAAGAGGTCACACTCACGCAGTGACTAGTTTCTTTAATTTAACGCCATTGTAAAAACACAAGGAGTTATAAATGTACATTGTTATTATCATTATTATTATTATTTATTATTTTTGATAATACAAGATTTATGATGTTAATATCTGTGGAAATGTGTTATCACAGTCCATTGTCCAATGGGACCTCCGATATAGCCAAAATGTAGCTTTTTTTCAAGCACAGTTCATTTGGATAAAACTGGCTGTCAAATGTATACATTTTAAATATGCCAAAATGTACAGAGTTTTGTTTGTAGTAGTTTTGTTTTAGTGTGAAGAATAACTTTATTTGTCCCATAAACTAAATTCATGATCAAAGTACTACAGCACAAACTGTTTTTTTTTTTTTGCTGAACAACTTTAAGATAAAAAAAATAAATAATAATAATAATAGTAATACATATTTTGACAGCTTTTTTTGTGTGTGTTGTGATTTCCCATTCATGTTATAAAAGTTATAAATAGTCAATTTTCTTTATATGTTGAACCAGCAAGCTAATTGTAACATTTTACTGTTACAAAAAATAAACAAGTAAATCAATAAAATAAAAATAATAATCTCTTAATCACATAAAAATGTAATTCACTAAAATGTATTTCTCACTAGCAAACTAAGCCTGGTTCAGCTGAATTTCACTGGATGTCTGTTTCACGTCTTTATTGACTTGAATGTTGATGTCCTCAGGTGCCATGTTCTCCTTCGCGGCCTCAGTGGAAGCGACCTGCATCCTTATTGCTGCTACGATCTTTAACGGGCTGTACCCCCTGACCCTGCCTACCTTCCCCGGGATGCCCTTCATCATCATGGCAGTCTTCACGCTCATCGTGCTCAGTCTCTTGCAGTAAGCCTAATTTCTAAAGTTTTATAAAATAAGATGTGATTATTACTTTAAGAGACTTTAATGTTTTGTTCTACAACATAAGCTACACACAGTCATACTTTAATGTAAATTTATAATCTGTGTGCTTTAAATTTTAGTAGTGTTGGCGAAAAAAAAAGGGAAAGATGAAATAAACCTAACTGCACAGTCATGCTGCATCCAACTTGCTAACTATTCCTGAAGTAAACGAGTCGTGGCTGTTGCAATATCTAGCATGAAATCATTGTACACCACACAACAGTTTCAGAATATTATCTGAGGTGTGACTGTGTGTAATTTATGTTGCAGAACAAAACAGGACACTTCAGGTAATGTTATCCACAGACTGCTGCTCTAAATGCCCATTAGAAATTCCTGGGAGAACCCATGGCTCAAAAATGCTAATTCTCTTCTGGGTATTAGTGCTACAAACTGAACACCTCTATTCAATGTATTTGTATAGAGCTTTTCACAATACTTATTGTTCAAAAAGCAGCTTTACAAAGAATAGTGCCTTAAACCCCCAGTGAGCAAGCCAACTCGACATTGGCAAGCTAAAACTCCCTAAGAGATTTAAATAGATGAGGAACGTTTGGGAGGAACCAAGACACAGTTGGAGAAGCTCTCCTTCTCACATATTTAAAAGCATACATAAATGCGTACATACGTTTTAAGTTGAGCAGATGTAATCTAGTTGCATGATATTAATAATAATTATATTCATTATTGGCTAATTTGTTTTTCAATTAAATGTCATGATCAGTGTTCTCCTATTTTTCTCTTCCACAATTCACAATAGTGCCTCAGATATACAGTGTGATTGTTGGCATGGCAACTCTTTTGATCAAATGAGGTCACATAATTGCCCAATTTTAATGTTAATTGCTTGCTTAGTGTCGGTGATAATTGCATTACATATTCCTTTTGAGGTAATACCAAGTGGAGCCATAGTTTAAAACTAATGTTTATTTTAATAGCTGGTTAATAAGATACTCACATAAACCATATTGTGTTTCAAAAGCATACTTCATACCAAATGAGGGGACGCATCCCAGGCCTTGTGATTAAGATGGGCCATTATGGTCTTCTATGGTTTAGTAGTACTTCCCAGTGGTTTTGAACTAGTTTTGCTTCGAGATTAAGATTTTAAAAGCAAAAGGTTTAGCTCACAACATAATTGAACTTTCAAGGTAACTGATGTGACCTTTTAATGCAAAGTTCTTGTCAATACTGTATGCTACTTATGAACCACATATAATAATAGGTCTAATATGTGTTTTACTTTGAAGTATGTCTGCCTCTCCATTGGTTTAGATTTTTATATATTCGGAGAAGATGAGCATAAGTACTTACATTTGTCATGTGGAGAAATACAGAGGACGGCAAATTAGATATTGATCTATCTCTTGCGTATTCTTCAGCATGTATAGTGAGAGAGGGATCTTAATATATTTCTACTCTTCTCCACATGTGATGTGAGCACTAGACGTCTAAACTCAATCTAGCCACTAAGGTCTAGTTTCAAATAGTAGATTCATGTTTTCAAATAAATGTTCTTTAAAGCTCTTTAAAGGTCATTTGGTGACATCGGTATTGTAGACTTTTAAGGGAGGTCAGTGTGGCTACGCTGGAGTTTGTGCTTTTTCGAGGACCTCAGACTGTGGAATTAAATGTCTGTTTGTTAATTAAACATGCTATTCTAACAAAATAGGGCACTGCTTTACAATAGCATGCATTACAATAATGTGATGGCTCTTGATAAATGCTCTTTATATAATGGTCTTCCCATTTGCCATTTAATGGACAGATGGGCAACTTTTACCAAAACACATTACTATGTCTGACTCAACTGGACTGCATTATGTTACATTAGAGCATGGTGCCAGCAACACCAAGGTCATTGGCCCAATTACTAGGAAATGCATGGAGTGATGCAATGTTTACGTTTAATGCAAATAAATATCAGCAAATTGTATAAATGTAGTCAATGGTATCCACTATTGTCTGTACTCAAAATACCTTAAAGGTTTTTAATTACACAAGGGTGTGTACATTACCTTTCAAAAGAAGAAGTTAATACTTTCATTTAGCAAGGATTAATTAAATTGACAACTGAAATTGTCGGATAACTGAAATATTTCTATTTCTATTTCAGTAAATATTTCTAAATGCTGTTCTTTTGAACTTTTTATTTATCGAGGAGTCTTAAAAATGCATCTTGTTTCCCACAAAAAATATTAAGGTGAACGATCATTTATAGAAATATGAAATGTTTCTTGAGCAGCAAATCAGCCTATTAGAATGATTTCTGAAGGATCATGTGACACTGAAGACTGGAGTAATATTACAATTATTTTAAATTGTTATAATATTACAGTTTTTTTTACTGTATTTTTTGATAAATGCAGCCTTGGTGAGCATAAAAGACTTCTTACCAAAACCACGGAAAAATCTTACCAGGCCTAAACTGTGAATTATGATATCAATTTCATTTAAAATTCTCCTTCTTATAAACATTTGACAAGAAAAATGAAATAAATGGTATGAGACAGTAACATATTCACCCAGTTTCACCCAAAAGCAAAACTATTCCAATGAAATTTGTGAGTTTAGGCGGCGTTCATTTTATCTCTAGTATCTTTAGCTCATTGATCCAAAAAGATAACCTGCTATGTGCAATCACAGTAATAGCCCTTTCAAGGGGTTCCCTGAAAAGTTTTTGATCTAACTGATGCACTTGTCAGGTTGGCAATAAACAGGTCTACCACCTCCGTTATCAGCCTTCAAATTGATTCTGACGTGCATTTGATGCTCTTCCTCAGACTATATAATTAAGTGATTGTCTTAGGTAATGAAGGCATTAAGTAATGTACACCTGCAATAAAGTCTGTGTGTGGTGGGTAGTGAAGTGTAGTATGGTTATCACACCCAGGCTGTAATTACACCACTAATGGGCTGTTCCCGGAGGCAGTGCCCGCTCAGGGTCGTGCAGTCTCCTCTGCGTCCCGAGCAGCCCGCTATTAAACCTGTGCAATTCAGAGGAAGACATACGGTCCTTAATCCATACTTAATCCATTATCCTGCTAGGAAATGATATGTGTCAAATCAGAAATTGCAGGCCATCTCGTGAAAACTCAAATTACACCTTTTGACTTTTGGGTTTTTCATTTGCGTCGAGTGAATTTGAGAACAGCACCCATAAACGCAATATAAGCTCATTGGAAAAGCATGCATCTCTACTTACATTTTTGCAAACTAACAAAAACATACTTATACAGTACATACAATCCACTGCTGTTTCCAGCTGAAATTAATATTAGTGGAAAACTTGTTTTTCCTTTTCACACAAAATTAAAGGGGCAGATTATTGATTAATAAAGAATTATTTTTGTGTGGTTCCTTGCACCAAATGTTTGACCTCAAAACACTTTTATCGATACTGATTCCAATACCAATTTTGCTTATCGATTCCGATTCTTATCAATTTCCAGTTTCAATTTCGACAAGCTAAAGAAATTTATAAAAAATAAAAAAACATTTAGATATCAAACATATATTCTGTCTTTTTGCAAAACTTTCTGTTGCAGCTAAACACCAACAAAACCAACAGCCTACAGAACACTACAGAACACAAATTACCAAAGCAAAATATCCATTTCAAACATTATTATTAAGAAGTATACAGTCAGTAATACAATAAGAAAATTTAAAAGAAAAGATTAATACAACTGAACAAAGTTCAGATACAGAAATTGAAATCAAATGTAATCAAATGTAAATAAGCAAGGCGAAGGCTTTCTTTTTATAAATACAAATTTGATTAATCCTCATTAAAGTTACAAAAGTCATTCACTCAAGATCAGTGAGTGATTTTCTTTTGTTTTATGATTAGCATTGATGACACAGCACGTTTATTAGGCTGCTGTCATTTTAAGACGCGTGATTCGATCTTTTTGACATAATTTTGTGTGTATTTTGCCCTTTTAAGCACAAAAAGATGCAAACGAGAACTCAATTCAGTATTTGAGTACTATATGAGAGGCAGCTTTTTTTGTGTTGCATGTTTTGGATTTTTATGCAGCATGAAAACAGTGCACGAGTGCTGAATTGAGTTCTCTTTCACATCTTCTTGCACTTCAATGTTCACATTAAAATGTGCACACAGGAATTAAACGTGGAATTTAAATGTGTATCTATTGAAAACCCAAAACTGGGGGGGGGTGAACATGTGTAACGTTTCTAAACGGAACCATTTCTTGATACCCAACCGTGCTTTACCATAGAGCATAATTTGTAAACTGATACACATTTCAACATATGCATCACATATGTCAAATTCATATGTAAGGCTTAAATTTTTTTTAGGCTTTAAAATCTTACCAATCCTAAATCTTTAAACTGTAGTATATGTGGACTTTCTTTCAGACAAATAAACTTGCTCAGTAGCTCACCTGGTAGTGCACTTGCTATGCGGAAAGCTCAGATTCGAGTCATGTGAAATCACAACAGTCACAACACTTGATAAACAAGCACAAAAACTTGAAGCTAAAGCTGAAATGGCATGGTTGCTTCAGCAAATGTGTTTCCGTTTCACATTTGCTTTTGTTAATAATATTGGTTCGGTTCAAGGTAGGGTTTAGTGTAAGTTATTTTCAATCGCGATAGAACATTTACCTTTTAGCGCCACTCATCGGACATTACATTTCCAAACTTCCATGATGCATACAACAATCAACATACCAAAAAGTTGCCAGATTCACATTCATCTGAAGAATGCCACTCACCGCGCATTTCACTTTGAAAGTGCAGCAAAATGTGCAAGACGCAACACAATCATTTTGCAGAATGTCACAACAGCCACTTTTTCCAATGAGCCTGGATGGATAAATGCCTGAACGGTGTGGGTTTGAACATCCCTGCACTACATAATTCCACTCTTATCAACATGAAAAAGCTTTTCAGAGAAAACAAATGTGAAACGTGACTAACAACTAGTTATTTTGTTCATTGTCATCAGTGCCAAGAGCTTCACCACTGCTCCATCTCAGCCTTCAGGGATGTTTCTATTTCACGAGTGTGTGCTTGTGCACACAGGACACGAGGAATTGCAGAGTGTATGATACCTGACCCTATTGATGAGGCTGAGGAGAAATAAAAGAGAATAAAAGAAAAAGTAATGACAGAGTCCGGGTGGGTGAGTAAGAGCAGTCTGCCTCTGTGGTGCCACTGACTCAAATCAGAGTTTACACAGGGACTCTGGAGACTGCAGACTTAAGACCGGTCTTAATCCATCCATCAAAGCCTCTCTCTCATTACGCTCCACAATTACCGGGACTATGAAGGGCTTGTCTGTTAAAATCTAACTTCAAACAGTCTTTTTTGTATTTAAGCGCTTAGGCCCTCTTTCTTTCCCCTTCATCTCTGGCCTCATATTCAGGATTTCGAATGTGATTATATCTGCTCAAACACCGTAACTAGAGCTGTGAGAGAGTGTTTACACCGGTGGCACGTGACTTAATGACGATGCAAAACGAGGTTGGATTTTATAAATAATAAAAACCACACAATGGCCCCGTCGCCCTAAGCCTTCTCTGGGTCCTTGCTTTGGTGACGTAATGCCGCATAGACTGTTTGGTTACAGAAGGCCATTTCAAGTCGGCAAGACTGCAGGTGTGCCATTTGATGTAGGACTGATGTATTACTTGAGGAACATGGAAATATAAAATGGACATTCTTTGAAATAATAATAATAAAAAAGGGTTTTAAAGCATGGCGCTACAAAAACATTTTTAAAGGGTTAGTTCAACCAAAAATGGAAAGTCTTTTATCATTTACTTACAAGATCATCCGTCCAAATAAGCCATAAGGCTTTCATTTATCTTGGTAACACAAACAGAGATATTTTTAATATTCTCACATTATTTTGTCTAACGGCAGAAAGTTCATACAACTAAAAATTTCAAGCTTCAGAAAAGTCATAAAGACAGAAGTTCATTATGTAATCAATTTGAATCGAGCGGCTCAAGTTTTCTGAAGAGACCCGATCGCTTTATATTGTGAACAGATTTAATCTAGGCCAGTTGTCACATATAAACATTGATCAATGCACACATATGAAGCTCATCAAATATGAGTGATTCACATGCAAGAACCAATTAGGTTATTGTATATATTGTAAATATATGTATATTTTTGGGCTATCAATTTAATTTGATTATGTGATAATGCGATTTATGATTAACAATGAATTATATATATATATAGGCTTTTTATGAAAAAAAAAGGTGTAAGTGCAATACAAATGATACAAATTAAAATCTAACTAGGATTATTTTATATCTTAAGACATATCCAGTATATTTAAGATACAGTAAATATTTTCCAGGTCATATTTTAATTATTTTCTTTGACATTAATACAATGACATTATATAGTCAAATTATTTAATTTAGGAAACAACATATTTCATCAGATGTGCACACCTTAATGTCGTTCCCTATGCACTTGTATTGTGCTCTACTGTACTACATTGTTTTGCTAATTTTTACAAACTTGGTGACCAAAGCAAAAAAAAAAGAAGATTTTCTTTGATAATCGATATGTCACAATCGCTGTTAATGCAGCTTGTCTGTTTGTCCATAGTATTAGATTTAAAAGTGTTTGTGAGGCAGGATTGTAACTGTGGTTGCACTATAATGTGGCAAGGTGTTTATGGAGTTTTCAGTCATCCGTAACACAGCTGAGGTAAAACTCATTAAGAATTCAGGACTTGCTGAAGATGTTTTGCTTCTCATCCAGGTAAAAACCGGTGGAAAGCCTTTTTTCTCACATTTGTATTTTAGAGAGGTGCAAGAAGAATAGATTTTCACTCTTCATTCAGACAAAGGTGTGCCTGTGTGTGTGTGTGTGTGTGTGTGTGTGTACCTGTTTGTCTATTCTGGTGGGAATTAAACCTGAATACACACAGACTCATGGGGACACATGTCACGATGGGGACCTAAATTGAGGTCCCCATGGGTAAACAAGCTAATAAATCACACAGAATTAAGGTTTTTTGAAAATCTAAAAATGCAGAAAGTTTGCTGTAAGGGGTAGGTTTAGGTTTAGGTGTAGGGCAATAGAAAATACAGTCTGTGCAGTAGATAAAGCATTACGCCTATGGAGAGTCCCCACAAGGATAGCAAACCAGACTGAGTGTGTGTGTGTGTGTGTGTGTGTGTGTGTGTGTGTGTAAAACCGGACTGATCAAAATTCTGGGGTCTGTACAATATTTAAATTATTTTTTAAGTCTTTTATTTGATCAAAAATACAGTAAAATAGTAATATTATTACATTTAAAGTAATATTATTACCATTAAAAAAACAGTTTTCTATTTTAATATCTTTTAAAATGTAATTTATTGCTGTGATCAAAGCTGAATTTTCAACATCATTACTCCAGTCTTCAATCACATGATCCTTCAGAAATCATTCTAATATGCTGATTTGCTGCTCAAAAACATTTATCAATGTATTATTATTATTACTAGTAGTAGTAGTTGAAAATGATTGTGCTGCACAATGAAGTGTGGGTGTATTTTTTTCAGGGTTCTGGATGAATAGAAAGTTTGTAGAACGACATAAATATTTTGTAAAATTTTAAATGTCTTTATTGTCATTTTTGATAACATTTAATTTGTCCTCGCGGAATTAAAATAAATAAACAAATAAATAAATGGATAAAGACAAACATGGCTGATCCCAGACATTTGAACAGTAGTGTACATGTCTACATTGTCTGTTAAAATAATACTATAGGCAGCGTTGATGCAGTTTCAGGTAGACATGACTGACATTTAAATCTGTACACAGAGTATTGCTAAACCTCTTGTGATCATTTAAAGTGGATTTATTCTGTTTTCCGATCAAAACAAATCCACAACTCAAGCTAGACCTTTATTGCAGAGCTTGAAGCTAAAATGTGCGTGGCAGTTGGTCAATACATTCCTCTGGTTTTAATTGTTTATTTATTTATCGGCTCTACTGAAGAAATGTGTATTGGCGTTAGCCTAGAGGGAAGTACAGTCTTGAGATCCTTGGAGTAAATGGTGTGTCTGGTTACCATGGCGGCACCATGAAAATGAGTGTTGCTTTGCGCTGTGAATCTATAATGATGGAGAGGTCCAGTCTGGAGATTATAAAAGAGATTTGTGAGTGCCGTGGCCAAAATATACACTGCTTTGACATCTGCACCTCAGGTTTTGTAAAGTGCCCCTTTTTCATGTCACGAAATTCATTTCATATTGCAGAGTGTTGTTAAGATTAATGTTTGATGACTCTTGACTTTATTGGATGCGTGTGTGCGGTTTTGAATGCAGAGAGGAGGTCTTTTGCATGGCTGCCTTTAAATATGCAAGACCCCCGAGACTTTGTTTGTTGTTTCAACTCCTGTTCTATTTTCATCATGAATAATTATGTTTTTTTTCTCAGCCAAAACAACAGCATGGCAGTTTTGCAGGTCTAGGTTGTGGCCCAGTGCCTTAAATGAACCTGTGAACTGAAGCAAAACTGTGAAACCACACAGGCTACAATTTAAAACTTACATCTAATATTCCAAATGTGCAAAAATAAAATAAAATAATTTGAGCTTAATGTCCTTTAATTTAATAATTATTCATTTAATAATTTGCATGTAACTTAATAATTACATAGTCATTTTGTTGTTATTATTATTATTATTATTATTATTGTTGTTGTTTTGTTATTATTAATGTGTTGGTTGTTAACAAATATTATTTATAATTATTTACAAAGACTAATCGAGTTGCATGCAAGTTAGGACTCCAAATATGTAAATTTAATTACCTTGAATTTAATGATAATTTTAAAATAATTAAAATCGCTATGATTTTTATATATATATAAAGATATATATATATATATATATATTATATATACACACACAATTTACAAATAATAAACACAAAAACATTAAATGTTTAAATTTAGATTATAATATTCCAAGCACACAAAAATCACATTGAACTACATTGTAATATATAATAACAAACAGCAACAACAAAAAAATAATAATAATAATTTATATTTGTTGATTTTTTTTGTTTATTAATATATCATATATATTATATATAGAATATATCAAAAAGTAATCTCAAGTCATTAAATTAATTATTAATTAATCTGCATCAAAGGAACAGTTTCCCTCTGACTCTTCCACAATGCGACGGTAATTTCAAACGCGCTGAAATGATGGACATTTCTGATACGATTTTGCAATTAGCACCCTATTCTACCTATTTTGTGTGGCTCAGACAACGAGGTTCAGCAAAACGCTGGGACGACGGTAATCCCAGTGGCCAGCTAACACAGTTCAGCACCTGTACTCTCTCATTAAGCATGAAAATAAAGTCCTATCTCACTGTCTGCCAAAGCCAAATGCGTTCAGACTGAGCCGTGTGACACACCTGCACTCTGCCTGACAACAATAATTAGCAGTCCACACTGCAGCGCAATCCAACCCTCTGCTGAATCGGTTTAATTAGTGTCATTCAAGGGCTGCTTTGTTAAAGTCTCTTTTTGAGATTGCATGTGGAGGAAATGGCTTTTGCATATTTATTATTGACCTATACCAGAATTTAAAACTATTAGGCTCTTATAACTATACTTTTTCTCATATGCTCATGCCTGGAAAGCAAACCTAGAATATTTTTCGGGATATGGAGATGGACTTAGATTAATGTGTCTGGAAATGGGAGAAAGTGCTTCTCTGATTGCATATTTGCGAGTTGCAAGCAAATAACTAATTCAGCCAGCTGTTGTTGTCAAAAGTATTAGTCAAATTTATGGATAGCCATTACATTTACTAGCCTGACATCCTGACATTTTCTCCATTAGTATTTCCTTTTGTGAAAATGGATTCACTCTGGCTCCTCTACTCACTTGGATGTTTATTGTAACCCTTTACTTGAACTAATTATTACTTCATATACAGTACTTTCAAATAAAAAGCAAATACAAATATATAGTAAATAGTATAAACTGGAAGAAAATAATACTAGGGTGCTGTAAGTGGTTGCTAGGGCATTGCTATGCAGTTGCTAAGGTGTTTTAAGTGTTTTTATCAGGTGTATTCTGAGTGGTTGCTTACTGCTCGACTCAAGTCTCTGTGATTTTTTTCTCATTATTTATGGCTTGGGTCCCTCTTTCAATGTAAGTCTATGGGATTTTGTTTCATATCTAGCTGCAAAAAGAAAAGTAATAACGCACCTTTCCTCAATTAAACCCCCTAAACCTAAGTTTCAGCAAATAGCAACATCTCAGCAAAAATCACAAATAATATAAATAACGAAATAATGGTAAGACAGGTTGTATTTATTAACATTACTTAATGCATTTGCTAACTTGAACCCACAATGAGCATGACTGGTTTACAGCATTAGTTGGTAACATTTTAACTGTTATACTAATGCATTTATTAACATTAATAACTTATTTTGTACACCTCTTTAAAACATTAATAATCATAGTTTATGCTCTTTTATACATTTACATTGCTTAACATTTAAAGTCTGCTCATTCATGCTGCGTGTTAACATTACTTAAAACATTAGTTTCCATGAACTAACGTTGAACAGCACTTTATTAGGTGCAATTGAGTTTTTGTGACATTTCAACATCAGTTAATGTGTTTCTAATTATTGTGGGCTCCCTACTAACGTGATTTATCTTTATTACAGTGGGGGAAATATTTATTTGATCCCCTGCTGATTTTGTAAGTTTGCCCACTTACAAAGAAATGAAGGGTCTGTAATTTTTATGGTAGGTTTATTTTAACGGATAGAGACAGAATATCAACCTAAAAAATCCAGAAAAAACACATTATATAAAGGTTAGAAATTGATTTGCATTTCAGTGCATTAAATAAGTATTTGATCCCCTACCAACCAGCAAGAATTCTGGCTCCCACAGATTGGTTATGTGCCCATGTGGAACACAGATTAGTCCTGCCACTTAAAGAAGTTATTCCTAATGTCAGCTCGTTAGGTGTATAAGACACCTGTCCACACAATCTGTATCTTCCATTCCAACCTCTCCCACCACCATGGGCAAGACCAAAGAGCTGTCAAAGGATGTCAGAGGCAAGATTGTAGATCTGCACAAGGCTTGAATGGGCTACAAGACCATCAGCAAGAAGCTTGGTGAGAAGGAGACAACTGTTGGTGCGATTATTCGGAAATGGAAGAAATACAAAATAACAATCAATCTGCCTCGGTCTGGAGCTCCATGCAAGATCTCACCTCATGAGGTAAGGATGATCATGAGAAAGGTGAGGTATCAGCTCCGAACTACACGGGAGGAGCTTGTTAATGATCTTAAGGCAGTTGGGACCACAGTCACCAAGCAAAACATTGGTAACACACTGAAATCCTGCAGCGCCCGCAAGGTCCCCCTGCTCAAGAAGGCACATGCACAGTTTGCCAATGAACATGTAAATGATTCAGAGAAGGCTTGGGAGAAAGTGCTGTGCGCAGAGAGACAAAATTGCGCTCTTGGCATTAACTCGACTACGCAGTGGTTGGAGGAGGCGAAAATGCGGACTGATGACCCCAAGAACACAATCCAAGCACGGAGGTGGAAACATTATGATTTGGGGCTGTTTTTCTGCTAAGGGTACAGGACGACTTCACCGCATTGAGGGGCAAATGGACGGGGCCATGTACTGTAAAATCTTCTCAAGAAGAAGCACATTAAGGTCATGGAGTGGCCTAGCCAGTCTCCTGACCTCAATCCTATAGAAAATCTGTGGAGGGAGCTGAAACTTCGAGTTGCCAAACGACAGCCAGTAAACCTTAAGGATCTGTAAAGAGGAGTGGATCACAATCCCTCCTGAGATGCAGAGGTGGAACCAAGTCATTGTTTTGCAAGTCACAAGTAAGTCTCGAGTCTTTGCATTCAAGTCTCGAGTCAAGTCCCGAGTCAAGACAGGCAAGTCCAACTCGCCAGGCAAGGCGAGTTGCAAGTCCTCAGCTTTAAGATTCAAGTCTTAAACAAGTCATTAGTGCTTTTTGCCCAAATTAGTGTCTCAGTATTAATTACCATATCAAATTCATAGTAATTTATATCAGGAAGGCAGGTAGAATATGTTTGACATAGTTCAATTTAATGTGAGATGGGTGCTCTTAGTAAAACTACTCAAGTTAAATTTAGGGATTGTGCCAAAAAAAACGATTTTATTAGTAACAGAATAGCAAAGACAACATAATTTCATAGAAATAACAGCTGCAACATACTTTGCATGTGTGCATAAGAATAGCTATATGCTTCTAGGTTTTATATCTAAGCCAATGATACATTATTTGGAACCTCAATGAAACAGATTTAAAAATATGTGAGCGGAAACACAGAAAGAACTGCTTTGAAAGAACTCGAAGGAATAACTGCAAGCATAGTGAGAGGAAACATGCAATATGGATGCAGACAAACTCATGAAGACAATCATTCAAAAATGCTGTGCTACCATCCTTTATAAGAGTAACAAAGACAAAATAATTTAATAGAAAAAAATGTTGTATGTTAAATGTTAAGCTTATAATATGCATAGTTGATCGCTAAATTTAGGGGCTGTGTGCGCTATTGGCCTACAGACTGATTTACAAAACGTGAATTAATTCATTTATCCTGAAAGAAATGGAAGTGACATGAGAGCCTGCAAGAGGGAGAAAAATTGAGTAGCCTATATTTTATAGTTATATATACAATACTCATTTGTGAAAGAAACACTTCTTCAAATTATATTTTAAATTATCATTAAGCCTATTGCCGCTTGCCCACTTCAGACATTAAGCCTAATATGCATTTTTTCTTCTTCAAATTATAGCTAAATGGTTTGCAATGATTAATTTTAAATCAAGGTTTATCTAATAATTCTGTTCCACCAAACTTCAAACCTTTAAAAATAAGCCGGTTTACATTTTTAACCCATCATTTTGATCGGATTGAAGTTATATTTAAGATTAACTTTAATCCTGTTGCACCATATCTTTAAACTCAGATTTAAATCTCAATTATGGATTAACTTTAAACTTAACTCTTAAATGCATAACTGGGACATCATTCTCTACCCTCTCCCTCCATCATTTTTTTAAGTTAGACATCAACTTTCTTAGTATTCCTCAATCTATTAATAAACAATATAACAAGAAAAAAAATAATAAAATATAAAAGAATGCCAGTTTTCTGATTAATTTTTTGTAAAAAGTGTATAGGGCTACAGACCCGAGGTATGTAAATGTGTAAGTTTTTTTCCTGCGCAACTATATTTACATATCTGAGGACTCAATTTGTGCAATGCATCTTTTTTTCCTCAAGGTGGCACTGTTTGATACACAATGATGACGTGACGTTTCACTCATAATTACGGCAGGCATAAAACAAACGAATATCATCAGCAAAATTGAAGTGGTTTGAATGGCTTTACTGCAGAGCAATTACTGTATGCAATGAAATATAAATGTCATTGTCATTTGATGCTGGATGTGGTGAATAAGCTGCCAGTGATCAAAATATTGAATATGAAGTCATTGAAAACGATAGTTTTGACAATATGGTTGAGATCGTGAATGTGAGGCAGATGCTGAATGTACTGTGGAAGTGCGCTCTGACGATGACAGCGATGGTAAAATCATCTGCTCAAATTGAACCATTTTAAGTTTCAAAATGCAACGAAATATGCTCAGAGAGGTGTTTATTACAAATAAAAATGAAAATGAAAGCACATGGAGTTGGCAGAGTGCGAGGGTCATGGCGGGATGCGGATGCTTCACTCATAGTGCACCTCGGTGTCAGACAAACAAAAGAAGTGAGGAATATTTAACTGCAGCTGTCACGGTGATGATGAGGCGAGCACCAGTGAAGTTTCTCATGCCTGGTCCGTCCACACCCCTGCTGAGATGTGTGCAAACCTGGTGACCAACTACAAAAAACGTCCCACCTCTGTGCTTGCCAACAAGGGTTTCTGCACCAAGTACATAACGTACATAAATCATGTTTTGCTTGGGGATCAAATACTTATTTCACTCACTGGAAATCAATTTCTAACCTTTCTATAAATGTTTTTTTTCTGGATTTTTTGGTTGGTATTCTGTCTCTATACGTTAAAATAAACCTACCATAAACATTACACACCCTTCATTTCTTTGTAAGTGGGCAAACTTACAAAATCAGCCAGGGATCAAATACATATTTCCCCCACTGTATGTAATTTATTATGCACTTTTGTAAACCCTCTTGTATAATTGTGGCATATTTTAACATTACTTGATGTGATACTCGTTTTTGCAGGCTCTTTACTAACATTATTCAACAGGAAAAGAGCATTATTAGGGGTATTGCTGGATCTTATTGTGGTGTTGTTCATTGTTCATGTTAGCTTATGAATTAATTGATTCTAAGAAATTCAGCTATTAATGTTAGGAAAAACATTAGTATATTATGTACAAATTAGCATTATCAATAATTAGGTAATGCTGTGTATGGGTCTTGTTCATTGTTATTTAAAAATTCCAATTTTCAAGAGTTAGTTCACCTAAAATGAATACTGTCAATAATTAAGACCTTCATTCATCTTTGGAACATAAATTAAGATATTTTTGATGAAATTCGAGAGCTTTCTGACCCTGCATAGACAGCAATGCAACTGACACATTCAAGTCAAAGGTAGTAAGGACTTCATTAAAATGGTCCATGTGAATTTTATGAAGATACAAGAATATGTTTTGTGTGCAAAGAAAACAAAAATAACGACTTTATTCAACAATTTCTTCTTTTCCTTGTCAGTGTTTGACACGCGTTCACGACAGTACCACAATGTCCTTACTACCAATAACAATAATATTTATTATTATTTACAGTTTTACAAATGTTACATGTAGTTACATGGAGGTTTTTGTAATTAATAATGAATTTACATTTAAAATTGCTACCCAACTCAACACTAAACAAAATTTTTTATATTGCATTCCAAATACACAAAAATATAATAAAACTATACTAAAATCTGTTAAATGAAAATAAATATTTACATAATTACAGGTCTACTTGTATACAAGTACTACAAGGAGACCTGTAGAGGAACTATGGTGCAATGCCTATGGAAAACATATCGCATATATGCATGTGCCATCACCTTTATCCAGAAAAATGCATTAAAACTAATTTATCCTTTGCCACTGAGTGACAAGAAAAGATTTCAGCCGCTAGTGAAAGCCACAGAGAAAGGAAGGTTTTAGTTTGCCCTTGACATTGCATAAACATCCATGTGAATTATGAATGGCCTATTTATGACACCTGGTGGCCTGCTGCCATTCTTATGCCAGTAACTGAATTACACATACAAGTTATTATTTATTTATTTGCTTTTCCTTCTTTATTCGGCAAAGATGTATTTCTATGATCAAATGTTATTGTTTTAAAACCATGCTTAAATCACTATAGGGGAGGAAGATTTACATGAAGCATACTGTGAAGTGTGGAGTGTCTCTCTTCTGTGGCACCTTCTCTCATTGTGACTGATGTGTCTCTCTGTTTGCTTTTAGGTGGATTAGTGAGATGCCCGCCACTCATCCTCGCCTTGTGCTTTCAGACTGAATCTCCTCCTTCTGGGTTATTCTTTCAGCACAAAGTGGATCCATGATTGGATATTGCATGCTTTTCTGTGGCAAACTGATCTTCTCTAAAAGTCTCCACGAAAAAAAAAAAGTATCCTTTTTATTTTTTGTGAGGAACACACCACTGACTGGAGCATATTCAATCACAAGCAAAATTGTGAATTCACCAGTTGCACTTTAAACTGATCCATATGTAATATATGTAAGTACTGTATAATAAATAACAAAATACAGAATGATATCATGCAGAAAAGACTCTCCCTAAGTTCTTTAGAGAGCTGAAATGCACTGCAGTCTGTATGAGCGTGTGGTGAGAAAGCATTAATAACCTTTTAATCAAATTAGAATGGTGAAAGGTCAGCTCCAGAATTGGAAGAAGTAAATGAGAATTGCTGTACAGAATTGTTCTCCCCGATAAGCCATTCACCACAATTATACTGACACAGGGTAGAATCCTGGAGTTGTTGGACAATTAAGTACATTTCATGCATAAAGTTGAGATTTAAGTTGAGTTTAAAAGCATTTCCTCTATTAACCGGGCCACAGACGTCTCTTTGTGGATCTTTGTCTCAGAACTCAGAGTGGCAGAAAGTCATATGGGCTCTGCTGTCGACCGCAAAACTTCAATCAAAGGTAGTCTGTTGGGGAAGGAACTAAATATGGAAGGGAAGATTACATAGGAGGTTTGTTTATGGACTTCTGAAAAGGTATGTTTATTTTTCCAAAACTTACATAAGGCTGCCATGAATGAACTTCCTTAATGTGGAATAGATGGTGTTTATGGTACAGCTATATTGGTGTCATACATGGACAAGCCAATCAAGTTAACATGAAATGGTGTTTACAACCAAATTTACTTCTGAAATCTGATGTATTTCCAAATGAAACAGGATATTTATTGGGAAAAAATGTTGAGCGGAAATTTATTTTATCCATTGGGAATTGATTGGGTAGTGAAACGTGTCTCTATGACATGGCTGTAGGAGAAGTGAAAAAAAAAACACATTATATTTTACATTAGATTAAAGATGAAACAAAGAATAATGCGATCTATTATATATATATAATTATATATATATATATATACACACACACACACAACACACACACACACAACACACACACACACCACACACACAGACAAAGAGAGAGAGAGAGAGAGAAACTAATACTAATAATCAATCAACCAATCAATCAATCAATCAATCAATCAACTAAATGGTGTTTCTGAAACTTTCTATTCACCAACTAACCTTATTATGTTATACATAAAATAATCAGCTTATTGAAATGATTTGCCATCATGGAAATAAATTACATTTTAAAATGTATTAAAACAGAAAACAGCTATTCTAAATTGTTAAAGCATTTCACAATCTTACTGTGTTTACTGTATTTTTGACCAAATAAATGCAGTCTTGGAGAGCAAAAGACATCTTTCAAAGATATTAAAAAACCTTACCAACCCCAAACTTGTTGGTGGCATATCATTATTTCTGATAACCTGCACATAATAGAACCAAGATCGTCTATTAGACAGTAAATAGGGTTAATTTCTGTTTTTATGGTGACTTTAAATCCCACTAATACGATTATTGATCACAGACATACTGTGTGATCAATCATCAGAATGGGCCGTGCTACTCTCCTATACATAAATGTATAACACTAATTTGCTCATTAAGCTGGTGATTATAAATATATTGAGGAGCAAAATACCATTTAATTGAATAATGCACCTTGCTGCAACTCGTCCCAATCAAACCTGCCGCTTTATGATGTAAAACAATATCTTGAGGCTGCTTGATATTGACTTGCTGATTGTGATGGGAATGAGAATAGAAGAGCTCCCTCAACAGCCTTTGAAAGTTCGGACACATGCAAACACATCCAAACAGACATTAGCACACAAGCACAAACATGAGGGCCAGAGTCTCCCAAAACTACCATCTCGGATAAGGCTGAAGAGAATCTCATTACAAGCGATACACACACCGCAAACGCTTCCCATCAGTTGTAATTATCATTGGTATACCAAGTGCAAGCACTGGCAAGATCAATCCAATCACACCACTGCAGCGTGACTGAAATTGAATCGTATCGTATTTAAATGATCTGACTGATACCAACCGCATCAAACTGAAAATGCAGAGTTGGGTAAAGTTATCCTCACAAAGCCGTTTAGCGTGGGCTGGAATCATACCTCCGTTTTGTTTCTCCAAAATAATGGAGGCAGTGCCATGTACACATCATAAAGCCTGTGTTTGTGTTTCAGGAGACTGCACTGCCCTTGAGCCCCGGGTACAGATGATGCTGACACCCACTGTAATGAGAAATAGAAGACGCCATTAATTGCCTGGCATGCATTGTGAAACGGTCGAAAAAGCCATTCAATCTCTGGGCATCTCTCAGAGCAATATATATGCATAAGTATTGAAGGGAATCATTATTTTTCAATAGTCTTCCCTAATTGCGGCTCTGATCAATACAATTCCACACGGCCGGATAGAACTGCAGAGGACTTTCTACAGCTTTATTGCATCACGGCCTGCATTAGTGCTGACCGCAGGGGGTTGCAGTGCCAATAGTGTTTGACAAAACATATCATTTGAATTGTATTAAGTGCTGTATTGAGGCTGGTTTAGATGGGAAGAGAGATATCATGATGCTATCATCTTGCAATTCAGAAGATTTATGATTGAGATGCTGTTTAAAGGGGTCTTCAAGTCATCTTGGTACACAGGCTAAAAATAAGACTTTTCACTTTTTCTGTGCGACTCTTTTTTTGGGGGGGGGGGGATTATTTAAAATATTCTTAAATATTTAAAAAAAAATATTTAAGAAATTCATATGCAAGGCACTGTATGTGTATGCAGTATGCATGGGGGTCATTAAAAAAAACACCCTGAAGGTAGTTCATGTGTCTTGATCTCAATAGGTGTGTTCGACTTCATGCAGCACTGCGCAGATTGATCGCAATCTGATTTGAAGCAGTGCATGCCGGTTAGAAATTTTGTCCGACTTGAGACGGCGCCGACGCCACATAATTGTCAGGTGTGGTATCAAAGCATAGCAAGAGCTTGACTCAGCCAGCGCAGTTTCTTCAGAGTGGCTGCAGGAGCTCTGATGATAGGTGCGTTCGACTTGAAGCACGGCTACAGACGGCAGTCAACAGACTTGTTTGAGATGCGCCTCGCCTCGCCTGAAATGTAGGCGAGAGTAACGTTAGGCGGCTGCAGTGAGGGGAGGAGTGAAATAAGCGCAGTCAAGACGGACAGTTCTGACCTCTCGAAGTAAACAGATACCAACGAGATCAAAGGCGATATCGTGTTATTCTCACTTATGTGCTGTGCTGCTGATTAACATTATATAATTTCAGTTCTGTTGTTTTTATATGAAAATAAATAAGATGAACAAGACACCCAAATTGCTTGCTATTTAATTCCATACAAAAGGCGTATTTATCATCCATTTCGTGGATAATTTCCGCGAGAGCATCACTACCAGGAGCAGAAAGTGTCCGACTTGACGGCTCGGTTTGCAACTCCACCCCGACGGCAAGCGGCTACTCTCACAGATCAGTCTGTGCAGTGCTGCATGAAGTCGAACACAGCTATGGTTAATATAAGGTGTACTCTTTGTTTAGTTGTCCTGTTTGTATGGGCTTTGCCACTCATGTGATCCGTGTCTTGCTACTCTTGTCGGATGTCTTGTTCCTTTGGTTGTCTTAGTCATGTGTCTGGTTTCTCATTGGTTGGATTTTGTCATGAGACTTTCATTGTATGGTAGTTATAGCCCTCATGTTGCCATTGTCTCTTGTCGAGTATTAAACGGTGTAACCTGCTGTTGGTGAGTTTGTGTTTCTGTTTATACCAAGTCTGTTTCTGGTCAAGTCTGTTCATGCCGTGCCAAGTCAAGTTTGTTTCAAGTCAAGTCTTCGTTTGTTTGTATTTTGAATTACAATCTGCTTAAATAAACTGCACTTGGGTTCATCTACGAATCGCCTCCAGCGGACTTCGTTAAAGTACTTAATTCAGAGAATTTGAATTTTGAAATCATTAGATTTAGTCCAATTAAGCAACAACAGTTTACCACAATGCTATTTTTTTTTTACTATATTTAACACACACATAGCAGGTTCTGTATCTTCTGTATTTAATTACTTATTATATTTCTTCCACGCAGGCACATGCACAGACCCCGCCCCCCCATTTCTTGACTGTACTATTGGAGTCCCACAGGGGTCGATTCTTGGACCAATTTTGTTCAGCTTATACATTAATGATCTGCCTACAGTTTGTCCAGAGGTCCAGGTTCAGATGTATGCAGATGATACAGTTGTTTATACTTATGCTAAGACAAAAGAACAAGCTGCTATCAAACTTACTGCTGCATTGAACAAAGTCTCAGTTTGGCTATGTCATTATTGCCTTACTCTTAATGTGAGTAAAACTGTGGGAATGTTTTTTTTCGATCAAGAAAGTTGATGAGTCCAGAAATTTTAGTTAAAGGAGAGGTAATAAATATTGTTGAGCATTTTAAACATTTGGGTATGATTATGGATTCTAACTTAAAAAAACAAAAAAAAAACCATTAAAATGTCTTTAAAGTACTAGAGCAAAGCGTGATCTTCAGGAATATTGGGCACCAATTACCTGTGGTGGCTGCTAAACTCTTTATGCATACAATGATCCTCCCTCATTTATCTTACTGTGTGTAACGGGGCTGACGAGACGTGAGACGTGCGGATCCATATGCAAGCTTTATTTTGGAAAGACAGAGACGTGGTCATGAAACAGGAATGGGTCAGATAAAGGCAGACAGGTATATGGTGGGCAAAACACAAGAATAATCCTTGGGCTAGCATGGGTCGATGAACTGCAGACAGAATCAGAAGGGGCAAAACTAGGGGAGAAATCCAGGAAACCAGGCAAAGATCAAGAACCGAGAAAAAGGCTAAGGCTAAGGCTAAGGCTAAGGCTAAGGCTAAGGCTAAGGCTAAGGCTAAGGCTAAGGCTAAGGCACGACTGAGGGCTCTGTAGTGTAGCTATCCAAAGATATGCGCTAAACAATACTCAGCAGAGGGAAGGGATCAGAGTGAGTGTTAAATAGTGAGGGAGTGATATGAAACAGCTGGGTGCAATCAGTGTTAACAGCTGTGCGCAATCCGTGCTGAGTGCAATCAGTGCAATGAATGAGGGGATATGTAGTCCAGGGTGCTATGCAACAATTTGTGTTGTGCGAGAGTCAATGAAACGGAAAGGGTGACCTCTGGTGGTGAATAAACGGAAGTCCATGGACTGAATTCGTGACACTGTGCTACAAGTTGGTATCATACAAGTATAACTACGTTAAAACCATTATATACTATTTATAAACAAGCTGTGAATCTTAGCTAAAAAGCCAAGGAGTTATCATCACAGCAATATTATTACAAATTATAAATGATTGACATTTGACAATTTTTTTATTATTTGCTGATGTGTGTTTGATGTACAAACTATTTCATGATCTTGCACCATCACCTCTTAAACAATGTGTGGCTTTCTGTAAGGAAAATATTAGGGAGACTAGGTCATCAGTTAGAGGTGACTGTTCAACTAAACTTAAGAAAACTGTTTTTGGACAATCAGATTTTTCAGTTAGAGCAGCAGAAAGATGGAAATTAATACCGGTTTATATTAGAGAGTGTACAACATTAATATTTTTAAAACTACGCCTAAAGTATGGCTTAAGGAAAATCAAATAAGTGATCATTGACGTGGCTTTGTAGTTTAATGTAGTATGATGTGATATTGTATTGTTTGTGACTTAATATTGTAATTTTTTAACAACATTCTGCCCAGGGACTGCAGATACAAATTAGCTTTATAGGCCAGCAGGGGGTGCTGTGTTCTGTGGTGGTCCTAGTGCCGCAGTATAGTGACGGGGACACTATACTATCAAAAAGCACCATCTTTCGGATGAGACATTAAACCGATGTCCTGACTCTCTGTGGTCATTAAAAAATCCCATGGCACTTCTCGTAAAAAACAGGGGTGTAATCCTGGTGTCCTTGCCAAATTGCTGCCACTGGCCCTTGTCAATCATGGCCTACAAATAATCCCCATCCACTTGATTGGCTCTAAGACTCTCTCTCCTCTCCACCTGTAGCTTGTGTGTGGTGAGTGGGGAACTGGCGCTGTTGTACTGTGGCTGCCGTCACATCATCCAGGTGGATGCTGCACACTGGTGGTGGTTGAGGAGAGACCCCCCCATGATTGTAAAGCACTTTGGGTGTACAGCAATACACAATAAAGCGCTAATAATCGTGCTTTCCACGCGTAGTACGACTGGCTAGGCGCGGCTCAAGTCTTAGCACGCCACTGCCTCGGCTGTGTTTCCACTCAGTTTAGTACGCTTACAGTGGGTTGGGATTTTCAAATTCGTTATAGTTGCGCGCATCTACTGCCGTGACTCCTGAAAACTTTTCATTCCGGGCCGCGTCACCCATAAAGCTCCATGGATCTCTCCTCGGCTGTCAATGAGAGGGATGTCTACTTCCTCAACAGACCACGAAACCAGCATTGTTTTAAAAAAGGTGCTATATGCTCATTCCCAAAACAGTTGCCGGTTCAATCCTTAGCTGGCTGTACTTGATTTAAATATAGCGGGTTGTTGTGTCGTCGTTGTCCGCAAGTTCAAGACGCAGGTAGTGGCGATTCTCTCGGCCAATCAGTGATCAGCAGAGTTTACACGACACATTTTGGTAATGGTACGGTTCGCTTGGAACCTCAGCCGAGGTGGTACTGAAAAAAGTACCAGGTACCAGGTACTGTACCCAGTGTAAAAAAACAAACAAAAGTGAACTGTACCGTGCCGTACCATGCAGTGGAAAAGCATCATAAAAGCATCATTCAGTCATTCATTGAGATGTCTATGTATATGCATCTAAATGCCACTTTAGAAGCTTCTGTGGTACATTTACAATGCAAAGATTAATTTTGTTAATACTGATTTCATGTAATTGGTAACAGCCCTGCTGTATTAATTCATGCAAGTGATTTTTTTATTTATTTATTTATTTGTAAATAATTACAAGAAGGGTACAAGAAGGGTTTTTGCTAGAACACCTGCCCCACAGAATGTTTGTTGACGGCCCTGCTTCCAATTCTCCAATGGCTTTCAGCCATGATAGCAACAGAGAATTAATGCATCAAGCAAATAACACAGGTGTGCTGCCGTTTTTCCAGCAGTTTCCTCAAGACCTGCTGCGTTGTTGGTAACTGCATTGCTGCATTCCACAGATGGTAAGAAATCCAGTGGAAATGTTATTAACAGATGTTCTCCTCCAGGGGAGGCATTCGTACAGTTAATACTGTACAACACACACTCTCTTCCCAATGCCAAACACATAAAGAGAGTCTTCAAACTGTGGCCCCTTGGCCCTGAATTAAATCAGATACTTGTATGAAGCATTTACCATCATACCTCTGAATCTGAAGGGTGGAAGAGAGAAAGAGATGTAGAAATCCAAGAGAGGGAGAAATGGAAGAGGAAACTTACCACCTTGACACCCACAGACTCAAGACAATCACGTCTGGCATGCAATTCATCACTTGTCATAGGCGTGTTTTGTTAACATGCTTCAGATGGACTTACGGTCGGCAGTGAGGACACAAGGCTTGTAATTTTAAAGCACTTCACATGCGTCTGTTTGTGGCAGAGACACATAAATGTTCCTTTTAAATACTTCAGTTGATGCACTACTAAAAAGTATGCTTAAGCATAAAAGGTTATGAAAAAAGTGAATTACGTGTGCATCTTGTTACATGTTATTTCAGTGATAAACTCATCAATTGTGTTTCTTTGTGAAAGCCATTTTTTCTTGATCAGCGGAGCATACAGCTAAAAGGTTTTGCCGATCCAGGATATTTTATTTGCCAGAGTCGGTCAGTGTTTTGGATGACTGCAAACACAATCAGTCAAGGAACTGCTTTCAAGCGAGGCTGCAGGAAACAGCAGTGCAAATGGTACATCGCCTCAAATCAATCAACTTTAGATAAATATATGTGTGTAAATTGCAGATTTCATGATGCTCCTATTTAAAATTCATTGCTAGATGTAGCTAATTTTGGTTGATGAGTGTAAAAATCTTAATATGCTGTGAAATGGTTTATGACCACATATATTTCAAAAGAGCACATTCCCTTACTCCCTTATGTATTTACTTTTGTTGAGATTAGAAACATCATCAGCAGCAAAGGGGAAAATGTTGTCTTTGGCTTCACAACATGTATTTATGGTAAAACAAAGTTATATGGTAAAAAATAAATAAGTAAATAAGTAAGTAAGCAAGTAAACAAATACATTCATTAGTTATGCATCTAATATTTAACATTTATTTAGTACTCTATAATCCACATTGTAAATATATAATATAATATAATATAATATACTATAATATAATATAATATAATAAACACGCACCTTAAAGCAATGCTTAATGGTACTGCAAAAACATAAATATAAAATATTATACAATAGTAAAATAAGTTATGCATTTAATAGTTTACTACATAATATAATATAATATAATCTCCAGCTTCTCGTTCTCATTAAAAAGACACAAGGGCACTCTTAGTTTTCTAGTTAGCACTGGATTAACATATTGTTTTATTATATTGCACACTTGCTTTAGTTTCTGAGGTCATCAGCTAACTGGTTGGTTTTTATGTCTAGATATTATCTTAATTGTGTTTGTTGTAGAATTTTAAAAATCATCATAAAACTTTCATTGTTTCAATCAGACTTTCATGATGGTCCATTTGACTCTGCCACTGAAAACCACCCAAATGTTGCACATAACTGCTTAGCTGTTAATGTGGTGCTACTGTATAATGTTATTTGTAGCACAAACACATTTTAATGCAATCCACTAAAAAAAGGTTTCAAATAATAAAAAGTAAATATACTGTTCACAATGAAATCTGAATACGTTCTGGTTGTGAAATATCCGTGGAACATGTTCATATTTAATGTGATTCTCTTCACCTGTGGTTACTTTGCCAGGATGCCTTTGTGAAATTGAGAGAAACTGACTTCGTACATCGACTAAAAATCACATTGACACAAGCTGATTAAAGGTAGTTGCAAAACTGGCTAAGAAATGTGCAATACTGGTAAACGATGTGGCTGTACAGCAGCTTTTACTTACATCTAGTTACAGCTGTTTCATTTCCAAGCTCATTCGTGAGAGCAGGATGCCATCTTGCATATTCAGTCAGAGCAGATGCTCTCTAATTGAATCACATTAGACTTCCTAATGTGACCTTAAACTGTGAATGACGTTTCGATCTAATACTATCATATAAACACTCATTTATTCAGATCTGGATTTCTAGTTAGAAACAGTTCAGTAAAGGACCGGCTGACCTTCTCTTCCTCCCCACTCCTCTCATTCATTTTATCAGACAGTCATCGCTTCCAGGTGTATCAAAACTGAAGTTGTCCTACATGACCCATTCACCTTTCCAATCCACACTACAGCAAGTGCCTATAGCTCACTCGCCTCAGTCAGAATATCAGACTCAGCAGATATACTGACATAATCTTATACTTTTATAGGAATAGTTCACTCAAAATGAGTTACTCTGGTTTTTACATCCTGATTTGGAAGCAGTAATTACAAGAAAGCTGCAATTGCGAGATATAGTCACAATTACGAGAAATAGATTTATAGAGATTTAAAGTCAAATTGTGAGATGTAAAGATGCAATTACAAAAAAATCTAGCTGCACTAGTGAGATATAAAATCTCAGTTGCAATATACAGTATAAAGTTACATGAGGAAAAAAAAAGATGGCATTGTGATATATATAAAGTCGCAATTGCATGATTTGTCACATTTCGAGTTATGAATTCATGATTACAGCAAAGCTGCAACTGTGAGATATAATCACAATTAACGCTGAAAATGTGTGGACAGGGTTATTTTTGAGCCTGACCTTATTGAATATGCTTTTGTAGGAGTTTCCCTTTCAAACGCAAAATTTATGGGAGGAGAGTAAAGTTCGTGCTCATCAAATTACAGGTATTTGTGCCATTATTTAACGCCCAAAATACATGTCTTAAAGCAGGCGGCAATTTGTGCTGCTCATGGTAGATTGCGCTGGTCATTATGGAAATGATCTGTGTTTTTTTTTATGTGCGCATTGTTAGTAAATCACCAGCAGAATTTTCCCCTCCCATTGCGCTAATTTGCCCTGTATTAGTAAATCTGGCCCTATGTCTCATAATTGTGACTATATCTCACAATTGCAGATATAGTCACAATAACAAGATTTAAAGTCGAATTGTGTTGCAATTATAAGAAACCAAGCCTCTCTTCTGAGAAATAAACTCTGAGTTGCAATATATATAAAGTATTTATAAATATAACATATAAAGTCGCAATGTGGCATTTAAAATAAAGACACAATTGTGCAAAATAAAGTTGCATTTACAAAATGTAAAATCAGGTTGTGCGATATGAATTTGCAATTACAAGAATGCTTGGCAAGATATAGTCAAAATGATGAGAAATATTCAGAAGGCGCCAGGGATTTTTCGAAAAATGCTGGATTTTGACATCAAGATTTCAAAAACTTGTGGCTTGAAAGGGCTTCAAGATAGAGATCTACTGTAAATTAGAAAAATGTTGGGCATGACCGTTTATGTGGGGTGTAAATATACTCGTCTAATTTGCATATTATGACATCAGGGGGCGGTCATCTTGAATTTCATAATATTCAGGAAATAATAGATATTGAATGGATGTTTGAACTTATTTGCATGTTTTTTTTGTCTTTTTATCCTCATTCCAAATGATCAGGAAAAGAGGAAATCAACAGTAAACCAGGAGAAAGTAGTAAATTATTACTATATTACTGTGCCATAGTAAAATGCATGTGCCTATTTTTTGATCAGTTGACCAGTTATCTGCCCAATCAGGTATCTAGGTGACACAGTTTATAGTTCTTGAGTATGGTACCTCTCATTGCATGGCACTGCGCACAGACCTACCCCACACTGAATGCACTGTGTACCGCGGCCACTCCCACCTCTTTGGGGCACTGGATCCAGAGCCGCTCTGACTGGATCCAAAGAGCTAGTGCTACTTCCAGCCCTATTTCTCCTACCCTTGCTGCCTCTACCTCTAGCAACAGCTCTCCTATGGACACTACGACCATGTCCCCCTGCCACCCCCATCCCCGTTGGGCAAAGGGTCAAAATGATCACTTGTTTGTGCTTCTTGAACACTCTCACCTTGCACGGCGGCACCATTGCGCTGCAAAGATGTACCAGGAGAAGCGCGATCATTAGACGACCGATCTGAAAGGCAAATATTCCCCTTCAGAGTCAGAATTGGCGAATAACATTTGCAACACATCCTCACGGTACAACATTTTATTGTAATATATAGTCACAATACGAAAAATATAATCTCCAGAAAGTCACATCACGAAATTTAAAGTGACATTGTGTTACAAGACACAATTGCAAAATATAAAGTTATACTGTGAGATATAACGTTACAGTAGTGAGAAATAAAGTTGCAATTACTAGATTTAAAGTCACATTATAGGATATGAATTTGTAATTACAAGAAAACTGGAATTGAAAGATATAGTCGCAATCATTTGATTTGAAGTCAAACAATGACATATCACAATTACAATCCATAAAAACTACAGTTGCATGATAAAATCACATTGCGAGATAAAAAGTCAATTGAAAGTGACCATTTTTTTTTACTATACAATTGCAAAATATAAAGTCGCAATTCCTAGAAACATTTGCAGCTGCAATAAAGTCACATTGTGAGATTGAGATCACTTTTGAGAGATACAAGTCACACTTACTAGAAAAAAGTCACAGTTTCGGTTGCAATTGTGTGATATAAAGTCACGATTATCATTTTCCTTTATCTAGGGTGGAAAGGGTTTCCATTTGGTTATGATATGTTTGACCAATATCAAAATAAACTAAAATAAAAAAAGGATAAGTGTCATGAAAACACAATACCCACTATCACAAACATTCCTATCCAGATGTGATTACATTTCTCAGTGGAGAAAAAAAAAACTCTCTTGAGATTCAAACTCACAGTGTTTCATGTGATTGATGCCCCATAGAGTAGCTGAGCGAGTTATTGAGTAAATTATTCATGTCATTCTTATGTATGGCTGGTTTGATCATTAGACGCACAGGGAGTTTAAGCACATACCAGCCTGTAAGAACATTAAGATGTCACTGGCACAACAAACGCTGTCATGTGTGAGTCAGGTACATCACCTTAAGGTGAAACATGACACGTCTTGTATTGATGGTTATGTGTGACATGTCGACACGCTACGGCATGCAAATTACATACATAGCCGCTGGAAGCCTTTAAGTTGATCAAATGGAATACAAAACAGCTGACTGATAAACTGTCTGAAATACGGCCTAAATGGCACCTCGTGGAATCTATTAGCATATTTTTATGAACAACTTTAGAGACAGAATTGTTTACAAATCACTTGGTCATTGAATATTCAATTCATATATTGTTTTAAATGAGATCAATGAAATATGTTATTGGTATTTCTTTTACACATTTACCTAATTTGACCTTACAATGGCTTAATTCAGATTTATAAGGACCGGTTGGAGTCATTGTGACTAGCACACACACATCACTCACTTCCTGATAAATGAGAGTCCCACTATGGAATTGTGTTGAACTCACTCATCTGTGTTGTAATTTCTTTACCAACCCAAGGATTCTTCAGAGGATTTGTAAGTCTCTCAAATTCTTGTTTTGGAGAAAGTACTTTCAAACTGTAGCTTATTATTTAAGTATTTAAACTATTAGATGTTTGCAGAGAAGACATTTTATGCATATGAATCTGTATCTGTAGAAACAGTGTAGAATCTATTTCTATGTCTGTATTTAGATAGAATCAGGTATAAGCAGGGTTTAAACTGAAAGTAAGGTTATCATCATTAAAATATAAAAAAAACTTATTTCAGCTAGTTGCCAAGGCAACATTTCTCATATTCATTTAGTTTAACTTTATGTACTAAAAACATAATAAAAACAACGAAAATATAATAATATAATAAACTATGCAGACATTCAAAAGGTATACAAATCACAAAAATGTAACAAAAATACTGACTAATTCAAATATTGCAAAACTACAATAGTATAATAATGGGACTAAAAGTAAAAAAAAACAATCCTATTTGACATTGTAACTCCAGGTCCCTTTCCATTTGGTCACTATGATTCACGCGGACCGACGAATTGGGAGTTCGCGTCTAGAGACCAATCTACTTTGAGTGACACTAAATGACACCAATTGGACATGGCATCGATTGATTGCATCACTGCCGCTGATACCAGCTGAGCATAAAAGGTTGCAGTTGCAACGCATACCAGCTTTTCGCGTTCGGAAGCAGAGTGATCCCATTGTTTGACTCCTGACTACCTACTGAAGAAGACGACTAAACGAGTTCAGGCGAGTCTTGTGTTGGTGTACGGAGCTTCAGTGGTGGGTGGTTTTCCCATGTCAAGTGTTTGCACAATCAGCTGCCCTACCCCCTGTTGAGTGCGGCGGCCATTTCCCCCGACGAGCTGTATGAGTCTGCACTTCCCCAGACGGTTCAGCTGTTTTGGAGACATTTCATAGCTGCTCAGGTAGACCTGTTTGCCTTTCCAGAAACCTCTCACTGCCAGCTGTTCTCCTCCCTGGCCGAGGGAAAACTCGGCACGGATGCACTGGCACACAGATTGCTCACAAATATTATATATTATATATATATATATATATATATATATTATATATAATATATATATATATAAAATACTATATCGTTTCCCCCATTTTGTCAAAGTCCGGGAGGCGAAAACTATGCTCCTAGTGACAGCCCCTCCCCCCCCCCCCCTTGTGGGGCAGATTCCTCTGAGGAAGGATCTACTGGCTCAGAGATGGGGCACCCTGTGGCACCCCCGTCCAGACCTCTGGAAACTTCATGTCTTGTCCCTGGATGGGACGCGGAGGTTCTGAGTGGCCTACCCCAAAAGGTAGTTGACACCATTATTTCGGTGAGAGCACCGTCTACGAGACACTCTTACGCCTTGAAGTGGAACCTGTTCATTGAGTGGTGTTGTTCTCATCGAGAAGACCCCCGGAGATGCCCGATCGGTGTTGTGCTGTCCTTCTTGCAGCAAGGGTTTGAGTGAAGGCTGTCTCCCTCCACCCTTAAAATCTACGTCGCTGTGATTCGTAACCATGACCCCGTGGAGGGAAGTCAGTAGGGAAGCATGACCTGGTCATCAGGTTCCTTAGGGGGGAGAGAAGGTTAAATCCTCCCTGGCCCTCATCTATACCCTCTTGGGACCTGTCTCGAGTGCTCGAAGCACTACAACAGGGCCCCTTTGAGCCTTTTGCAGTCAGTTGAGCTGAAGTTTCTATCAATTAAAACTTTGCTCCTGCTTGCACTGGCCTCCATCAAAAGGATAGGGGACCTGCATGCATTTTCGGTCAACGATTCGTGCCTAGAGTTTGGGCCGGCTTACTCCCAGGTAACCCTGAGGCCCCGGCCAGGCTACGTGTCCAAGGTTTCCACTACTCCCTTCAGGAATGAGGTGGTGAGCCTGCAAGCGCTGCCCCCGGAGGAGGCAGACCCAGCCCTAGCTTTGCTTTGTCCCGTCCGAGCATTGAGATGCTACGTAGACTGGACACAATGCTTTAGGACCTCAGACCAGCTCTTTTTCTGGTACGGAGTCCGGCAGAAGGGGAATGCCATCTCAAAGCAGAGGATGACCCACTGGATTGTGGATGCCATCACCCTGGCTTATCAGGCACAGGTTGTGCCCTGCCCGCTCAGGTTGCGAGTTCACTCTACTAAAAGTATTGCATTTTCCTGGTGCGCTGGTTCGTGGCACCTCACTGACAGATATTTGTAGAGCTTCGGGCTGGGCGACCCCCAACACATTTGCTAGATTCTATAGCCTTCGTGTGGAGCCGGTATCCTCCTGTGTTCTCACCTAAAATGGGTTGAAGCACTGAGAGGCCCCCGCTTCGGGTCGGCTTGGTAAAACCGCTCCAGAGAGTCCATACTGTAGACCCTGTCAAGCTCCTCCATCCCCTCGGCAGTCAGATGTGGCAGAACGTCTGGCGCCAGGCCCTCACTCGATGAATTCGTGAGAACCATATGTGTAAAGTCCACAGTATAGCCTCAGAGCCTGTGTTTCCCGGCAGACTTTTGCCATTTCCAAGAGGGTTACAATCAGCTCCAATTTTTCATATGCACCTAAACGGTTGTTCATATGTGTAAGTGCTTCCGAAACCTCCTTTGGGAAGGATGGGGCTTCCGCAACGTTCCTGTTCCAAGTGGAACGGGTATATTTTCCCAGTGTTATCCAAGCTCACTGAGTGTGTAGTGCTACGACAATGGTGACGGGTCTTCTTGTTGCGAGCCCCGGCCTACACCAAAAAGGGGGCACAGGAGCCTCGCACAGGACACTGGAAGGGGCAGCATCCATGGTGCTTTGGTAGGGATCCCAATTCGTCAGTCACGACGTGACTCTTAGTGACTGACTGAAATGGACCGTCTCGGTTACGATGTAACCCTTGTTCCCTGACGGAGGAATGGAGACGTCACGTCCTGTCGCCACGGCTGCTGTACCACCGCTGAGCGGCTGGGTCACCGGCTCGGCTCCTCAGCGAAAACCTGGTATGCATTGCACCTGCTACCTTTTTATGCTCACACTGTTATCAGTGGCAGCTAGATGAAATCATCGCATGCCAATGTCCTTTGGCTCATTTAGTTTACACTTGAAGTAGATTGGTCTCTCGAAGCGAGATCCCAATTCGTCAGTCACAACGTAACGTCTCCATTTCCTCCTTCAGGAACGATGGTTACATACGTAACACTAGGACGTTTTTCCCCCACATTTTTTCATGTAACTTTTCCATACTTTCATTTACCATTTATCATTGGCATATTCATAAAGGTTTTTGTATGTATGTATGTATTTATTTATCAATCTTTATGTAAAATAAAACTAATATAAAACAAATGCTAAATGGTGTTGATTTAGAAAATAAATAAAAAAGGAAAACAAATTAGGAAATAAGTAGCTCATAAACGCAATAATAACAACAACAAAAATAAAACTAATTCAAAATATGAACAAATAATACAATAGTATATTAATGGTACTAAAATTAAACATAAAGCCTGTTTTTACACATACCTCCAATTTTTTTTACACGTTTACATATTATTAATGTAACTTTCCCCAGTAAGCTTCTTTAAAACTATTTTTTTTTTCATTGTATAATTCATAAAAGGTTTTCATTCATTAATTCATTCATTAATTCATTAATTCATTCATTCATTTAACAACCTTTAAGTAAAATAAAACTAATGTAAAACAAATGCTAAATGATGTGGATTTAGTTTCATCTCAGTGACTTCACAGTGATTATTTTGAATCTTTTCACCAGAAAGATTCATTCAGATTCATTCACGGAGACCGTGAGTCATTTTAATCATTAACTAAATAGATCCATAAATAACACTTGTTGTTGAATTCAGGCACTATAGTCAAAAAAGGTTGAATTCTCTGTAGTTACTCCACATACTTATAACAGATAGTAGCTCACTACATTGAAGCTACTTAAGGAAGCAAAATATATACTGCATTTTTAACTGTCTGATGGTAGAATGTATAATTTAATCAAAACTGAAACCAAACAATGAGGGATTTGCATGGATCTCAAGGGGTTAGCAATAAACTTGAACAAATACATTACACACAAGTACAAAAGAAGAATGCATATCAACTAATTTACATGACTGAGTCAGAAGAAAATAGCAATGCACAGCAGCACTTTTCAAAAAGTAGACCAGAAGTGCTGCAGGGACTTGAATCTGTGACTCATTGTTTGACATGAACCATCCATAAACAAACTGATTCACCATGACTCTCACTTCCCAATATCACATACTAGAAAGGGGTATTTTAAGGAGGTATTTGCACTAGGACACTCAAATTTGATAGGAACATTGCATTTACACTTGTCCACATAAATGTCTGCTACTATTCCCATGCTTTATGCAAAAAGAGCTCATGGCGATGCTAATGCTAAGCAGTGAAGTTTCCACTCTTTTTCACCCCATATGGCAATTGGTGTTGGAATTTTGCGGTTGCCTGAATGCGAATGAAATCACTCTTGTATTTCGCATGCAAAACTGACATTTAGAAAAGTCTCCACCACAGTGAACACTCCGCAATATCAGATAAATCTAAATAGCTATATGCTAATATTTGGCTCTTACATGCTGAAAGCCAAAACTGAATCAATAAAGTTTTGTAAAGTGGTACACAAAGGCCATGATTTGTATACAACTGTGTGGCTACTGACCTTTTCAGTGCAAACAAAATCCCTCACAGCCTCAGACCAAACATTAGATTCTAGTGAAACTAGAAATGGAGCCAATGAGGCGAGATTTCCTCATTTCTCAACTTAGATCATCAGGCCAGGAAAGTTAATGCGATCCATAGCATCACCTCACACTTCTCATACTATACAACTTCCATTTGGAGCCTGTGTTTTCACATTAGCGCCATGAGGACAGCTAGCCTGCACAGACCAGTGCTCTGCATTCCTTACATATCAGCTCTGAAGAATTAGTTACACAGAGCATCTTATAAAGGTTTTATGGCTTTCACGAGGATATCGGGATCCATTTTGTTTATACATCATGTGTCTTGGTGCATGAAATTGCTTTTTTCCCCTCATGTTTCCTGTTACAATAAAACATCGAGGTATAGACTGTGCAAGAATATTTTAGCAGGAAGAAATGCCATGGCTCTTGATTATGACTGTAGCTATGAATGACAAAGGGTTCACCTCAGGCCACCATCACCATAAATGACCAAATATGTACTGTAATTTGTTTCATACACATTACATTGGGGATATCAAATATATCTATGCCACTTAAACTGCTTGAAGCATTTCCCTATTTCAATTTATTCATAGTGCCTTTCTTAATAATACATTTTAGGCTCATAACACACTCTACACAAGTATGTGAACACAAATGGGTAATTCCTACTATGCAATACATTTTGATTTCTCTATCAAATATAGTGGTAATAAATTCCATAAATAAGCATTAAACACACTTTTTTAAAAATGCAAATCATATTGGGGGCATTTATACGACATTGTTTTCATCTAAGAATGGAAAATGCGTTTTTGCCGTTCATTTACATAACAGCAGCATTTTGAGGGCCCGAAAACTTAGAAAACGAGTTTCAATGTGCAAGTTTTTGAAACCTATACCATTATCATAAAAACACGAATTTGTGAAAAACAGTGATGTCCGTACTGTTTCTTTATACAGTGACATCGCCAACTACTGGCCCGGCATACATAAACAGCGATTGTAGTTATTTTCAGGGATCCGTGTGAACAGGGATCATTTTGACAATGTTGCCTTCTGTATGCTTAACTCTCCAAAAATAGAGGAAGCATTGAATTAACATTGGATTTTCTAAAAGGGGCGAGGTATCCTGGGGGCTGTGGGGACCGGCAGTGGAAGTGTAGGTCACATTTCTTGGTTTCATGTTGAAAGAGTGTTTGTTCATGTTTGTAATATTTAGATCTGGTGACTTTGCTCGTACATTATTTGTTTAGTTCACAGGTAGCATTAAAAAACATCATGGCCACCTGTTGTGGGAAAATACTCACCCTTAATGTATTTCATATATTTCCAATATTTGTTGGAGACTTACATGTTTAAACGGTTGTTGTTAAGCATTAACTTGTTATGTTTATGCTGAAATTTTACAAATTTAATTTTGACATTTTTCATAATCTGCCTGTAAATGTTTGTATCTCAGGGGATATGTTGCCCTTTTAGGGGTATAAAGATATACAGTGGGGAAAATATTTATTTGATCCCTGCTGATTTTGTAAGTTTGCCCACTTACAAAGAAATTAAGGGCCTTTAATTTTTATGGTAGGTTTATTTTGACGTATAGAGAAAGAAAACCAACCAAAAAACCCAGAGAAAACACATTATATAAAGGTTAGAAATTGATTTGCATTTCAGTGAAATAAGTATTTGATCCCCAAGCAAAACATGACTTAGTACTTGGTGCAGAAACCCTTGTTGGCAAGCACAGAGGTGAGACATTTTTTGTAGTTGGTCACCAGGTTTGCACACATCTCAGGAGGGATTGGGATCCACTCCTCTTTACAGATCCTCTCTAAATCCTTAAGGTTTCTTGGCTGTCATTTGGCAACTCGAAGACTGGCTAGCCACTCCATGACCTTAATGTGCTTCTTCTTGAGAAGATTTTACAGTACATGGCCCCGTCCATTTGTCTCTCAATGCGGTGAAGTCGTCCTGTACCCTTAGCAGAAAAACAGCCCCAAAGCATAATGTTTCCACCTCGTGCTTAGAGTGCTTGACTGTAGGGATGGTGTTCTTGGGGTCATAGTAAGCATTTCTCTCCCTCCAAACACGGCGAGTCGAGTTAATGCCAAAGAGCTCAATTTTGGTCTCATCTGACCACAGCACTTTCTCCCAAGCCTTCTCTGAATCATTTTGATGTTCTTTGGCAAACTTTAAATGGGCTTGTACATGTGCCTTTTTGAGCAGGGGGACCTTGCGGGCGCTGCAGGATTTCAGTCCATTGCGGCGTAGTGTGTTACCAATGTTTTGCTTGGTGACTGTGGTCCCAACTGCATTAAGATCATTAACAAGCTCCTCCCGTGTAGTTCGGAGCTGATCCCTCACCTTTCTCATGATCATCCTTACCCCATGAGGCAAGATCTTGCACAGAGCTCCAGACATTGATGGTCGTTTTGTATTTCTTCCATTTCCGAATAATCGCACCAACAGTTGTCTCCTTCTCACCAAGCTTCTGCTGATGGTCTTGTAGCCCATTCCATCCTTGTGCAGATCTACAATCTTGTCTCTAACATCCCTTGACAGCTCTTTGGTCTTGCCCATGGTGGTTGGAGAGGTTGGAATGGAAGATACAGAATGTGTGGACAGGTGTCTTATGACCTGACAAGCACATATACACTAGAACTGTGTCTTAAAGTGCAGGGCTCACTGTGTTCCACAGGGCACATAACCAACTGTGGGAGCCAGAATTCTTGCTTGTTGGTAGTGGATCACATACTATTTCACTCCACTGACTGCAAATCATTTCCTACCCTTTATATAATGTGTTTTTTTAATAGATTTTTGGTTGGGGGGGGGGGGGGGGATATTCTGTCTCTATCCGTTAACATAAACCTACTATAAAAATTATAGAACCTTTATTTCTTTGAAAGTGGGCAAACTTCCAAATCAGTCAGGTATCAAATAATATTTTGCACACTGTAATATATATATATATATATATATAATATATATATATATAAATATATAAATATATATAAATTGCAGCTCATTGCAAGTCAGTGATTATCGAGAGATATACAATTAAACCTTCCTCAAAAGTTATATTCAACATTTATTTTTTTAACCATTTAAAAAAAAAAAAAGATTGACAAAAATAAATAATAAAGAAAAGACAAGGTATAAACCCAAGTGGTTCAAGCCCCGGTACATGTTCATCTTGAATTATTACTAACACTATAAAAATTATTATTACATTTATATTACAGCAATCATGAAAGATTTCAGAGCAAAAATATTTTACTTGATGACCTATAATTGAAATAGAAATTAAGCATGCAATAGACATTCTAATTATTGTTTAACTCAATATTACAACAAACGTTTACCAGAAGTTATTAGAGAGTAAAATGTTTTTTAAAAGTAGCTAAAATGTTGTGGCTGCATTGCCAGCAGAATTCAAAATAAATGTCATGTTTAAAAAAAAATATTATTTGTGTCCTAATTTATCTTTATGGTTTTGCCCTTTTTAGGATTAATAAACACTAATAATTATTTTTCATTTAATAAGGATTTAACAAGGATTTTTCATTTATTTGGTTTACTTGTCCCAAACATAAAAACAGGTAAATTGTTGGTTATTGTTCCTTTAATATGTCATTCTGACATGCTGGCAGAATAACCTACAAAATGCACCAAATACAAAACATTGAGAGCAACAGGGCAGATCATCGAGCAGGTACAGAAGAGAGTACCGTCCGTTTATAAAAGCTGCCGATACGGAAAAATAATTCTTGGCACTGTGAAAAAAGCATAATTGCTGCTGAGCACTGGCCCACTTAGAACACTGCTGTCATGGTAACAGTTTGAAGAAAATCTTGCTTAGCAAGTTAGTTAAAGTCAACATTTGTATAACCAGTTACTACAGATCCGGCTTAATTGCACAGACATATGTAACTTCATCACCCCCTTGAGTATTGAGGTTTGATGCCACCACAGCAAGTGATAGCGCATGTTTAGTGTGTTCTTTGCTATTCATTTGTGTACTTCAGTCGTTGACTGACTTTAGATCTTTTTTTTTTTTGGTCTATTGATACGAGTAACTGCACAAAAGGTAATTTGGAAGCCCAGAATGCGCAGGTGAAAGGCAATCAAACATGAGGGCAGAGAGATTAATGAAACTATGCTTCTGGCTTTGTCACATTTAAACAATAGCAGAAAGGCGACACTGTTGTTGCCATTCTGTGATGCATTGTTTGACATTAAGGCTAATTAAACTATACGTACACATTTGTAAACACTGCTTTATCCTCCTCTTCGATGTCCTTGCCCTTTTTTTTCTAGATGAAATTCGTTATTTAACACGAGTCCAAAGACAGACTGTATCCCCATTCTTGTTCAAAACTATGTCTAGATATCTTTGAAATCTTATTTCTTCTGTAGGAGTTTTATTTGTAAATGACATCTAGTAATTTGCATTTGCTGGATTTATTTATTCCTCAAAAGAATTAAGGCTCGGGAGATTAATTTTACTACTTTGAAGTCTTGGAGTGCTCCCATGCTTATTAAACTCATGTTTACTTTACTTAAATGCTCATACACGACAAAAATCAGTTGAAGATGCACACGCATATCAAGAATATCCGCTTGAATGCGTGCATTTACATGCATCGGTGTAAAAGATATCAAAGAGAACACGTTCCCATGGAAATGTTAGATATTATGACTGCTACTAATTTCCATGGGACAGGATGAGTTACAGAAAGACAATATACAGGGGTGGGAGGGCAGAACACATCTTCAGAGGAGGCAGGATTAAAGTGATGTAGATGAACATCAAAACGTGCTGAGGGACTTGTGTTTTGTGTGGGAACATGAAAAAGAACTTCCTGATAGCGAGGCCTCTTGGCCCATTATGGCATCTGTCTCATAGAATTTTAACGAGCTCTCCAGCAGTAGTAGTTTTTGTCTTACCGCTCTTAGGGACGACTTTAATGTGCTCCCAACTCTGCTGCTAGAGAAGAGACAACCTCTCCGCTTGAGTTTAACTAACTCTGCTTTGCTGAGTGCTCACGTCCATATGCAGCACCATCCTTTTTTCTAAGGTTATGACATGTTTTCCTCGCTGTCAAAAACTCTCGAATGCATTTCCGAGTGATATCCGGGAATATTTTTTACATTGGGCAACACAGTGCAAAAATGTTCAGTACATAAAAATAAACAAAAATTACCTTAGAATTGAACTGTGCATCAACTCCATTAGCCAAACAATATGACAAAAATAAATTATAAAAAAAAGATCAGAATTGCAAGATATAATCTCAGAATTGCAAGATATGAATAAGAGAGAGAAAAAAACAGATTTAAACTTTTTTCTATAAGAGATAAGAGTTGTGAGATAAAAACCTCATAATTGTGAAAAAAACTCACAATTCTGAGGAAAAAGTCAAAATTGTGAGATATAAACTCGCAATTATGAGAAATAAAGTTAGAATTGTGAGTTATAAAGTCAGAATTGAGATATAAAGTCTGAATTGTGAGATATAAATTCGTAATTACGAGAAAAAGTTAGAATTGTGACATATAAATTTGTAATTGCGAGAAAAGTCATAATTGTGAGATATAAATGATTAATTGTGAGGAAAAAGTCACAATTTTGAGATATAAACTTGTAATTACAAGAAGAGGTCAGAATTGTGAGATATAATCTCAGAATTGCAAGAAAAAAAGTCAAATTGTGAGATATAAACTCTTAATGTGAGAAAGTCAAAATGAGATATAAACTTGTACTTACGAGAAAAATACGAATTGTGAATATACATTTGTTTTGTGAGAAAAGTCAGAATTGTGAGATATTAACTTGTAATTACGAGAAAAAGTCAGAATTGTGAGATAAAATTTGCAATTACGAGAAAATTCAGAATGGTGATATATCTTGAAATTGAGGAAAAAGTCCGAATTGTGTGATATAAACTCGCAATTGCGAGAAAAGTCAGAATTGTGAGATAATAAATTTGTAATTACAAGAAAAAGTCAGAATTGTGAGATACATTTGTAATTGTGAGAAAAAGTCAGAATTCTGAGATATTAACTTGTAATTACAAGAAAAAGTCAGAATTGTGAGATATAAAATCTTAATTGTGAGTTAAGTCAAAATTGTGAGATATAAATTTGTAATTCTGAGAAAAATTCAAAATTGTGAGATATACATTTGTAATTGTGATAAAAAGTCAGAATTGTGAGATATTAACTTGTAATTATGAGAAAAAGTCAGAATTGTGATATATAAATTTGTAAATGTGAGAAAAGTCAGAATTGTGAGATATAAATTTGTAAATGTGAGAAAAAGTCAGAATTGTGAGATATAAATTTGTAATTCTGAGAAAAAGTTAAAATTGTGAGATATACATTTGTAATCGTGAGAAAAAGTCAGAATTGTGAGATATTAACTTGTAATTACAAGAAAAAGTCAGAATTGTGAGATATAAATTTGTAATTACGAGAAAAAGTCAGAATTGTGAGATAAATTTGTAATAACGAGAAAAAGTCAGAATTGTGAGATAAAAACAATTGCAATTACCCAGAAATGGGATTTATTGTTGATGCATTTAGGAAAATATCTGCACAGTCAAAGTTAACTATTCATTGTTAGTTATTTATACTGTATACATAAGAGACACAAATACCTTCATTAGAATACACTTGAGAAGTTTTCATTTAGTCTATCCTTGTTGCAAGTATTTAATATATGGTTTGTATTTTCTGCAACATTTTTGATAATTTTGCACATGGGTTTTGAGTATGCCGCATAGCTTGTCCCTGCTAGATCTGCATAATTTGATTAGCTTCTACAAAGCTAGATTGGGCACACAACCTTTAAAGTTAACCAAAAAGTTGATATGCCAGTTTATTCTGCAATTTATATATCTTATTATAATGTGCATTTAGCATTGTTTTATTGTTTTATCAAGTGGTCAACAGCCAAATCTGAACAGACCTGCAGTCATTTTTTTTTTTTTGGTTGTGACCCATCACTGTTTTATGACCAAACATTTGTCCATTCTTTCTGTTTGTGGTGACAGTTTCTGAACCATGTGGACCAGTGTTTGTGTATTTATGGTCCTTTTTTTTACAAAACAGGTTATCAATCACGTCACGGGAACGCGTCTTAGAAAATGTTGAATTACACAAGGTTCTTTATCTCTATGTAAATATTATGCTAATAGAGCTGAGCTAGTAATCTTAGATGCTGTGGTGCCTTTCATAGTCGACAATAGAAGGAAAAGGCAAAATGCGTCGGCTGCCTTGTGCTATATGGAGAGCGATAGAACTGTGGCGACACATGATTGATGAGGTAATCCATCTGTAGGGTTATCAGTCGAGTGCAGTTGTGTTGCGTCTTTTCATACAAGCAAACCTACCTCATAGCTCTTTCTTCCTCTTCCTCTCTTTCATTTTCTGTCTCTTTCAGTTTCCTTGCGCAAATAAACACGGCTGTCCAGATGCCATTATATTCGTAAAGCATTGGAATGCCGTTATCTAAAAAAGGCCCACTTTTTGATTGTGCCCACCCAGTGGGCTGTTCGTGGGCCAGTGCTCAATTAGGGCTCAGCCCAGACTTATGTGAGTGCGTATGGGGGCAGCTTTTTGTTGAAATACTGGAATATTGTACACTTTATAATGAAATATGAAATTGGTACCTTTTTTGGTAGGATGACTTTTAAAGTACATTTTTGAAAATGTGTAAAGTGTATTATGTCTAAATTTACAGTATCTATAAAACAGTATAGGAAAAAATGCTGAGGTGTGCATCCAATAGACACTTTATCCCATGAGGCCTCAGGGGAGGACTTTAAATGTCAGTCATGTGGCAAAAACAACATGGCAAATATTGCACATCTGGATTAAATTCATACTGCACACATTAATACTATACAGACCATACCTTTTTTTTTAAAGTAGGTAGTCACAAAGTAATTACTTATTCACCTAATTCATTTAAAACACAGCCAAAGTTATAAAAAAGATGGCTTTTTGATTTAAAAGGTGAAAAATTTAGTAGTAACAGGGTGGATGCATAAAATAGAGGTGTGTACATAAATAAATAAACAAACAGCAAGGAGATATTGGAAACATGGAAAGGGGTAGGCCAAAAATGAATGAATAAATGAATAATATAAAAAATAAATAAATAAATATTAATATAGCATATAACAAAGATATAGAAATAAATATATAAGATATAACAGAGATGGATGGATGGATTAGATAGATAGATAGATAGATAGATAGATAGATAGATAGATAGATAGATAGATAGATAGATAGATAGATAGATAGATAGATAGATAGATACATGCTTTCAAAATAGGAAAGATTAATCTATCCCTAATATAAGAATTCCGCAAGTTCTAACATATCCAAATACTCCAAATATATTCCACATACAGTATTCTAGTGGGTAAAACATTGTGATTAAAAAATGTTTGAGCTGGTACAGTGACTTGTGTAGATGCTTAGAATAAAAGTGTGATCTCATTCTCCTCAGTCTCTCACTCCTACTTTTTCATCTCACTTACTGTCTCATAAATAAAGGAAAGAAAAAAGAAAAGAAAAAGAAATCCTGCACGAAAGCTTTGGAAGCTCACCACTAGTGCCGCACATGCTGCTAACCCAAAGAAACCGTAAGACAGTGGCTCACATCTATAAATGAAATGCAAACAAACGGCTAGTATTTCAGGCAAAAACAGAAGCACAAAATTCCAAGCTGTGTGGCTGGCGTCAGGCGAGCATGAGGGTGGATGCTGGATGCCCTGTGGAGTGGAGTAATGTGTTTTCTTCATTCATGGGCACCTCAGGAAAATCATGAGGAGATTACGCTGGTGCAGCGGCTTCCCAATGATATAAAGTGACCTGGTTATGGTGATGTCACCAAGTAATGGCATGCGTGATGGCGGTATGATGTTTAAGCTCCTGTTAGCGTGAAGCGGGAGGGTGGAGGCTGCTATCGCAGCTTCTTAGCAGGTGCCTGAGGCAGCACCACAGGCTAGAACTCACTCAGAATGGATAGTAAACTACTCTGATGCTGTTTGCAATGAAATGCGCGCTGAAACTTAATAAATGATGCACCCTCCTCAGGCTCGCTTGCTTGATAAACAGAAGCAAAGAGACAATGACTATGTTCCGTGTGGGTGGTTGGTGATGTTTGTTTATTTATTTATTTTTTTAATCAGTTTGTGCGATTACTTTAGCAGAATGTCAGAGCATGAGCCCCCCGGTGCAATCAGTGCTGGAGGGGGGTTACCTGGAAATGCCCTGAATGCTTAAAGCTTCTTGGCTAACAATCTTACGGCTTCCCAAAACTGCCTAAAAACTCAGCTTGCTCTCGACGGTTTGATGTTTGGACTTGCATATCTGTGTTAGTTTTGGCAACTGTGAAACGGCAGGAATGTGTCAATTAGATTTGGCTCTGTTTATAACGTTTTAAATACTTGTGTTGTAATCACTGGCTCCGGGTGTGTGTTCACGGTGTGTGTGTTCACTGCTGTGTGTGTGCACTTTGGATGGGTTAAATGCAGAGCACTAATTCCAAGTATGGGTCACTATACTTGGCCACATGTCACGTCACTTATTAAATACTTGTGTTGTAATCACTGGCTAGAACTGTTGTTTTCTCAACACATCAAGATGAGTTAGAATGTAAAATGTTGATCTTGTTTGTTGAGCAATGTCATAATATGACAAAGACAAAATGTAGTTTAAAATTAAAACTAACATTACATATTACTTATTATACTATTATTATTATTATTTTTAATATAAAACCCAATGGTTACAACAAACTGGCCTTATGTGCTGAAACCTGACATGATTGTAAATCCATCGTTTTTAAAAGTAGATTTAGGCTGGGGGGTGTCGGGGGGTAACGGGGGGACGGGGGGGGGGGAGGAAGGGGGTGGGGGTTTGATCAGCCTGCCACTAATAAACTCTGTTGGAAATGTCACAATTAATTATGAATAAAGAAAATAAAAAAATAAAAAACATTGAATTATCATTTCATTTCAATGTCATTTTGAAGCAGAAATACTGAAATGTATAAAATATATGAAATATATTAAAAAAAATTAAATTTTGGTAAGTTGAGGGCAGTTTGAGTGTTTAACATTGAGCTGAATCAAATTCAGGTTTTTAATTAATGAAACAAAAGCTAAATTAAGGTTAAGAAATTTACATTGAAGATCCTATTTGATCTGTCTAGCCCTTGTCTAAATTGCATATAAGCTGGTATTTTTCAGAAGACTGCACCAAAACCAAGTTTGAAGTAAAGTTGGGTTTTTGGAAAGCAGGGACTTGAAGAATTACCTGGCAGGCAGAAAAAGGCCATGCATTGGAAATGAAATCTGTTTTCTGAGATCAAAGAAAATATGGCTCTGTGGCCCGTTGCCACTCCGTGGTCTGTGATGCCTGTTTCATAGGCCATTAGTCAGTCATGGGCAGAAAGGCAGGCGGTCTCCTCCCGCTGCGTGCATTCAGAGCGATGTCATTTTCCTCCACGCGCCGACGATGGCCCGCTTCGCAGTACCACAGCGACATGGCCTCCATCATCCATTTTCACATGCAGAGGAGTAGTTTAACTGCCTCGGCCTCGCACGGCATGCATTAGAGACGCACCAGCATACTTATGAGGGCAGGACCAGTGGCTCAGATTCACTCGAGCTCAAAGAAAACTTTTAATGATGGCAGTAAGTAAAAGGGTGGAATTCCCAGAGGGTGAGTGCATTAGTTTGTGAAAATGTTGTAGGAGAGACAAAGATGCCCGCGGCTAGCAATGTTGCTGTGATGTTGGTGTCGCGCATTCGGTGGCATCGAGTGTGTGACAAATACAATTTATTTTGTGGAGAAGCAACTTAAGGGAAGCTCTCACGCTGAGGTCCAAAATCACAATCTGACCCAGAGCGATGCTGACAAATGCATTAGTACCTGTGGCAAAAAGATGTGCAGAACTCCGGGATCATGTCGTGCTATTAGTACTTCTTAAAAGCAAACCACAAATCTGGGTAAATATAATTTAAGATTTGGGAAAGCTTTCAGCATTTTTCCACCCAGTGTATCTTATTATTCAGTGATTTCTTGTATGCAGTGTGTTACATTGACTAAAAATAAACAATTAATAAAAAAAAATATACATCTTTTTTTTTAATTCACTGCTGCAGTCCGTAGCTTTTTTGCGCTCTAGCGGTTAATAAACAGAACTGTGTGCGTCTTGCAGAAGAACATTGTAGCCGTAGCTACTTCTCTCTGTTTATGTCTATGACGAATCACGCAGGTACTGGGCTACTCCGCAGCGGTACCTAACCGAACCAGTCTAAATAGTCCGAATATTAACACTTATTATAGGTGTACTGTAGTGATTCACGACAAGCCAAAAACATTGTTTGGAAAATGAAATTGATTCATGGTGTACTCGCTTATTATATTAATTTTGTACATTTTGAACACAAAAAGTTACGGACTGCAACCCCTGGCAGCTTTAAAAAGACCTAGAAATCAAGACAACATGGTGCATTTATATATCGATATTTTTTTTTTAATTCTAAATAATACTTTTTTTGGTTTTGGCTATTTTTTTAATTTTTTTAATTCACTAAGAGCAAAATGTGCTTGTCAGTTCAAATAAACTTTTTCAGATTTCATACTCAGCAAAATACCAATAAAAAAAGTAAAAGGATGCAAACCTTGCAAAGTAAAAGCATTATGTATAATACTTTCATGTTATAGAAACCCTTTTCTACCATATAAAAAAAAAGCTTTGGTAAATCATAATTATGACAAAACAGATATCTAATTATGAGGTATAAAGTCATTATTTTGAAATAATTCTAAACTGACAGACAAAAATTATCATCAAGTCATAATTCTGCCAAAAGGGACTTTAAATTATATCAAAATGTAAAATTATGCAGCTAAAAGTTCATAATTATGACACAACAATTGGAAATTATTATAAAACATTAAAATTATAAGATAAAGTAAATTATACACCTTTTCAACATTTTTCTCATAACTATAACTTTTTTTAATCTAATTATGACATAGTATCTCATGATACTCAGCATCTTTTTATGTGACAATTATGATTTACAAAAGCATGATATTTTTTATGTGGTGGAAATGATCTTCCAAATTCATATAGGTTCAGAAGCACCTTCAAACGTAATACACAAACCTCAACAAGCCTCATTAAGTAAAAAGATTAGCTTTAACATCCCCACATAACGCTAACAAATAAAAGCGATAACAACAACAATAGCAGACAGGAAGAAAAAAAAAAACACCTGCCCTGCACTTAATACGTAATTTATTCATGCTACAATGCATGCCGGGAGCTTGCAAATCAGCAAACTGTTTCATATGAAATACTGAATATATTTTCCTAGACATCTCTGTTGGTTACTTAAAACAAGGAGAATATTGTGAGTATAACTTGTGTTTTTATAGTATGGAGATACAAAGTACTTTTTTTGTATCTGTGACTCAGCCTCATAAACTGGATAAAATATAATTGCATGTTTTACGGTCAACAATTTGAGTAATGCGTTAGCTTACTGTTAAATACTTTAAATACTTAAACACTAAGTTTACCTTTTACTTTTAAGTGTGTTGATACAATCTTTATCACTATATCTGGATTTGTGGAAAATGTACATAATTGGCAGATGGACTGGGCTCATGGGCTTAACGATTCATATTAAATTCTGTTTTTGTGTTACTTGTTTTATACAGCTGAAATGTGACCTTTAATAAAAAGTCCACAGCTTACTGGAGATTATATTGTTAGTACTTTTAAGACCCCCATCAATAAGCAACAGGAACAGGAGACTGGAAATGCAATACGAAAGTGTCTTCACATGCATCTAGAACACATATCAACAAATCTGAGAAACTCCGATGTGACACTTTACAAGCAATAACTACCTCCACAATGGAGTACATCATAATGCTAAAGAATGCCTCTCTCAATCTACCACGTTTTATTATGTATGTACATATCTCTTTTTTTAAATTTAGGTATGACAGGTCAGAGCAGTATGCATTTAAAGGAACAGTTCACCCAAAAATGTAGATTCTGTCATCATTTACTCACCATCATGTCATTCCGAACCTGAAAGACGAAAACAAATAATTCTACTCCTCCAAATATAAAAAGAACATAAAAGTGAATCTTCAAAGTAGTCCATATTCATGTTCATTCTCTGAGTTGAGTGAGCTGAACTCAAGAACCAAATCAGTGAACAAACCAAAACTGAGTGAACCGATTCAATGAAATATCCATCTCAAAGGAATGATTCAAACAAATCAGACTTCTCTACTTCCTCTCTACTATCAGGTATCTCCAGAAGAATGACTTCTGAGTCGTGTTGATCTGTTTTATGGTATTTTGTGTCCTTTTTGAAGCTTAAAGGGACAGCTCACTAAAATACATATTCTGGGATAATTTACTCACCCTCATGTCATTCTAAACCCGGGAATATTTATTTTTTTCACCCTATAAAAAACAAAGAATTCATGAATTCTACTCCTTGTCAATTTCCATACTGTCCCAATGGGATCTGAGGCTTACACATTTATAAAAATGGACACAAAAGTAAAAGTAATCATAAAAGTAGTCCATTTTAATAGTGCGCAATATAGCCGATAAAAATCTTCTGAAGTCATAAGATGAACAGACCGATGTTTAATTTGTTATTCAAAGATAATCTTCCCCTCCAGTGAGCTGTTAACTCAGCAAATCATTGTGACTGAATCAGTGAACAAACGTTTCTCAGGAACGTTCATGACATGAGTCATACTGATCAATTTTATGATATTTTATGGTCCTTTTTGAATATTAAAATGACAATTACTGCCTGCTCATCATTTACTCACCATATTGTTTTTCCAAACCTGTATGACTGACATACTTCTGCAGAAAGATGTCTCAGTGTTTTGTTTGGACTCCGTTGGCTTTCAATGAATAGACAAAAACGCTCTTCAAAACATCTTCTTTTGTGTTTCACAGAGAAGACAGGCAGGTTTGGAACGACCCAGGGGTGAGTAAATGATTACAGAATGTTTCATTTTTGGTGACCTATTCCTTTAAGAGGCGCAGAGAAGTTTGCTTGTTGCAAACTGATGAACAGATGACAATGATGAGCCAGCAAAACCTGTCCTGGCATCACAATGGCCTATGCAGCATAATTCAACCCCATCATCCAGCAGCTCATTAAAATGTGCTTATTGGATGAGGCTGAAATGATCCATTAATACGAGGTGAAGACTTCATAGTAAATTATCCACTGCAGCTCTGTGGCTTTTGTAACACATATGGCACAGCCGCAGCAGCAGTTTATGTCCTCTCCAGGACAGCAGCACCCTGCATTTGATCCGTTCATCACTATTCCCGCATGTTTGCAGCAGCTTAGGTGACCTTTAATTAACTGTGACTTTCAACATTGTAACAATTATGCCTCGCGCACGCCTGACTGGCTTCCATTTAGCACAGAGAAGCTTTGTTATGACTGTTTATAATTGAGAATGTGGAGACTGTTGAGATACTACGGTTATCATTAATTGGGAAAGCGCATGTACGAGGAGTATGTAATTGCCGAAGGATGGTTTGCTCTGTATGGTGTGCTCGAGCATCCATGCTGTGATGATTGTGCCATTTCGTGTTCTTTTCGACGTGGAACATTTTGTGCGCTATCGCCGTACTCAAAGCTCCTCCAGCTGAGTGTGTGAATGACAAGATATCGTTCTGTGGAGGAATGTGTGTTTCTGTGTTTTTCAGAAAGAGATGCAGAGAGAAGACACAGGTGAGGTTGGGTGCATTTGAGAAGGTGATTCTAATATGCAGTTTCCACAGCAAAAAAAAAAAAAAGCAGAACAAGCTGAAGTTTGAAGTTGGACATCTATGTTAGTGGATAATGTTAGATTCAAGACCTGTCCTCTTCTAAAGGAAACTAGACAGGTTAAAAAAAGGTTGTCTGCGGGTGGATATTAACTTTGTAAGTTAGAACTTAAATGTGTAAAAATAATTCCATCTCAGATTATCACGCAGAGACAAATTGGCTCAACCAATGAAGTGAGTTAGGGGCGGGGCTGTCTGTTTGTCTTACCAAGGACTGAAAGAACAGTAGTTTGAATCAACTGGTCCCAAGGTAATTACTAGCAGATGTAGAAGTTAGTGCACCTTACATTCACACAAATGTTGTTCACTTTAACTATGACAATGAGAATGTGAGCAAAATACATGGTCTTGAATTTTGAACTGTCTTTCACAGGACCAAAACCTTCAAATGAATATATAGCCGATAACCACTCAGAGACTGTGCACAGGGTCTTACACACAAAAACAAAACACCAAAACACAACAGAAATATATTGCAATAAACGTTAACCAAACAACAGAAAATGTTACACAAAATGAGCTAATTAAATAGTTATGAAATTAGAAGAAAAATAAGATGAAAATAAGGGTTACACTTTATTTCGATAGTCAACTTTAGACATTCTACTAACTGTAAGTAACTTTGTAACTACATGTCAACTAACTCTCAGAGAAGACTGTTAGGGTAGGTTTAGGGTTAGTAGAATAAGTTGAGCTCTTGGAGAGCTCTTCGTGTTGGCGGAAAGCTCTTTTTTTAGGGGAAAAAAAGAGCTTTTTCCCCTAAAAGAGCAATTTCGGGTGCGTCTTTTTAAAGACGACATTGCTTGGCAAACTTGATGTTACGTCTTTATAAAGACGATGTGGGTCTTGCTATAGACAACGTATCACCCGGGCGTTCTGGATGCGGTCGTTACCTGGTGCTGGGTGATGGTCACGATCGCTGCCTCTCATGCCTGGGCATGAAGCACGCTGAGGTGGCTTTTGTGGATGGCTCATGCTCCCATTGCGGGGGTATGACCATCTCGGAGTTGCGGACCGGACTCCGTTACCTGCAAGGGGGCGGAGTGCCCGTGCCACTGCCTAGATCTGGGGTTCCCTCTGGTGGCAGCCGGGGGCGTCCTTTTTCTGGCGGTGGGCGGACTGGTCTTACGGTCACGGTGAGGAATTCCCCTCCGTGGATGCTCTCAAAAGAGCAGGCTGGACCCTCCCGGGGGTACCACCTGTTTCTTTTCCGAGGCTCCCCCCGACGATCGGATGTCGATTGCAGCATTGGAGGGTGAGCCAGAGCTTTCTGGAGGGGAAGATTCGGCTGCGTTGCTCTCCTCTGGGACCGTAGCAATGCCTGGATCGGATCCAGAAATAATGGCTATGCTTTCCCGGGCCGCCGTAGGGGTAGGGCTCGAGTGAAGACTTTCACCGTGTCCCGAGCCCTCAAGGTTGCACGATTGGTTCTCGGGGGTGGTCCGCGCTGGTTCTCAGCGTCCCGCCTCGGTGCCTTTCTTCCCGGATGTGCATGAGGAGCTCAACAGGTTGTGGACGGCACCTTTTTACTGCCGGACACTGATTTGCTGGATCCTCGTCCCTCAACACCCTCGATGGTGGGGCAGCTAGGGGTTACAAGGGTCCCCCCGGTGGAGCGGTCGGTTGCGATTGCAGTTGTGTCCTAATACCGCCTCCAACCGGTAGGGAGAACCGTGCCTCCCCTCCCGGGTCTGTAGGTACTCGACTGGCCAGCGATGCCTATACGACCCGTGGAGAAGCTGCCTCCGCCTTACACGCTACGGCTTGATTGCAAGTGCACCAGGCCAAGGCATTGAGGGACTTGCACGAGGGTGGTCATGACTCGGAAGTTCGCAGAGAACTCCGCACCCGCGGCGGACCTCGCGCCACGAGCAACGAAGCTTACGGCGCGGTCTCTGGGTCGTGCCATATCCACTATGGTGGTCCAGGAGCGCCAAATCTGGCTGTGACTGGCTAACATGCGCGAGACGGACAAGACACGACTCTTGAACACCCCCGTGTCCCAGGCCAGCCTGTCGGCGACACGGTGGAGAACATGCCCAGCAGTTCTCCGCTGACCAAAAGCAGACTGAGGCCATCAGACACATCCTGCCCCGGCGTGCAGCTGCTGCTTCTCCTAGGCGCCCCCTGCCACCGCCAAAACAATAGCAGCGCTCCTGCGGCCTCCAGCAAAGCTGTGCTGTGGAGCCGGTCGCAGGGCAGCCCCCCCGCCAAAACTTGGTGGCAAGCGAGAGAGCAAGAGGCCTGTGGGTATGCCTGTAGTTCCGTTGATGCCATTAGCGCGGTGTCTGGGAGCCTGGCTTGAGCTACCCAGCCCGTCTCGATGGCTCATTCGAACCGTCAGGCTCGGCTATGCGACTCAGTCGCCCGGCATCCCCCCCCCCCCAAGTTCAGTGGCATCCGCTTCACAACAGCGAAGGCGGCCGATGGTCCTGTCTTGCGGGCGGAGGTCGCAGTCCTACTGGCGAAAGATGCGATAGAGCCGGTCCCTCCAGCCGATATAAGGTCGGGGTTTTACAGCCCTTACTTAATTGTACCCAAGAAAGGCAGTGGGTTACGACCAATCTTGGACCTGCGTGTCTTGAACCGGGCCCTTCACAGCGGTTACCGTTCAAGATGTCTTCGGGTGCATCCGTCCCCGAGATTGGTTTGCAGCGGTCGACCTGATGGACGCGTACTTCATTTGTCGACCCTTCTGCACCACAGACCATTGCTGTTGTTCGCGTCCGAAGGACGAGCATATCAGTACGAGGTCCTGCCCTCCGGGCTGTCCCTGTTGCCCCGTGTCTTCACGTAAATTGCGGAGGCACCCCTTGTTCCCCTGAGAGAACAAGGCATTCGCATTCTCAACTACCTCGACGAAGCAGGTTCAAGTTCAGTTGTGCGAACACAGGGATTTGGAGGTCTCACACCTCAGCCTGTTGGGCCTTCGGGTCAACTGGGGAAAGAGCAAACCTCCCGACGCATAGGATCGCTTTCCCGTATGGAGGGGACCTCGGTAAGAGCAGATGGCGGTCCCACTGAAACAGTTTCAGAGGCTCCTGGGCATATGGCGGCCACGGCGGCAGTCACGCCGCTGGGGCTGCTTCATATGAGACCGCTTTGGCACTGGCTCCATGGCCGAGTCCCGAGGTGGGTGTGGCAACGCGGCACTTTCCGGGTCCAAGTTACACCGGCCTGCCGCCAAACCTTCACCCCGTGGTCAGACCTTGCGTTCCTCTGGGCAGGAATGCCCCTGGAGCAGGTCTCCAGGCATTCTGTGGTTTGCACGGATGCCTCAACCACTGGCTGGGGGGCCACGTACAACGGGCTTGCAGTGTCAGGGTTTGGACGGGGCCCCAACTGCACTGGCTGCCTCGAGTTGCTGGCAGTGCACCTTGCCCGGGGCCGTCTCAAAGGGCGCTTACGAGGCAAGCATGTACTAGTACTGGACAACACAGCGACCGTTGCGTACATCAACCGACAAGGTGGTCTTCGCTCCCGTCGCATGTCGCAACTCGCCCGCCACCTCAACCTCTGGAGTCAGAAGCATCTGAGGTCGCTTTGTGCTGTTCACATTCCTGGGCTGCTCAACCGGGCAGCCGACGAGCTGTCCCGAGCTGCGCTCCCGGGAGAATGGCGACTCCATCCCCAGACGGTCCAGCTGGTTTGGGGACGTTTCAGAGCCGCTCAGGTAGACCTGTTTGCCTCTCCAGAAACCTCTCACTGCCAGTTGTTCTTCGCCCTGACCGAGGGAACACTCGGCACGGACGCACTGGCACACAGCTGGCCGCGGGCCTTCGCAAGTATGCATTTCCCCCAGTGAGCCTTCTGGCTACCGTTTTTGTAGCAGGTCAGTGAGGACGAGGAGCAGGTCCTGCTGGTGGCACCCTATTGGCCTTCCCGGACCTGGTTCCCAGAACTAATGCTCCTCGCGACAGCCTCTCCTTGGCCGATTCCTCTGAGGAAGGATTTACTGACTCAGAGACGGGGAACCCTTTGGCACCCGCGTCCAGACCTCTGGAAACTTCATGTCCGGTCCCTGGACGGGACGCAGAGGTTCTGAGTGGCCTACCCCAAGAGGTATTTGATACCATCACTTCAGCGAGAGCGCTACGCTTGAAGTGGAACCTGTTCGTTGAGTGGTGTTCTTCTCGCCGAGAAGACCCCCGAGGATGCCCGATCGGAGTTGTGCTGTCCTTTTTGCAGCAAGGGTTGGAGCGAAGGCTGTCTCCCTCCACCCTTAAAGTTTATGTCGCTGCAATCGCTGCTAACCACGACCCCGTAGAGGGAGGTCGCTGGGGAAGCATGACCTAGTTGTCAGGTTCCTTAAGGGGGCGAGAATGTTAAATCCTCCACGGCCCCCCTCTATTCCCTCTTGCGACCTGACGCTGGTGCTCACGGCACTACAGCAGGGCCCATTTGAGCCTTTTTGCAGGCGGTTGAGCTGAAGTTCCTTTCAATGAAGACTTTGCTCCTGCTAGCATTGGCCTCCATCAAGAGGGTAGGGGACCTGCACGCATTTTCGGTCAACGATTTGTGCCTAGAGTTCGGGCCGGCTGATTCCCAGGTAACCCTGAGGCCCCGGCTACGTGCCCAAGGTTCCTGCTACTCCCTTCAGGGAGCAGGTGGTGAACCTCCAAGCACTGCCCTCGGAGGAGGCAGACCCAGCCCTAGTTTTGCTCTGTCCCAGCCGAGCCTTAGGTGCTACGTATACCGGACACAAAGCTTTAGGACCTCAGATCAGCTCTTTGTCTGTTACGGAGGCCGTCAGAAGGGGAATGCCGTCTCAAAGCAGAGGATGGCCCACTGGATAGTGGATGCCATCACCCTGGCTTATCAGGCACAGGGTGTGCCCTGCCCGTTCAGGCCGCGAGCTCACTCAACTAGAGGTGTTGCATCCTCCTGGGCGCTGTCTCGTGGTGCCTCGCTGGCAGATATCTGTAGTGCTATTGCTGGGCGACCTCTAACACGTTCGCTAGATTCTATAGCTTCCGTGTGGAGACGGTATCCTCCTGTGTTCTCACCTCAAACTGGTAGAAGCACTGAGAGGCCCCGGCTTCGGTTCGGCTTGCTAAAACCACTCCAGAGAGGCCATATAGTAGACCCTGTTGAGTTCCTCCGTATCCTCGGCAGCCAGACGTGGCGAGCGTCCGGCGCCAGGCCTTCACTTGCTGAATCCTCAAGAACCGGTAGAAGGCTGGGATCCATATGTAAGACCCAAGTGGATCTCACATGTGTAAAGTCCACGGTATAGCCTCAAGCCCGTGTTTCCCCGGCAGACTTCTGCCATTCCGAGAGGGTTCAATCACCTCCATTTTTTCCATATGCACCTAAGGGATGTCCATACGTGTATTGCTCCGAAACCTCCTTCATGAAGGTTCGAGCTTCCGTAACGTCCCTGTTCCAAGTAGAACGGGTGCGTTTTCCCAGTGTTATCCAGTCTTACTCAGTGGGTAGTGCCATAGTAGCAGTAGCTGGTCCTCTTGTGCAGGCCCTGGCCTACGCCAAAAAGTAGGGGTGCAGGTGGCTTCCACAGGACACTGGAAGGGGCAGTAGCTGTGGCCTTTGGTAGGATCCCAATTTCGTCGTTCCTCCGACGTGACGTCGAGAGTGACCGACTGAGAGGGAACGTCTCGGTTACGTATGTAGCCCTCGTTCCCTGAGGGAGGGAATGGAGACGTCACGTCCCGTTGCCACGGTTGCTGTACTACCGCTGAGTGGCCGGGTCGCCGGCTCGGCTCCTCAACGAAAACCTGAATATGCGCTGCATCTGCTGCCTACTTATACTCAGGCTGTGATCAGCAGCAGTTGGATGCAATAATCGCATGCCAATGTGCATTGGCTCGTTTAGTTTACACTCGAAGTAGATTGGTCCCTCTAAGCGAGATCCCAATTCGTCGGTCCTCCGACGTGACGTCTCCGTTACCTCCGTCAGGGAACGAGGGTTACATACGTAACCGAGATGTTATTTATTACAATACTTGAAACATTTTCCTATGTTAATCCATTTACAGTTTATCCACTATATCATTAACAGGTTTTTACTGTAGCATTTTTACAATATTTTTCTGTGAATAATTGCTAGCTTTTTGTTTATTTGTGACACGCTGGCTTGAAAAATGTGCTTTGCTACTTGAAAATTACTTATTTAGAATCAAATGCAATGACATTCACATGCCACTGTATATTATCTTGAAGCCACTGCATATTTTTGCCAATAATCCAAAACATCTCAACCTAGAAAAGGGATTGAATATAAGGACATTTCCTCAGGAGAATTCCACCTAAAAATAGATGTAGAACTGCACATAGTTCCTTTCACTTCCAACACCATCCTACAGTAGCTCTTTCTTCTTGCCCATTTCATCCATTAAAATCTTTAATTATCACAATATATTTTACATCTTTAGACATTTTTTTTTATATCCATAAGGTCTCTAACATTTCCAACCAAACCATCTTCTCCTATTCCAATCTTTCTTTGATATTCATGGTCTGAAACCAATATTCTAAAATGTAGCTATTTTTACACATATGCAACACAGTACTATCAATATTACATTCATTCCCCCAGAACTACTTCAAGAAGCTACTTCCTGAAATAATCATCACTGGACAGTTTCCCTGAAAATTAAAAAAATATCGCTGTACTTGCACACTCATTTACTTATTCACTATTCCCTGGATACGAAATGCCACAAATATGGGTTAGTGAACAAAAATGAGCGTGCAAATATCAGACATTGCTGCAAATACTATACAGTCTGCCAGAGAATGCTCCGGAGCTGGTGCAGAATCATTTATACTGTTCAAAAATGAAAAAAAAAATTTTTAATACTTTCGGGAAAAAAAAAGTCTCTTCTGCTCACCAAGACTACATTTATTGTCAAAGACAGTAAAAATAGAAATATTGTAGACTATTACTACAATTTAACGTAACTGTTTCCTTTTGCAGATTGAGGTTAAATATTTTAAAATGTAATTTATTCTGTATTTAAGCTGAATTTTCAGAAACTAAAGAACAGAATTTATTTAAATAGAAAAAAATATGTAAATCTCAATTTTATGAATTCTTGCCAAATAATAAAAAAGGTAATAAATCATATAGACACCAAACTTTTGAACAGTACTGCATAGTGCATATGCACAATATGGGGAATAGGGGTTGATTTTGGGACACAGCTTTCTAAATTAACTTGAGAATTGGGATTTTCACATTAATGTGTACTTGTGCACTTCAGAGTCTGTCTTTTATTGTGAATATCTCATTTGTAAAACCAAATTAGTTCTAAAATAGGATCCATCTGGTACAAGCTGTTTCACAGATAGTGTCTCCATCAAAGCAGAAAAAGTTTTTTACAAATTTTTTGTTTGTCTGCCCAGGGCAGTGTCCCAGTTGAGGGCTTGCCCGATCCTGCAGCGTGCGTATGTGTTTGTGCCTCCTCTCATCTGTCCTAACGCCATCCAAACCGTCTGCTTCTCATCAAATCTGGCAGAGCTGCCATCTTCAATTCAAGCTTTGTGCCTCAGTGTGTCTCTCCGGCTCTTGTGGGCTCAAGTCTATTCTCTGTACTGGCAGAGTATGAAAACACTCACTACAATTCAGGAGGTCTCACTCAATCTTGGCATAATAGTAAAACCTGGTTTGAATGAAGAGACAGTTTGGAGAACTCACACAGTTTCAGCTTGATGAAAACCAATTCCACTGTCACACGATACATATTTGATCATTTAGAACAGAGATATTAAAATTTCAGAGGTCTATGTAAAAATAGTCAATGGGAATTTAAGCATGCAAGCACACAAATGAACAAAATGTTCTATTTGCAGTCTCAGATTTAAAATTAATTACATTTTTTACGATACATTTTTGCTAGGGTCAAACTGTCCTCAAACAGAATTAAATTTATTACAATGGATATCAGTTATACATAAGGGTAACTTCAATAATATCTGCCTGATTGTACAGTTAGAAGAGGAAAGTACAACAGTGCTAAAAGAATTTGAAAGCAAAATTAGAGGTTAATTTTGAAATTACTATAATTATTTTTAAGTACATCATCAGGGTCTCAGGGAGTCAATCTCAACAGAACATGAGGGTTAATGAAGTTCATAAATGCTTACAGTATGTTAATTTATCAGTGGTGCTCTTGCACAATAAGTAGATTTAAAAGTTTAAAATGACATTTGTAAAACTTAGTACAGCTTGTATTAATCTATTTTTGCTTTGAACTTCCGATATTCTCCATTATCACAAATCTTGCACTAAATTGCTTCTAAATGAAGTACAGCTTGAGGTTCAAAAATGCAGCAAACCACCTGTCACTCCACACCAATCAGTGAAGACACAGTATTTGCATATGCAAATCAAGGATATTACCACCCATATCAATAAGCACTAATACTGGGGAAACTAATACTTCAAGATTATTAAGAAAGACTATGTCTCAGTGAATTGTCCTTATCTTATTTCTCTACCCATTTAATGTCATTTAAATATAGCCTAATTTTACATCCCATCTTCACTGCAAGAAAGCAACACCGGACAACAATGCTACAACAACCCTAACAATTATAATCAACAAGGCCGTCCACACTGCATTATAATTATAATCAGCACACTCACCTGCAGTGTAGATGGTTGCAGGTGTGTGTTATGGGTCAGTGATACTTTTAAAGGGATAGTTCACTCAAAACGAAAATTGTCATTATTATATCATTCCAAGCATCTATGCAGTTTGGGAAAGACAGTAAAGAAGACAGTAAAGTGAGGTCAGTCTGCCCCCAAAGCAGCTGATTAGTACTGCACTTGTGGTTGTCTAGTGGTGAGCTCTAGGTTGTCAATGTAAAACTTGTGGTTTTGATGTGATTTACTGGGTCAAAGTCAAGCTTTTCGCAATTGTATTGTGTAAGGCTTGGCTTTAGAACTCTCATGGGAACTGGCATTCCAAGCAAGACAAGAACGTGTCAAAACAACTAATCAAAGCTTGTTTGCCAGCTTGGTATCTTGAAAACAAAACTTTTTTCCCAGGGGACTGATAAAAACTTGACTCCTAGAAGCTGTGTAAAAGCCATTAAGGAAAAATTAGCACATGCACAGATGTCTGGGGCCCCCAGACTCCCAGGGGTCCCAACCAGTTAGAGGGCCCCCTTCCACATAAATGTCGATAGAGGGCCCAAATATCAAAACTCTCTGACAAAAAGGCCCTCATCAGTTTCATGTATGTTATGTTCATGAACTGGGGTTGAATATGTAATAGAGGGCCCCACCTCTGAGTCGAATAAATCATTACTTTTGTAACATTTTGCATATTATTTTTGGTTATGAGAAGGTAATCATTATTACTTATACATTTTTTTTTTTTTTTTTTTTACAATTTAAATAATAACTGCTTTTTTCACATAACCATCTTTTTAAATACAAAATGTCATTTAAACTTCTTATTTAACATGATTTAAATTATTTAAAGATTAAAATGTATTACTATTTTTTGTCATATTACTGAACTAGAACGAGATTACAGAATGAGAACGAGATTTGCTTTCTAAGGGCCCCATCTGTACAGGGTGGGTACAGGGTACATGTACAGTACAAGGGCCCATGAAATTGCATTACTGCATACATAAAATTGAAATATTAAAATATATTAGTAGTAGTAGTAGTAAATAAGTTTTTTTAACAGTCATGTTTAATTTTGTCATATTACTGATCAAGAACAAGATTATAGAATGAGAACGAGCTTTCTAAATTCCCCATCTCTGAGAGAATACAGGGGCCCTTGCACTTTCATTATTTTTGGTATATTTTTTTCTTCTGTGCAGCGTAGAAGATGATATTTTTGAAGGTATTTGAAGATATTTTGAAGAACGTTGGCACCCAAAGAGTTTCGGTTCCCATTGACTTCCATTGTATTGACAAAAAATAGGAACCAAAATATTCTTCAGAATATCTTTTACATTTCAAATGTTTAATTTTTGCATAAATCTCTTTTTTTGCATTAAAAAGCTTGATTCAAGTTGGCTAACATCACAGTTTTTAATCTTTGTTAACCTGGTCTTAATTTTGTCAGGTATTAATTGATTAAATAATCCGATTCTCATAATCTCTAGCATTCAGCACATAGTAACCTGAAGGAGATCTGCCATTAGAATTATGAAGCCCAACTGATATTTCAGTGTCCAAAGCCTCTTTCCCATATTTAATCATCCTCTTCACTCTATTCATCTTCTAATGCATTATTTATCTTGGTGGGTCAGATTTGTAATTATTTTCGAATTAGTTCAAGATAAACAATTAACTGCTGCCGTGGCCTGATATAGTAGCTAAACTGCAATGGAGGTTTTATCGTTTTTGTCACGGTTCGAGGATAGCGGTGTCTGGCCATGAAGGCCTCTTTTTGTGACTGAGGTCATTCGTCTTTCAATATGACTCCATTCCATTCGGAACACAGCAGGCTAGAAATTGGTGTAACAATGAGGCCAGAATCGCCAACCTACAAGAATACCCAGTACACACTTGAAACAACAAGATTGTATTCAAATACGGCAATGCTTTTCTATTACAAAACCCAAATAACACAAACTACATGTACAGCTGAAATGCACTCATTTTAGATGAAAATTAAAGCATGGCGGCTCCATACACTCATTTAGAAAAATTGTACCTTTAGGGGTACAACAGCTCGTGAATGGGGCAGTACCTCAAAGGAACACATTTGCACCTTCTTTGCCTCTAAAAGATTCATAAGAGATACCATAAGAGTACTTATTACTACCCTAAGTGTAGTAATTTCATTTCATTACTGTATACATAAATTACTACTATTTAAATAATAAAGCTTTTTTCACATTTAACATTCTTCTTTTGAAAAACAGTAATACAAATGTGACATTATTTAAATGTTAAATTATTATTATTATTTACTACAGTAAGGATAATGAAATTTTTTTGCATTACAGTAAAACAAATGTGTGATTTCTTAGCTTAAAATATGGCCTGGATGACAGTCACACTTGTTTAGAGAGAAAAAGGCTCTAAAAATCATGTTCTATTCATATTCGTTTCAAGTCTTCCTGGTGGAAATAACAATGCGGCAAAAAGTGGTGGTGCATCAAAATAGCCTGTAACCAAATGCAAATACTACGCTCTATCTGTCTAGCATGTTCCACCTCTAAGAGACTATATACATCTGAACTCAGATCACCTTACTCCCCTAATATTCCTTTATTACTCCCTTTATAGTTAACCCTTCTCATATCCCTCCATTAGTCATGTTACTTTGCTACCATTCTCTTAGCTAATTTGAAACAGGTCGTGTTCTTTCCGGCCCACTCAAAACCAGGCAGAGAGGTGTTAAATATGTGTAGAAATCCTCCATCCTGATAATTGACTAAACAAATGTGCTCTCATCTGAAGCCAGGTGGGTAAATTGCTATCAAAACGACCACCACATTGATATGATGCAGGAGAAAATAAGCTGAAAATTTTAAGTCGATTTTTTTGAATTAATTTGCATAGGCTACGTCATGTAGGACGGACAGTCGTAGATGTATATATATATATATATAATATATTATATATATATATATGAACAAATAAATAATACATATGACACAATATTTCATATTTGTAAGAAAAATGGAAATATACTTCTAGAAGAGCCAAAAATTACACTGTACTGCACCCTATTAACATGTGAAACAGTAAGTAGCATGACGCTTGTTATTTAGTGTATTGTTTGATATTAAAGAGGAAGCCCGCTGACACTGGCAGGCAGTAGATGAGAGGCCAGTTACAATTGAATTATCAGTCTGTAAGATGCGAGTCCCACAGTGCCAGTAATTTGAAGTAAAAAAGCATATTTTTTCTCACTATTTCCTGCAGCAAATAACTTCAAGTTAAATTGTGATTGTACTGTAAATTGCCCTGTTTTAATTAACATTTTTCTCCACAGAAGACCTCAAAGGACCTGCCATTATGCTAGCAACAGATGTTCTCCAATGTTGCTGTTAAACACAAGTCGGAGGGGTTTAGTGGTTGTGTTGCACACTCACAAATGAGCCAATTTTGCATTAGTATGCCTCTGAAGAGAACCATCTGACTAGAAGCCCACAGCCGCGATCCATGCAAATATTGATTCTTTATTTCACTGGCTGTGTTAGCTAACAGCTAAGCTAATATAATCTTCATATTTTCAGGCAGACTTTATTTGCAAAAAATAAATAAAATCACTAAAAGTTAATAGAACTGTGAGTCTAAAAACCCTAATGAGAGACGTTTTTAGAGTTTTCCATGAGCACTGTAGCTAATTTGCAATCTTATATCAAACCTTTAGTCTGGAGCAAGTAAAACATACACAGTCTCAAAATCAAAACACATCCTAAACAGAGTGTTAGCACTCTGCGAGTAACCTTTACCAAATAAGCTAGTATGTGTTTGATTTCATGAAACGTGTACCTCTTGAGAGCTTAAAGAAGTCATGTTTTCAATATTGTTCTACTGTGAAATGTGTTTTACCACAGTTTGAATGTCATCTCAGAATATTTTTATGCACTCTAAAGGCCATATTCCCTCAACAAAGGTCCACACAATGGAGCACAGGTAGATAGAGGTGGGCAACGAGGCAGCAGGAAGCTTATAGAAACATTCTGCCGTTATGCACTGTATATTTTTCATAATGAACCCTACTGTGCGCAGCCATTCCGTCACATTGATTCATTTCAACCACGGGTTCATTCAGATGAACCACACGAGCGCAGTTTTGCATAATCTGCTTGTGTTTTTTTTATATTTTTCACGCCAGGAGATTCCTCTGTGTCAATGATGTAGTTTGATTTCAATTAGTCGTTCATTGTTCCTCTACTTCGCCTGAGTTTCTGGGCTGAGAGAATCACAGTTGTTCCATCTGAGCTGTACTTTCTGAGGAAATCTTTGCCCGCTGTGCTCAAGTGTGCTCTGGGAGAAGGAACATCAGGACCTGTAATGTGATGCTAACGGTGCAGGTCTGACTAAAACCTTTATCTCCTTTCTTAACATTGCAATGTGAAGGAATGCTGTCGAGCATACAAATGCCCAGCTTTCAGAAAACTTCTCAGATTTTGCAGGCCTAAGATGAAGGGGAGGAACTGAAGAATATGGTGAGTTAGGTTTGAAGAAGAACTAATCGGTGGATTTGCCGGTTTGCACGTTTTTTCTTCAAAGCTGTTCTGCCTAGACTTGAATGTATTTTTTTCTACACTATACTATTGTTGAATTACTGATTTCAGATTTACCCACAGATGTCATTTACTGTTATTCCAGTGGGGGCTAGTCACTAGTCGGACTTATGTCCACAGATTAGTTGTTTAGAATGGTTGGTTCAATGGAACAAAATGAAAATTCAAAGAAAATGTATTTACATCTCTTGATGTTATTACGTTTGAAATAGGGATATTTTTCTTACAAAAACATATGGATTCGCTACAGGAGGCCTTTATTCATACCCCGGAGCCATGTGAGGCACGTTTTATTATGGATGCGTGCACTTTATTTGACATCTTTTGGACTGTTCAACAGAAACACCCACCCACTGCAATGATAACGCTTGGAATAGCCAGGACAATTTTTAATATAACTCCGATTGGATTCGTCTGAAAGAAGAAAGTAATATACACTTAGAAGCCTCGAGCAGGTAAGTAAAACAAGGGCTAATTTTCTTTTTGGGTGAAACCTAAAACCGTTAAGGAAAGGACGGTTGCTGACGAGTTTTACTCTTTGAAAGAAATGAAAATACTTAAAGAAAATTCTATAAATGCTGTTCTTTTGAATTTTATATGGTGAATTAAAAGGTGAAGCTACTAGGTTAAGCTAATAGGCTAAGGGATAATGTTTCATTTGACCTTTTTTTTGGATTCAGCAATATGATATGTGATAACTTAGTATTTAGAATACACACATATATATATATATGTATTACAGTATTTAGAATAATATATATACATATATTTTTCTATTACTTCTTAGCAATTTTCTGTTACTTCTTATCAGGCACACATAAAAAGTTGTCTTAGCCATTAGAATTGCATTGAGGTCCAAGGGGAACAGGTCCCACTCCATTCCTGCCACTAGTGACAAATCTGGTTCTGCAAAGCTATATATAGTATGAAGACTATGAGTGGCATGGCTATGATTACCTTCTGCTGTGCAACCAAAGGCATTATGTCCTCTCCTTACATTTTCCAGTGATGGACACAAGGAAGGGATATGAGAAGGATGTCAGCACAACAGCAGAGAGGGCAGTGTTCTGTTCACACTTTCCAGCAGCCTAGAGCCAATTAATTGCAGCAGTGAGTGTGAGTTGGCTAGTGTGGGTTTTGTGACCTTCTGACGTCTGTCTGTACTGTGCTCAAATTTCCAAAGACTGAGGCACCACCTGAAGCCTTCATCTTTGACCCAGACCCTCCATGTTGACATTGTCCCCTGACAGATCATTACTCAGTCTACATACATTTACTGGAAGAGCTGATAATAACAAGACTAACTATTGTCATTCATCCAGTCAAGGTCCTCGATGTTGTCCAGGATGTATCAGAACAGAGCTGGATTGGAAACCCCTGGTCTAAATTATGAAATTCTATGACATAATTGTGAAATAAAAATCCAAATGATGACATGCTACAATAACTTTAGGTTAAAAAGTCAAAATTATTGCATACAAAGTCAATAACAGAATTAGGTATGACTTTAATTTGATAGTCCACTTAAGACATTCTAATTATTACAAGCAACTTTGCAACTACATGTCAACTAGCAGTCATTAGATAGTCTACTTTCTACAGGTAACTTGCAACCTAGGCTCATTGGAACTATGTGCCTCTATATACATTTCTGCAAAACTGAAATGTACGAATCACTGCAGTTTCCAGTCGAAACGAACACTAGAGGCAGTAAAACTCTGATAACCTTTGTTCCTTTTCACACAAATTATATTTACAGTGGCAAATTTTTGATTAATAAAGCTTAATTTTCAGATTTGTTTTTTTTTACTTGCAAAGTATTATGTTATGACTTCAAAACTATTTTAACATCCTGTGCAATTTTAAAACTGATACTTTTCTACACTCTCTGGACATTTGACTTTGAAACTGCTGCGAAATGTGCAGTAAGGTACGTAACTACGGTGCTGCAGAAATGTATATAGAGGTACTTGTCAACTTATTTTGCTAATCCTAACTCTTAACCTAACAGTATACTAATACCCTAATGAAAGTGAAACATTGAGACTTAGTTGACATGTATTTGCAAAGTAACTTATAGTTAGTGGAATGCTTAAAGTGGACGAAATAAATATATAAGTGTTACACATAATTATTACATAAAATTCAAAATTATGACATGACTATGACTATGAGATTAAGTTCAAATTGAGATAGTCATAATTATAACATAAAAACTTGTAATTATGACATCAAAAGTTGAAATCGAGATGTCGTCAAAATTGTGAGATAAAGATAAAAAAGTCACAATTATGAGATAAAACGTTTGTGTCATAGTTATTACTTTTCATGTCTTTTAATTTCATAATTATGATTTATAGTATGTCAATTTCCATAGTTTATTATTTTCATTATGTATAAAGATACATTGATGCCATGTAGCTTCTCAGGTGCTTCATGGGAGTTTTAAAGCTCCCCTCTACCTTTCTGTGCAATCTGAGTTTCTGGGCTGAGAGAATCACAGTTGTTCCACTCGAGCTGCACTTTCTGAGGAAATCTTTGCCTGCTGTGCTCAAGTGTGCTCTGGGAGAAGGAACTTCAGGACCTTTAATGTGATGCTAACGGTGCAGGTCTGACTAAAAGCTTTGTCTCCTTTCTTAACATTGCAATGTGAAGGAATGCTGTCGAGCATACAAATGCCCAGCTTTCAGAAAACTTCTCAGATTTTGCAGGCCTAAGATAGGGAGTGAGAAGGGGAGTGGGAGTGATTTCCATAGTTTATTATTTTCATTATGTATAAAGATACATTGATGGCATATAGCTTCTCATGTGCTTCATGGGAGTTTTAAAGCTCCCCTCTACCTTTCTGTACAATCAAATATGATTTTTTTTTTCTCAAACAGGAAACATCACTAAGAAATATTTATTTCAGGTAAATAGGTCATTCCACCACTCATTTCACACCATCACATCATTAGCAACTGGCATGAATTTGTTGTTCACAAAAGCCAAATGTCCAGGCTGCTGTTTTCCAAAAAAAAGGAGAAAAAAAAGAAAAGGAAATGAATAGGAGCTGTAAAATCCCTGACATCATAATGTTATTACTGTGCTGAATAACTGATAACATTTTAAATAATCTCACTGTACCGTATATAAAATAGTATAATTTTTCTGCATTTGTCACTTTAATTTTATATGATCATTTATTTTCCTCTGTTCTGCCTGACTGGCTGAAGCTGCAGAGTTTCTTTGCCATCTATCAAATAGTTAATAGTCACAAAATGGCATCAGCTTGAAGCAGAAGGAAAAAGGTTTGAAGGAAGCTGACACTGGCTCAGCAAATATTCTCAGAGTGTTAAAGGGGCTAAAATAATACATGACTCCTCTTTATCTCAAAATATTTTCCACCACATGATGCTCCAAATGCTATTTGACATAGCAACAAATCTTTAAACATTTCATAAAATGAATCCCTCTTCAACTGTGCCTGACAAGGTCAAAGTGATTCACTGAAACTTGGCACAACAAAAAAACACAGGCCAAAGCATCATTGCTTTACTTCTGGCTAAGTCTAATGTAAGAGATGATAAGGAACACTCGGCTCCAGTGCTCTCTGACAAAGTTATTTGATGAAGACAGATGGTGGAATTGGCTACCAGCTTGGCTGCTGAAATCGCATTAAAACCATTTTTCCCCCCAAGGAATGGATTATGATATATGGGAGCCCAGCCTTGAGACAGTCACCCACTGGACTGACCTTGAACCTCCACATATATGCCGGAGCTCATTCACTCTAGCAACCGATCCTCAGAGATCCGTTGAGAATTACTGTGCTTGTCATCGGTGCTCCACACTATTGTCCTCTCCTTGAGACAAAAATGAAGAATGAATGTTAAAGCAATAGTTCACATAAAAATGAAAAAAATCTGCCATTTACTTAGTCACACCATTTCAGACCACCAGGATACTGTTGTTTTCAGTGGAACACAAAAAGAGAAGTTATAAAGAATTTGTACAGAGCTCCATATAACCGGGCAGTAAATAACACGCAAAGGCTGATTTGCATGTGCAGCGGTGAGAAAAAAAGACAATGTGAGGTTCACCACTGTATGGAAGACCATTATCATTTCAGATTAAAAAAAAAGAAACATAAGAAAAAGGAAACAAAATTACAAAATGACAAAAAAGTTACAGCTGTTACATTTCAAATTACATGGTTTCATATAAAGTCATAAAGTTAGTCATAAAGCCATAATTACAAGAAACAAAGTTGCGACTGCGACATCTAAAGTCACATTGCAATAAAGTCACATAAGGAGTTGTACATGCAATTATGCAAAGTAGCAGTTGTGTTATTATTGTGTTATTACATAAAGTCACAATTATTTAAAAGTTGCAATTGCCATGAAAAATTGCATTGTAATAAAGTTGCAGATGTGAAATTTAAAGTTGCAATTACAAGATGTAAAGTCACATTGTGAGAGTGACAATAATGATTAAAGCCCTTTTCGGACGGTAATTGTTTCTCAGGGAGGCGTAAGTGATTTTCATTTTACAGGGGGTAGTTGGTGATTTAACCGTCCGAATCCAGGATGTCGGTGTTTTTCTCTCACCACCCCCGTAAATATCCCCGGCCGAATTACCTACTGTTTTTTGACAAACACCAAGGTTGTGTGGTAATTTAATTGCCGTCCGAATCCACATCTCTGAGTTTACGAGAAGAAATCGATTCAAAATTCAGTGTTTAACCCCTTTTTGAGCACTCCCAAACACCGTAAGGTAACATTGCAGCCTACTTTGGTGTAATTTGCGTACATATTTATTTCTGAAACGCTGGAAAGTATTTAAAAGAACAATACTTCATAACTGTTTGACCACAGCGACTGGGAGCAGAAAGATAAAAAAGAACATAAACTTTCGAAATCGGTCTTTATTATGGCAGCAGTAGGTAATGCAATACATTTTAAAATGTGCATTATAAACAGATATTGTCACGGTTCGCTACTGTAAGGAGCACGGAGCGAGGAACGAGGAGACACAGAGTTGAATTAAAACATATAGACTTTAATCTTATCCAGGAAACCAGGAAAACACATGTAGCACGGGTAGACATATACAATTCCAGACAAGAAAGAACAGAACGGGCTGGTACTCAAATAGGGCAGATAATGAGGGGCAGACAGGTGAGGAGGATAACTGACAGTCACCACTGATAAGCTACCACTAAATATTGTAAAAACTTAATTTGCTGTAAAGTTGCTTTGCAGTGATTTGTATGCTGAAAAGCGCTGTACAAATAAACTTGAATTGAATTGAATTGAATATACTGTATAGTTACAAACGCGAAATTTAAAGTTGCAATTGCAAGATTTAAAGGCACATTGTGACAGTAACATTTTAAGTGTTACATTTGCAAATATGTAAAAGTCACAATTTTTCCATGCAAAGATTACATTACAATACATGAAGTTACAATGTGAGATATAAATTCAAAATTGGGAGATATAACGTTGCAAATGTCAAATTTAAAGTCCCAATTGCAAGACTTTGCAAAGTCACATTATGATATAGTGTCATTGTACGTTACGTAAATTATGTAAAAGTTGCAATTGTGCCATTTAAAGTTAATTTGCCATATACAGTATTAAGTTACACCGTGAGATATAAATTCCTAACCGGGAGCTATAAAGTTGCAAATGAGAAATTTAAAGTTGCAAAGATTTAGAGTCATATTGTGACATAGTTATATTACGTAATAAAGTCGCATTTACTGTATATAAAAGTCACAACTGTGCCATTTAAAGTTACACTGTGATATACGAAGCTACACTGTAAGATATAAATTCTTAAAATAAGATATAAATGGAAACTGCAAATGAGAAATTTAAAGATACAATTGTATATGAAAAATATATTCACAGTTGAGTGAAGTATAGTTGCAATATTAAAACTTAAAGTCACATTTATAAGATTTAAAGTATAGTTGCATTACTTGTTAGAAAGTTGCAGTTATTATAAAAATGTTACATTGAGTTATGATTGTTACATAAATAAGTTACTTTGTGACATAAAATCAATTAGATAAAGCTACAATAGCCTTTATATTAACCACTCTCAGGAAGAATCTACTGGTACAGGTGTAAATATTAGAGCACTGGTATGATGTATTTCCTAAGATAAGCTATGTAGCAGAGTGTATTTATTGTGCAATAGTAGGGTGTAAAGTGCAGGCTGTTATAAATATATGAATGTACAGTTATGGACTGTGTATATCAGAGCATCTGTAATGTATGCGGCACAAGCACAAACCTGCATGTTTCCCCATGTTGGAATGAACATGTATAATTCAGAAGAAGCATTTTCTTCAGGATATAGTGGATAACACCATATTATTTCTTTACATATAGGAAAAGAACAAAACAATTAATTAGTCTTCCACAAACATTACAGCACATTTGCATTATTGATGGTTGCAGCCTCATTATATTACAGTCAATATTTGGCTCCTCTACGAATAGCTCCCACATACAGCTCCCACACATTGAGTTATTATACATTTACATGAATAATAACAGTGTGATAGGAGGATAGTCTGGCTTGTCTGGAGTGATTAGAGGAAAAGCACAAGGAGGGTTTCATTAGGCCCCAATGATTTTTTCATGGTGTGTATATATAACCTTCACATTAATATTTCACCTGTTTCACCCTGCGCTGGAGGCATTTCGATGTTCGTTTTTCCAAGCCTTTTAATAAAGAGAGGCAGTTCTAGTTCAGGATAATTCATGATACAAAGTAGAAACATCACGGTGCACTGCTGTGCCATGCTAGAAGAATGCATTATTGAAGCTCTTAGAAGCTGCCCCGCTATTGATGAATTATGGAGCATGACTAAAACTAGAATTTTGTAACTTTTCACATTTATGATATCTGAAGTTTCAAATGCAATGACTCTCTGTGTATCATCCTATGTGGCTTCCTCTTCAAAGAAACAACATTCATTAATGACATTCTGAACTGTTTCTCTCGCACACAGCGTATATATAGTTATGCAACTGAGCCAAGTTCAGACTACAAAACAAAGTTTTGTCTTAAAAGGATTTGCTGTTCTTTCATGCTCTAAGTTTGTGACTAATCTGCAACAAAAAGCTCCACAGTGAAGTCAATTTACAATTGCAGCTGGTACAACAAATGTCAAACTGGTTTCTAGCTGAACATTCATCAGGTGTGTTCATTGTCCCAACTAGCGAGAAAGCAGAGCTGGGCAAAGTCATATAAAACTGTGATGCGAGAAGGTGAAAGAGAACATGAGATTGCATTAACACTTTCAATAGTGAACAGCACTTACCAGTTCAAAATGCAATGTACAAGAGGTAAAAATAACAAAACCATTTCCATCATTTCATGAACTGATTATGGCTAATTTTAATTGCTTTCTATGGAGCTCCTAAAAGAACATGGTGATGGTAAATGAGATGGGAGGTGAGATGTTTAATGCTTTTGCGTTCTCTTGGAAAACTTTTGAGTTCAGTCGCAAAACTTGTGATTTAAATAATATTAGATAGTAGCAAAATCTATATATTTCAGTGCTTCTCAAGGAAACACAAAAAGTTTACAAGAGAACACAAATGTTTTGAGAGTTAACGTATTTCTTGCCGGAATACAATATTTTTGTGAGAGAATACAGAAGCATTAAAAATAATTTAGCCTCCCATATAATTTTTTTTTATCATATCCTCTTAAGAGCTCTCTAGCTTTCTTGTGTTTCTTTCTTTATGAAATCTTAAATAAACACTACTAATAGGAATTAAAAACGAATCATCATTAGATATTGCTTATAGCTGAAAATGGAAATAAAAACATTTGCTTTTAAACCTGCATTAAAGTGGTCAAAATCCATCCTGGGTCGACTCCGATAGCCACGTGGTCAGCACGTCGACATATAATGCCATTATGTTTCAGGCGTCCAGAGTTCCAGTTCCAGCTTGTGGACCTTTCCCGATTTCGCCTTCAGAATATTTTTGGTTACCTCCCTTGAGACGGTAGTCCAGAAGTTCAGGGATGCAAAGGCGCGCTCAGCGGCCTTCAGTCCTTCATTTCACGATGGTCCAGGTCTAAGCCTGAACAGCATAAGGGTCCTGGTCCGTCTCGGTCTGAGGATCAGAGGATCAGAGACGGCCACAGAAGGCTAGTGTCGTCACATAACGTTAGGCAAATGGCAAGCAGGGCCAGTCTGAGGTGCGTTTCCCAATAGCATCGTAATAAATCATTATCTTGAGCAAAATTAGCAAGCTGGCATTAAGTACAATGTATATATTTTATTTTGAATATATAAAAATGTAATTTACATATTTTAGTTTGTCAGATTTTAAGCACCGTTTTTGAAGAGTGCGCACGTTACGTTACGTGCTCTAGTACGCAAAAAAGAGGTTGAATCTGGAAATAAAGCAAAATGACTAAGAAAAATGAAAATTACTCCCCAGATGCCATGTCCGTAATTTATAGCAAAAAAATCTAGCATTAATTCGATCTCAAACGTATCAATTTAAAGAAGCTATTACTCCACCACCTGCGTGACATCATTCACCAACGTGGTTGAACGACAGGTTTGCAAAAATATGGTTTCGGGAAACAGTCGTGACTAGCTAGTTGATTTGTTCAACGATGCATCGTACTACGGTGGTGAAGCAGCGAGTTACGTCGTTGTACGAAAAACACACCCTATATTAGCAAAAGAGTGTGAGATTGATAGTAGGTGATTGACAGTTTTGCATTAATGAAACTTCTTTCACCACCAAAAACATCACAACCACCAAAGCCTGTGGGCCCAGCTCGTCTTCCTCCTCCTGTGAGAGCTCTCCGGCCGCTGCCACAACGCCAGGGCCCAAACCCTCCATCTGCTGTAGGTGAACCAAAAACAACTGATAACAGCTCCCAGTGATATGTGTCGGGTCCCCGCTATAATAGCAGCAACATTCACAAATGTTTACAGAACAAGCGGGAACCCAGTGTGCCTGTAGTTTTTTTCTATTTCTGTTTTATCACGTGATAGAAAGTCTAAGGCCTTCTTAAGCCGTACGGCTGACTTATCTAATCTGCGGCCTGTTATGCATCAAACAAATATTGCTGTTGAGACAAAATGCAATGCCATCAAGTTAGCATTTTTAAACATTCGCTCACTAAAAAATAAATCATTTCTAATCAATGACTTAATAACCACAAACAACCTGGATTTTATGTTTCTAAACGAAACTTGGCTGGAAGACAGCTGCAGTGCAATGGTCCTCAATTAAACAGCCCCTCCTAACTTCACTTTCGTGAGTGTTTGCAGGACTGTTAGGAGAATTGGAGGTGTAGCTGCTCTATTTAAAGATTTCTATCAATGCAAGCAAGTGTCATTTAGTCAGTACTTGTCTTTTGAATATCTAGGGATTGTGTTGAAAGGTGCTCCACGCATTCTGTTTATCATTATTTACAGGCCTCCAAAATACTCTCCAGCCTTTGTTGAAGAGTTCACAGAAATACTATCAATGATTTCCTCAGAGTATGACTGTTTTGCTATTGCAGGGGATTTTAATATTCACATAGATAATGCAGAAAACAAAACTACAAAAGAAATTATAACTGTTTTAAATACTTTTGACCTGATTCAGCATGTGCATGAACCCACACACAATCGTGGACATACTCTAGATTTAATCATCAGTAGAGGTCTAAACATTTCATCCATTGTTATTAAGGATGTAGCACTATCTGATCACTTCTGTATTTTCGTTGATATATTGATCTCTGCTACCACTGAATCTAGATTTGTCTTTGTCAGAAAGAGATGCATTAACGAGAGCACTAGTGTGCTATTTATGAAGGCTATGTCTTTATCACCAAGCATTTCTGCAGACTCTGTTATTCTTCTCCTTGATTCCTTTAACTCAATAGTTAAGAATGTTATTGATGACATTGTTCCTTTGAAAGTCAGCAGGAAGACTGGTAGACAGAAATCAGCTTGGAGAAAATCTGCAGTTCAGAGTATTAAAAGACAATGCAGAAAAGCTGAGCGTATGTGGCGGAAGATGAAACTTGAAATACACTATAGCATAAATAAAGACAGCCTTCGTACTTTCAATATGGAACTAGGCAAAGCTAGACAGTCTTTCTTCTCAAACCTTATAAACAGTAAATTAAACAACACTTGCACTCTTTTTGCTACTTTTGAGAGACTGACAAACCCCCCAAATCAGATTGCCAGTGAAATGCTCTCCGACAGCAAATGCAATGAGTTTGCTTCCTTCTTTTCTGAGATCAATAATATCAGGAAGGCGATTAGCACATCCCCAAATTATGTAGAGGTCAGACAGATTCGACCGCAATTTAAAAAAGAAGTTACCATGTCTGTTTTTGAAGATATTGATAGCAAAATTTTGGAAGAAATGGTACAGCACCTTAAATCATCAACATGCTATCTGGACACACTTCCCACATATTTTTTCAAAAGGGTGCTTAACTGTTTGGAAGCAGATCTCTTTGAAGTGGTGAACGCCTCACTTCTTTCGGGGACTTTTCCAAACTCCCTGAAAACTGCAGTTGTTAAGCCCCTTCTGAAAAGAGCAATCTTGATAACACCATTTTGTGCAATTATAGACCAATATCAAATCTTCTTTTTATAGGAAAGATTATTGAAAAGGTAGTCTTTAATCGGCTGAACAAATACTTAAACTCAAATGTATACCTGGACAATTTTCAATCTGTTTTCCGACCGCATCACAGCACAGAGACAGCACTCATTACGATAATAAATGATATTCGCTTAAATTCTGATTCTGGGTAAATATCAGTGCTGGTAATACTAGATCTCAGTGCTGCGTTTGATATTGTCGATCATAACATACTACTAGAGATACTGGAAAACTTGGTTGGGCTTTCTGGCATTGTAATTAAATGGTTCAGGTCATACTTAGTAGGGAGAGGTTATTATGTGAGTATAGCAGAGCATAAGTCTAAGTGGACTTAGTGGAGTCCCACAAGGTTCAATTCTTGCACCGCTCTTGTTTAGGCTGTATATGCTCCCACTAAGTCAAATATTGAGAAAGAACCAAATTGCCTATCACATCTATGCTGATGATACCCAGATTTACCTATCCTTATCTCCAAATGACTACAGCCCCCTTGACTCCCTCTGCCAATGCATTGATGAATTAACAGTTGGATGTGCCAGAACTTTCTTCATTTTACCCAAGAAAAAAACCGAAGTCATTGCATTTGGAAACAAGGATGAAGTTCTCAAGGTGAATGCATACCTTGACGCTAGGGGTCTAACAACTAAAAATCAAGTCAGGAATCTTTGTGTGATTCTGGAGACAGACCTTAGTTTCAGAAGTCATAGCAAAGCAGTAACTAAATCAGCATACTATAATCTAAAAAACATTGCAATAATTAGGTGTTTTGTTTCCAGTCAAGACTTGGAAAAACTTGTTCATGCCTTTATCACCAGAAGGGTTGACTATTGTAACGGTCTCCTCACCGGCCTTCCCAAAAAAGACCATTAGACAGCTGCAGCTCATCCATAACGCTGCTGCCAGAATTCTGACTAGAACCTGAAAATCTGAGCATATTACACCAGTCTTCAGGTCCTTACACTGTCTTCCGGTTATATTTAGGATTGATTTTAAAGTGTTTTTACTCGTTTATAAATCACTCAATTGCCTAGGACCTAAATACATAGCTGATATTTTCACTGAATATAAACCTAACAGACCCCTCAGATCATTAGGATCGAGTCAGTTAGAAATACAGAGGGTTCACACAAAACAAGGGGAATGTGCTTTTAGTTATTATGCCACCCGCAGTTGGAATCAGCTTCCAGAAGAGATCAGATGTGCTAAAACATTAGTCACATTTAAATGCAGACTCAAAACTCATCTGTTTAGCTGTGCATTTATTGAATGAGCACTGTGCGATGTCCGAACTGATTGCACTATATTTATGTATAATCGTTTTCTTAAATTCATTTTAAACCTCTTACATCAATTTTTTTTTCAAAGTTTTTAAATTCCTTGTTTTTATTGTTGTGATTATATTATGATTATTTTAAATCATTTTTATGTAAAGCACTTTGAATTACCATTGTGTATGAAATGTGCTATACAAATAAACTTGCCTTGCCTTGCCTTGCCTAGTGTTTGGTTTGTTTTTCTGCTGAATGAACTAAAGGTCTTAAGGTTTTGGCACACGCATGAGGGTGAGTAATTAATGACAATTTTCATTTTTGGGTGAACTAACCCTTTAAGAATTACAATGACCCCACCATTCATAATGGTTTGTGTCCACTTGCTCTGTGCTGACAGTGTTTTTAGTTTATCCTATTACCGTGGCCTTTTACTTTTCACTTTTCACTCCTCCCCCCTCATTTGTTTGTTTATTATATTAATGTTTCAGCACATTACAATCATTATATCATGGCTCATGCAAAATGAGATCAAAATGCAAAATTGGACTTCATAATAATGCATTGTGTGTGTTTGCGCTCTCACCTAGAGTCTTGAGGTGAATCAAAAAAGGGAGTGTCTCACATGTCTCACAGTCCCACATGCATGTGCCATGTTGTTTGGCCTCATCTACATTCTAAATTTGAGCTACCCAAGTGAACTCAAACACACCTTTGAGGCTCTACAGAAAATATTCATGGAGATAGAACCCAAGAAAATGGCACGTGGAGTGTTCAGTCTGAGTGTCAAGCTCTAAATATTGGAGTAATCAAAGACATTTGGATACAGAATGTGTTTTATTGCGTTAGATCTTGAATTCAAATACATTCCATGAATAATGGAAGGGGCCATTGTTAAATGTAAGTAAGAGAGAAACAGACTTTAATTCAAAGCGGTCTTTAATTTCAGATTTTCTGTTAACTGAGCTGTTTCTGTGGCATAAATATTGAGGCACTGATATCAATGTGAATAATGCAAAATTCAAAATGGCAGCAATTGTAATGATGTTTTACTTAAAGGGTTAGTTCACCTAAAAATGTATTTATTACTCACCCTCTGTTGTTTCTACACCCCATAGACCTTCATCTTCAGACACCACAATAGATATCTTTGATGAAATCCGATGCTCGACTGAGGCATCCCATTGCCACAATACCACTGAACCTCTCAATTCCAAAAGGTACTAAAAACCTTTAAAACAGTTCATGTGAGTACATGGTTCTACCTTAATATTATAAGTGCCGGCATAAACAAAATAATGAACACGTAATACTAGTGCTGTGTGATTTCAAAACACTGTTGGAAGCTTTACAAATCGTTGTTTTTAAATGAGTGTTCGTTTGCGTAAACAGAAATCAAAAAGTACTGAAAATCACAATGACTTTACGCGCTCCGAACCACTGATTCGTCGAAAACAAAGATTCTTAAAGCCTCTTCCACGAAGCAGTGTTTGAAATTGCCCCTCACTAGATATTGTCATTAAGTCGTTATTTTATTTATTTTTTGGCGCACAAAGTATTCTCATCGCTTCATAACCGTAGGTTGAACCCTGTAGTCACAGAACTGTTTTAAAATGTCCTTCAGTAGCTTTCTTTGCATCTGAAAGTGTTTAATTTCTGCTGTCAATGGAGGCCTCACGGCAGCCATCGGATTTTATCACAAATACTTACTTTGGGTTCCAAAGATCAACGAAGGTCTGCGGTGTAGAGCCAACAAGGGTGATAAGACATTCCATACTTTTTTTTTTGGGTGAACTAACCCTTTAAACTGACTTGTGCACTCGAGACCAAACTTTGTTCATGTATTGCACCCCAAGCAGTTGAACTGTAGTGTTGTTGTTTTTCTTTTTTTGGTTCTTTTGATTTTGCATTTGTAATAGGGTTAATGGTCATTTCTCTCAATTTATCTCAAAGGTTAGCAGTTTTAACGGTTTACTTAATTTTTACTCTTATTTTACATATTTCAAGTCTTAAAGGAGAGTTGTAGAAAAGATGAACATACCACATTAATGTGGTTAAGTTTACAGAAAGGTTGATTTTGCATTTGTAATAGTTCAAAATAACGTTCATACATCCTGGTAATTTTATAAAATGATAGCCATGTTTTAAGACTGTTAGGTCTATTCTTATACTGCTTAATGGTTTTTACATTACATATCTCAAGTTTTCATGGAGAGGTGTACAAAACAGTTTTACATTAATGTGGTTAAAGTTACAGAAAGTTGACAATGTTTTAAAAAAAAATCTTGAAAAGGCCAATTTATTTTATACTAGTGTTTTTCCATCAATTGTTGATGTGTAAAGCGCATACAGGCTAGTCTAACTGGCAGCAAAATTCAGTTGGCTTTTTATTTTTTTTTGACAGAATGTGATGCATATTTTAAAAAGACATCACAATAAACCATGAGGTCTTTCCAAGAGATATTCCGGTCTTTATTTTCGTATGCAACTAAATGGCAGTTACTGCCATGTTTTTTCTTCATTTTAGTGAAAAAATTATATTAAAAAAGCAAATTTTTAGCTTTTGTTCTGTTTTGTTGCTGCCCGTGTGGTTTGGTTTTGACTCCGTCCAAGTTGACTTCTGGTCGTCTAATTTTTTACTTAAAATCAAATTTTATACACCACCTTTTCATTTTATACGGGTGAATATATCCCCTATCGTATTCTATAACAAAAACAATCAGAGCGCTTTGTTATCACTAGTTCTATTTTTGACTTTCCGCTATTAGCATATAGCCCGCTAGCATCGCCAGCGTGGTTGCCGCTAATCTCGCTTACACTAATACTCTATTCACACACATTACCATTGTTTTACTCACTGTTACTTGCTTTAATGGCGGATGTGTGTCTACCTTTGAGTGCAGGTGAGGACACGTTCGAGATGCATTCGGTGCAGGTTGAGCTGGAGGCTGTGGAGAAGCAGATCTGTGACCTGGTGGTGAAGCAGACCCAGCTGAGAGCGCGGAGATCCGCGCTGGAAACATCCCAGGCTGACGCTCACAAGTCCGAGGTAAGTATACAGCGCGCTGCTATCTCTCCCACCACCTCTACTCCATGTGTTTCTCTGCACAGGCCCGGTGCACCCAGGACGCGATCTTCCCAGATGTCCTTCACTCCGGCGCCGGGACACCACGGACCCTGGGTGCAGCCGCAGCGGAAGACGCGAGCCAGGTCCCGGGCGACGACCTCTCCCCCTCTGCCGCCTCCGGTCTTCGAGATCTCCACCCGGAACCGCTTCGCTCCCCTCCGCGAGACGGAACGCGACGCTGTGATCATCGAAGACTCCATCGTCCGGCACTTCCGTGCTACGTTAGCTGAAGGTAAGGTGCACACTCACTGTTTACCTGGTGCTTGTGTTCTCGATGTTTCTGCGCAGATACCCTATCCTGAAGGGTGACGAGAGCCCCGGAGCGGTCGTGCTTCACACGGGGGCTAACGACACCAAGCTGCGGCAGACGGAGACACTGAAGAGGGACTTCAGGAGCCTGATCGAGACGGTGCACCGCACATCGCCCGCGACGACGATCATCGTGTCAGGACCGCTTCCCACGTATCGACGAGGACATGAAAGGTTCAGTAGGCTTTTTGCTTTAAATGAATGGTTATTGTCATGGTGTAAAAAACAGAAACTGCTCTTTGTTAATAACTGGAATCTTTTCTTTCTGGGAGCGTCCTAGGCTGTTTCTCGCTGATGGTCTGCATCCCAGCAGAGTGGGTGCGGAGCTCATGTCGGACAACATCTCCAAGACGCTGCGCTCCATGTGACTAGTAAGTAAAATCTCAAATAACTGCCCTGATGACTTGTGTTTCACCCGCTTAAATGATAGAAGTACTTGTGCTGTCCAATCTATAAAGACTGTGTCTGTTCCCCGAATAGTGAGGTCAAAATATAAATTTAATGCAGGATCTAGAAAAAATCTGATCGTGATTAAACCAGAAAATTTAAAATAAATGAACAAAAACATTTTTAAAGTTTGGGCTCCTAAACCTTAGATCACTCTCACCCAAAGCAGTTAATGAAATGATCACAGATAATCGTTTCGATGTACTCTGCTTGACTGAAACCTGAATAAAACCTAATGATTATATTGGTCTAAATGAGTCTACTCCACCAAGGTACTATTATAAGCATGAGCCCCGTCAGACTGGTCGTGGCGGCGGTGTTGCAACAATATATAGCAATATTGTCAATTTTACTCAGAAGACAGGATACAGGTTTAAATCATTTGAAATACTAATGCTTAATGTTACACTGTCAGATATGAAAAAATAAATCTATTGTATCTCTTGCTCTGGCTACTGTGTATAGACCACCTGGGCCGTATACAGATTTCCTAAAAGATTTGCAGATTTCCTCTCAGACCTATTGGTTACTGTTGATAAAGCACTAATTGTCAGAGATTTTAATATTCACGTTGATAATACAAATGATACATTAGGACTTGTGTTTACTGACCTAATAAACTCTTTTGGAGTCAAGCAAAACGTCACCGGGCCCACTCATCGTTTTAATCATACGCTAGATTTAATTCTATCGCATGGAATTGATCTTACTGATATAGATATCGTACCTCAAAGCGATGATGTTACTGACCATTTCCTTGTATCTTGCATGCTGCGTATTACTGATATTAAATATATGGCTCCGCGTTATCGTCTGGGTAGAACTATTGTTCCAGCCACCAAAGAAATATTCACAAATAACCTGCCTGATTTATTTCAACTGCTCTGTGTACCCATAAATACTCATGAACTAGACGAAATGACTAGCAACATGGGCACTATCTTCTCTAATACATTAGAAGCTGTTGCCCCCATCAAATTGAAAAAGGTTAGAGAAAAACGTACTGCGCCATGGTACAACAGTAATACCCATTCTCTCAAGAAAAAAACTCGTAGTCTTGAGCGCAAATGGAGAAAAACTAACTTGGAAGTTTTTAGAATTACGTGGAAAAACAGTATGTCCAGCTATAAACAGGCTCTAAAAGCTGCCAGGGCCGAGCATATCCCCAAACTCATAGGAAATAACCAAAACAATCCAAGGTTTTTATTTTGCATAGTGGCTAGATTAACAAATAACCAGAATCCACCCGATCTAAATATTCCCGCACATTTTAATAGTAATGACTTTATGAATTTCTTCACTGATAAAATAGATAACATCAGAAATACAATAACAAATGTAGATTCTACAGCGTATAATACTTTAGCTTCATTCATTGCACCAAAAGATAAACTGCAGTGCTTTACAACTATAGGACAGGAAGAGCTAAATAATTTTATCACTGCATCTAAACCAACAACATCCCTGTTAGATCCTGTACCAACTAAATTAATAAAAGAGTTGTTACCTGTAGCAGAAAAAACGCTTCTCAATATTACTAACTCGTCGTTGTCTTTAGGTCACGTCCCAAAACCATTCAGGCTGGCGGTTATTAAGCCTCTTATTATGAAACCACAACTAGATCCTAGTGAATTGGCTAATTACAGACCCATCTCAAATCTTCCATTTTAGGTCTAAAATTTTAGAAAAAGGTGTGTCTGCTCAATTGTGTCCTCCTTCCTGCAAAAAAATGATCTCTATGAAGAATTTCAGTCAGGTTTCAGGCCCCACCATAGCACAGAAACTGCACTTGTTAAAATTACAAATTACTTGCTTCTTGCGTCAGACCAAGGCTGTGTCATTGCTAGTTTTACTTGATCTTAGAGCTGCATTCGATACTATAGATCATGACATACTCATAGATCGATTACAAAACTATACAGGTATTTAAGGGTAGGCTTTAAGATGGTTTAGATCCTACATGTCCAATCGCTACCATTTTGTTCATTTTAAATGGGGAGTCATCTCAATTATTACCAGTAAAGTATGGAGTGCCACAAGCTTCTGTCCTAGGTCTTCTGCTATTTTCTATATACATGTTGCCCCTTAGTAATATTTTTAGAAAGTACAGGATTAGTTTCCACTGTTATGCTGGTGATACTAAACTATATATCTCAACAAGAACAGATTTAACTTCTAAATTATCTAAGCTAACAGGGTGTGTTAAAAATGTAAAAGACTGGATGACCAATAATTTTCCTCCTATTAATTCGGATAAGACAGATATATTACTTATTGGACCAAAAGACAGTACACCGAATCTTTTGGATTACAATTTGCAACTAGACAGATGTACTGTTCCTCTACAGTCAAAATCTGGGTGTTATATTAGATAGCAACTTGTCTTTTGAAAATCATATTTCCCATGTTACAAAAACGGCATTCTTCCATCTTAGAAACATTGCCAAGTTGCGAAACATGATACCTGTTTCTGATGCAGAAAAGCTAGTTCATGCATTCATGACCTCTAGACTGGACTATTGTAATGCACTGCTAGCTGGTTGTCCTGCATCTTCAATAAACAAGCTACAGGTAGTCCAAAATGCAGCGGCTAGAGTCCTTACCAGGTCAAGAAAATATTACCCCAATTTTACAGTCTCTACACTGGATACCTATTAAGTTCCGTATCAGTTACAAAATCTTATTACTTGCCTATAAGGCCCTTAATGGTTAGCTCCTGCGTCACCTAAGCTATCTATCTACCACTCTACATCCATCACGCTCCCTAGGTCGCAAAACTCTGGACTTTTGGTAGTACCTAGGATAGGAAATTCCACTAAAGGAGGTAGAGCTTTTTTCGCATTTGGCTCCCAAACTCTGGAATAGCCTTCCTGATAACGTTTGGGGTTCAGACACTCTCTCTGTTTAAATCTAGCTTAAAGACACATCTCTTTGGCCAAGCATTCAAATAATGCATCTCATAATCTTTACTGCAGTCATAATCTTTTACTGCAGTAATATCTAATCAAATGCACATTATTATTCGTTAGTTTGGGTTAAACAAATCATTTTTGCTTGGTTGGAACAGCAGCTACGCTAATTATGTTTGTATTTGTTTCTCTGTTTTTTGCCACGGGATTGACATCCCGTGGTAACTAGGATTTACACAAGCTTCAGTCTGGATCCAGAACACCTGAGAAGAGATGATGCAACCCCTCAGAGGACCTCAGATGATGCCAACCCTGAAACAACATACAGAACTACCACATTTTGCTATAAGTTTGATTGCATCATATAATAATTGCTGTTAATATTATTCATCGTCTGTTTTATTACGTCTTAAATTGATTTTTTCCGTACTGCTGGTTCGTCTGGTCTGAGGAGAACTGGCCCCCCGACTGAGCTGGTTTCTCCCAAGGTTTTTTCTCCATTCTGTCACCGATGGAGTTTTGGTTCCTTGCCGCTGTCGCCTCTGGCTTGCTTAGTTGGGGACACTTCATTTCCAGCGTTATCGTTGACATGAATGCAAAGATATTATTTAAACTGAGCTGGAGGTTGACATCACTGAATTCAATGATGAACTGGCTTTAACTTAAAATTGAGTGTTTACTATTGTCATTATGCATTAATGACACACTATTTAATTAATGCTGTACAGTTGCTTTGACACAATCTGTATTGTTAAAAGCGCTATTTAAATTAAGGTGACTTGACTTGACTTGACTTGTTCATGGTAAAAGTTAAGTTGTAACAAAGCAAAAAATATATATTGATCTACATTTAAGTAAAGTTTTTTCTTGTGACTAAAGAAAATAAATAGATTTAGGTGTTATTAAAAATATAGTTTCAGAAATTGAACTTGAGTAAATGTAATAAAATAGCTTGTAACAAAATTACAGCAATGAATAGTTTATTCGCACAGGAATTATCTTGATTTATATTAAACAGTCAGTTTTCCAAAGTTAAAAATGTGAAGTTGTACCAAGTAAAAATCCTTATTTGGTCTTCATAAAAGCCAATTTTTAATATGGTATTTTTTTTATTCTTGGCCGAAATAACTATTTTAATTGAATATTCATTAAAAATTTAAAGTTTCAACCAATCAAATACGTTTGAAAACTAATAAATGTACTGTACAATTACAGTAATTTGTTTAGGTTGGTCCAAAGTATAATTTTTTTTCATTGCAGTAATCACAGGGAACCTAGGCCTGCAATCCGCCTCTCTGATGCGCTGCGTTTTTTGGCTAGCTTGCAGTTACCTTCCCTCGATTCTACCAATCATGTTGGGCGAGCCCCCTCGTCTCGTTGAGATCTGGTCCTGTGTTCCCTCAGCTAGGTAACTTACTGCTGGCATTTCCAGTACTGGATCATGCGGTAGGTCAAGCTCCCCTCTCGTGTGAGAGCTGGGTGTTTGCCCCCTCAGCTAGAGATTTACTGCTAGCCTTTCCAGCTTTATATCTTAGATCGAGTTTGTGACTCTCAAACATATTGGGTTTGGTGTGTACCATTCCATCTATGAGCTGCTCTTTTCAGAGTGCCACGAGAGCCCCCTTAGAACAGTATCCTAAAATCCATGTTATGGTAAATGTGCACGTAAAGTCTTTGTACACTTTATAAAAATCCACATAGCTGGTAATTTGCACCTATTTTCATTTGTGTTCTTTTCTAAAATCCTGTATGGTGAGGGCTTTGCACAGATGCTTCGTGCCTTTTCTTGAGCTGGTTTAAGCCCCGTTCACCTTGGGCACCACTCCACCTTGTATCCTCTGGATATCCATTTTTAACAGGGTGTTGCTACTAGGGGTATGTTGAGACAGTTCCTTCAGCATATGCAGAGCATGCTGTAGCCCCTTTGTGACAGGCCAAGACTTAGTGTGATACTAGGTTCTTGGTCGTATCCCCTTAAAGGAATCCATTATGATTCCAAGCCTTGAGCTCTACCCTGGGCCCAGGAGATATAGATTGATAATGCACATGTAAATGAATACGTGAATCAGATTGGAAAACTTTGAGAATCTGAAATTACATTGGATTCATTCAGACATTTAATGATCCAGTCATGATCCGATTACAATGTGTCTTGGGTGAATTTACTTCTGATATCCTTGTGCAAATCAGGACAGAAACAACTGCAAGTCCTTCCTCCATTTTGTTTGTTGACATGCATTCAATAATCAACATTCACACTGCTATGTGCATGAATCTGTGAACAAAATGCATGATCGTAACTACAGTCAGGAAGTGTAACTGAACTGTCTGTTATTTGTTACTTATATGACAGAAAAAAAGATACAGAGTATTTAAATTTGACATACTTCAGACTTGGCTTAACTTATGCGTCGAATTAAGTTTAATGGCCGCAAGCCTGTGCCTCCAGATATGTTTCTTAGATCCACGAGAATATGATCAGAATCTGAATGTTGTGTAGTTGATATAGTGGTAGGTTGGAATCTAAAGGTGCATTTTGTTCTTGACATTGCAAGTATTTATGATACATAGATTTAGTCAGATATATTTAAGCCTGGAGCTATATTTCTGAAACATCTCAAAGGATCAGGTTCCTGTTTGAAGCAGTCTCGCACTGAATCACAATATCTAAACTGCTCCAGCAGCAGCTATTCCTCCACAATATGCCTTGTGAGGTTTTCCTCTTTAAACAGTCATGTACATATGCTATTTGTTCAAGCAGAACAGAGGAAGCAAGAACATGGAGGATATGTGCTCTCAGTGACTTATCGAAGGGGGAAGAAAAAGATGCCCCCTGTTGTTTTTCTCTGTAATTAAAATGTTTATTTCATTCAGGGACCCAGTTTTTTTTCTTTTTTTCCCACCAGCCAAACAAACACCTCTGTTCTGCATATGTTTAGTGCTAATAATCTCAAAGCTGAATAATAGATGATGTTTCTCCCTTGAAATACTGTGTGTGTGTCAGAAATAACAAAGATAGAATGTTTCTGTGGCTAATTGAGATGGATTGCTGATCTATGGACCAGTAAGTGTCATACTCAATTAAATATGATTATAATTTCTGTTGGAGCATAGAGCATGCTCTCGTGGCACATTAGAGTGGTTGTGTCAATAGGAATACAGGTTTGACTCCGGCTCGCTTCATATTCCCATCCTATCATTCTGGTCTGTTTTTCACTGTTTTTATATAAAACTGTTACATTTTTGTAGATGTTGGTATCTGCCATATCATACAGCCTTCTAGTCTATGACTGATACCTCACAAACTAAAGAGGCAATAATTAATAATTTTACAAAATGTTTCATTAAAAATCTTAAATCTTGACTGAAATGACATTTTTAAAGGAATATTATGGGTTCAGTACATGTTAAGTTAATTCAATGCACTTGTACTGTTGTCAGGGCATAGCTCTGCTGAAATGAGCGCACGGTCAGGGAGAATTCAATCAACAGTCCTTAATCGTAAATCCACAGGGAAACAAGGCAATAAGGAGTAGGCTGAAAACAGCAAAGCATATCCAACTTAACAATAATCACCGACAAAGGACTGAACAGAAATGGGGAGAATTTATACAAAAGCAAGAGATGGACTAATGACTAACTTAGTAACTAACTTATCAGGGCAATTAACTAATCAGGGCAACTCAGGAAAACTAAGTCACAGGGACGAAAGCAATGAAGACAGAACTCAAAACACAATGAACATGTGACAACTGTAGCATGATGTTGATAAACTTGAAATTAATTTCCACTTCTCCCTCTTTTTCTTTAAAAAGGAAAAATCTAGGTAACACTGGGGTACTTATAATGGAAGTCATGATTTTAGTATGAAAGTTTAAGTTTTTTTCTGTGTATACGTGTATCTAATTTTGATAAAACTGCAAAGCTATCAACAGATTAAAAATAGCTGCAGCTCATATAATACACAAAAGAATTAATGCACAGTAAGTGCTTTTATGAAATTATAAGCTTTACACTTCTTTCAAATCCTCCAAAATTGGCTGTATTTGCATAAATTGTAAGTGCCTTGCAGTAACTGGAAATTATTTTTATGCTAATCTACATTATGCCACAAATGCTGCTGATTGATGAATACACATGTATTAAACCTGGAATATTTTGTGAGAGTTAATGTTGATATAGAAAGGACAAATTAAGGTAAAATACATCTGTCTTTGTTGTACTTTGTACAACTCCAGAACTGAGTAATGTCATTATGGTTATTGCACAGTGAAATATAGTATCTAATTTCTTGAGAACAGCACAAAGATATGGAAGACTCTTTCTACCTCAAATAAATAAATAAATAATCAATCATGCAATTGTAAAATAAAAGTTCACACTGTTAAATGTAAAGGTGCAAAAGTCGCAGCTATTGTCACAGTACAGAAGGAGACCAGGGACGGAGAGGTAAAGTAAACAGAGCTTTATTGAACAGGTGCTGGGAGAGAGAGAGATGGAGAGCAAACGGGTTAGAGCAACAGTCTATGGAATGGAAGGGATCGGGCTCACGTGATGAAGGGTTCCTTGGTGGGTCGGGCTGAAGAGGATGGCACAGAGACAGGTCAGGATGGAGTCCGGGTTCATTGAGTCAGGTAAGGAGTAGCGAAGTGAACTCATGACCAGACGAAGTGTGACTGCAGTGACTGTGCATTTAAGTTGGTGCTGATGAGGTGGTGACAGGTGCGGCTGATTAGTACTCTGCTGATTGTGAACGGGTGTGTGAGATGGGCGGCTCCCGACGCCCGCTGCTGACGTTGAGGATGGCCGTGGCTCTGGAGAGCGGGACGATCTGGGTGACGAGCATGGAAGTCACTGAGGAGTAAGGGATCTAGCACATCATCTCTACGAACCCATGATCTCTCTTTGGGGCCGAATCCCTCCTGATCCACGAGATACTCTAGGCGGCTGCCTCGACGCCGGGAGTCTAGAAGTGAATTGACTCTGTAGATGGTCTCCTCTTCTACAATTTCGGGAGGAGGAGGTACGCTGGATTCGTCAGGCCCTGGGGAAGAAGCAGACATAGGGTGAACACAGGGTTTGAGCACTGAGACATGGAAGTGTAGGTGCGTGCGGGTAGTGCTGAAAAATTTCAAGCCTGTATATAACTTCGTTAATCTGCCTCGCGATGTGAATGGTCCTATATAGACTGGACTCAGCTTTGCGGGGCAAAGGCAAGTCTGGATGACGAGTACCGCATGGTATACCACACCCTATCTCCCGGCTTGTATTGTGGAGTAGGCGGCTGTGAGACTCGGCCATGCGCTTGGTGTCTCCAACCTGCGTGGAGATGGACCTGTGCTGAGTCCCAGACCGCTCTCGCCTTTCCTCGACCAGTTACACCGCTGGAAGTCTGATGGTTCTCCCGTACCCACGGGAATGGGGAGTTGGTACAGAGTACACAGACTGAAACAGGGTGAGCGGTGGCTTTGCTGGTCGTGGAGTTTGTACGTACTCGGCCCAGGATGTAAGGCTCCAGCGGTTCTGGTTCGGGTGGCAATAGCTACGGAGGATATCGTCCCAGTCTCCTAGATTTTTTTGTGCTCAGTCGTGCCGTTGGACTGTTTGTGATATCCGAGTTAGGCTGATATAGTGTGTATGACGCCCAGAAAGAAACTAGTAGGTACGAGATGGGAAGAAGGCCCTCCAGAACCCCAGTAAAGCATGAACTGAGGCCCACGATAGTATACGATATTCATCCAGATGCCGAAGTTGCGAAGCTTGTGGAAGAACTAAGAGTAGACATTTCCATAGTGACCGTGGGAAGTACTTTTTCTGATGAGATAAAGTTTACAGAAGTTTTCTCGCCATCAAGCTCGCGGTTTCCGATGTCATAATTCTGCTCCACCGGGGAAAGGTTGCGGTAGAAGTATGCACAGGAATGGAGGCTGGGAGGCTCTCCAGACTGCTGGGAGAGCACCGCTCTCACCCCTGCTGTGGACGCATCTACTTCCACGACAAATGGTCTCTGAGGATCGGGAAGCGCGAGGGTAGGAGCGGTGAAGAAGGCTTCCTTCAGTCCTTCAAAACTTTCAATGGCTGTGGGTGTCCAGGACAGAGACTTGGGCTTATTACGGAGCATAGACGTGAGGGCGGCTGTGTGCTGACTGAAATGGTGGAAGAAACGGCGGTAGAAGTTTGAGAATCCTAGAAAGCGTTGGAGTTCCTTAATGGTCTTGGGTTGTGGCCAGTAGTGAATGGCTTGGACCTTTTTGTCATACATCTGGATGCCCTGAGGGCTGATGACATAGCCGAGGAACTTCACGGTGGTAAGGTGGAACTCGCACTTCTCCAGCTTGAGATAGAGGTGGTATTTTCTCAGTTGTTGAAGGACCTGCTCTTCTCCACCTAGTGTCGATTTCGGCAGGTTTCCCGAGAATCAGTATGTTGTCAATTTACACGATCACAGAATGATGGAGGAACTCCTGGAACACCTCGTTCATGAATCCCTGGAATACGGAAGGTGAGTTGGATAGGCCATACGGCATAACGCAGTATTCATAGTGTCCAGTGGGCGTGATGAAGGCAGTCTTCCACTCGTCACCATGGCGGATACGAACGAGGTTATAGGCGCTTCACAGGTCCAGCTTGGAGAAGATACAAGCTCCACGAAGTTCCTCGAGGCACCAGTGGAAGGGGATATGGATACTTGACGGTTTGTGAGTTGAGGGTCCGGTAATCAATACAGGGCTGCAAGCCTCCTTCCTTCTTGCCCACAAAGAAGAAACTTGAAGCGGCCGGTGAGGTGGATGGCCGGATGAAGCCTTGCTGGAGAGCCTCCTTAATATACTCCTCCATTGCTCCTTGCTCCGGGATGGACAAAGGGTACACGTTACCCTTAGGGAGTTGAGCTCCAGGCAGCAAATCTATGGCACAGTCCCACGGCCGATGAGGTGGTAGTTTCGTCACAGCCCGCTTGCTGAACACATCCTGGAACGCCCGGTATTCCCAGGGAATGCTGTGTGGTTCCGTGGGTTCAGGGCTCTCAATGGAGGTCTCACAGACAGGGAGGAAACCAGGTGACAGAGGATGAACTTTGGACATACAGTTCTGCAGACAGTACTCACTCCAGTGTATAACATCGTTGGTGGTCCAGTTAACTATGGGTGCGTGTTGGGTTAACCAGGGGCGCCCCAGGATGATTTCCGCTGTGGAATTCTCCAGCACCAGAAACAAGATGGTTTCCTCATGAAGGCACCCTATGCGGAGTGTTATGGTGGGGGAGCATAGTTGGATCTTCCCACGACCCAACGGCTTTCCCTGGATGGTGAGGATATTGAGGACTTGGGCATGTTTCAGTGGTCGTAGTTGAAGGCGGTGGAGTGTGTTGCGGGATATGAAGTTCCCTGAAGAACCAGAGTCTACAAGGGCTTGCGCTGAAAGGGATCGGTGAGATGAAATTAATGATACAGTCATTCTAGTCAAGGTAGCAATTTGAGGGCTGAGCTGGATAGTACTCACCGAGGGTCGTGAGGGACTGATAGGACACGAGCGAATCAAGTGTCCCTGCTCCCCACAATACAGACACAGTCCGGTGGTTATCCTCCGAGAACGCTCCTCATGGGTGAGATGGTATGAATCCACTTGCATGGGTTCTGGTGCTGGAGCCGGTGAGGTGGATGTGCTCGGTGAGGCGGGTGGCTGGATCGGGGTACAGGCCAGGAGATATTGGGAGATTTTGATAGCCTTTTGGATGAAATTCTCCATTCACACGGTGTCATCAAATATCACCATTTGAAGGCGAATGTCTGCGTTCAGCCCTTGCCGGAACGCAGTCAGTAAGGCCACTTCGTTCCATCCACTCACCACCGCCAGAGTGCGGAATTTAATGGCATACCTGCTCACGGAGGCCTTGCCTTGTCGTATACGGAAGAGCTGGTCATGCACGGATATCTCAGTTGTGGTGTGACTAAAAACCTCCTTGAAGTGGGTGGTGAATGTAGATAGAGTGCGAAGGGCCTGACTGTTACTGTCCCACATGGACTGGGCCCAGTGAGGAGTGCGGCCGGCGAGATGAGAGATCATGAAGGCCACTTTGGTGCGGTCATTGGGAAAGGCTTGACTGCATCTCGAAGTATAGGGAACATTGTAATAAGAAGCCACCACAATCCGCCGCCTCACCGGAAAAGTTAGCGGGCCGTGCCATGGGACTGTGGGAGGCAGACACAACAGGTGTATGGAAGGCTTGGATTAAATCCTCCAGTGATGGGGGGTTCGGTGGTTGTGGCTCCATAAATGTGACTGTGCATTTAAGCTGGTGCTGATGAGGTGGTGACAGGTGCGGCTGATTAGTACTCCGGTGATTGTGAACGGGTGTGTGAGATGATTGGGCCTGACGAGGCTGGACTCTCCTTACCAGCTATCAGATATAAAGTGTAATACAAGAATGAAGTTTGGAGTTATTAAAAGTGCAATTTATAAAAGTTTGCTCTGTGGCATACACATGCTTCGGTTAAGAAAATATTAATTTCTACTAAGTAATTAATATTTTAGTTAGACTTGAAGATTATTTCTTATTGTACTCTACCTCCCTGTCATGATATTTCAATAGATTTCATCGTCCGCATAAACACATAATGAGACATTTTTGCTTTTGGTAAAATACATTAAGCCTCCTTTCTTTTAACACATGCCAGCAGACAGCGGTTTCAAAAACAAGAAGTTGTTCACTGAAAATTTTTACCTTTTATATAGGAAAAGGCACACTTTAAAGTTAAGCTATTTTACACTACACACAAAGAGTGCCTACAAACCACTTTATGCTCTTTATTTTTGTTTTCTCTTGTTCATAAACAGGCATTCTCAGATTGCTTTCTTGTTTTCATGCATTTGTGATGCCTGTTAAGGTCCGCAGAGCTAGTTCTCACACTCCCTTGCATTTAGAGGCAATAGCGCTCATTGTATCCGGGCAGCAGAAATCTGCCTTGCTTCTGTTGCTGTACTCTTCAGTATGTATAGCTTATACAGCTGTCATCGCTCCATCGCATTCACTCTGCTCTCTATCGAGACTAATTTTGATGCAATAAGGAGGTGCTTCAGGGAACCAGAACTAGATCATTTTCACCCCACTACCAGGCTTGATACATTCCTACTAACTAACAGTCATAACATGGAAGTTCTTGTGCGTAAATTAAACTCAGCAGTAGCCTCAATCCATCTTTGGTGTGCTTTTGTACCCGGATTGACACACCATTCTCAACTAGCCCTGCTGCCGCCCATCTCTCGGTCTTGGTCTGGTAGTTTTGCCAAATGCTTTCTCGTATTTTATTCTTTCTCTTGCACTTTGGCATGCGACTCCTTCTGAGAGCTCTACTGTGAGCTGCGCCAATGTGCTTGGGAAAAATCAAGCAAGCTTAGTTTTTATCGTCATATTAGATTGGCATCCTTGGATGCAATTTACTTCTCGCTGAAAACATTCCTGATGCAATAGTTTCTCTACAGCTGTCGGTGTGGAAATTAACACTATGCTTTTGACACATTGATTTTAATTCGGTCTAACCAGCCAAATCATCTCTGCATTGAGAAGGAAATTGTTTTTGGATGAAAATTAGACTACTTGATACCTGTCTGTTTAATTGCTTCTTTGAGAAATGATTCAACAATATTTGTGAAAAGAAGCAAAGACATCTCAGGGAAGGCCTGTGAATCCTTTCTTTTGATCCGAAATGATGTCGCAATGAATTCTGGGTAATGTCATGGATTTCAAGTGCTCAGTGCTGGAGTAAAAAGTGTTCCCTTTTGGTAAACATCCAGTTTGGCTGCCGATGTGAAGTCGAACACCTGCGGTGAGCCATGACAAATCAGACCAGGAGAATGAGAGGCATCTCAAGCAGAAATGTATGCAGGGCCCTCCAGACAATGTTGGCTCGGCAGGTTAATCCTGTTCATGGGTCTTGTGCTTTTACAACATGGTTTCTGTTTGTGTAAAATTGACTAATCTTTTATTTACCCAAATATGTAAAGATGTTTTGAAATGCTGAACTAAGCTGCGCTTGAATATGTAGATTTAGTCATTTCCAAGACATAGTTCAGCCAAAATGAAAATTCTGTCATTCTGCAGCCTCAAGATATTAGAAAACTGTGTGCTGTTGTTTATAATGACGAAAACAAAAGCAAAAATATTTATTCAGCACTTTTCATACAATGATGGGGACAAAAAAAATGAAAATGAAAACAATACAACAAAAACAAAATTAATGAAGAACAAAAGGCCAATAATAAACAAGCCAGCACAATAAAAGTGGTCAATTTCAATGAACCAATGCTGTTTTGGTATCAGTCACATCAATTGTCAATTACATTTTTGCAGACTATGGCTTATTTGGGGGGGGGGGGGGGTTGAAACAAGATTCCCTCTGATGTTCATATGTCTTTTTATTTTGTGGTATAGAGGAAGAGATGATCAGTTCACATGCTGCTTGAACTGAAGCGCTACAGTGATCTGTCCCACGACACATGAAAGAGCCTCAAAACGGTATTTATTTATTTGAATTTCTTACAAAATTACAAAAAACCTGCTCTGTCTTGTCTGTTGGCATGTTGTCAGTTTCCACTTTGCTCTGCAATGTTTTTTTTACTGTGTGAGAACATGATGTGTGGCATGAGAGCAACACTGCTTGTCAGACGTAGCAACAGTAACAAAGGGGGTGGGTCCTTATGAAGGGGTCCTGTCGGCGCTGCCATCCAAACCACAGTGTGCACCAAACAAACCTGAACCAGCAGTATTGCCACCAGAACCAGAACCACAGTGTGCACCTGAAAAGGTGGGTTTTGGTCCACTTCTAAAAGAACTCCAGTAAGGTTTAACTGAGATATGAGCTCAACACAGACCAAAACCATCTGAACAAATCCAAAACTTTATTCTCTCACTTTAGGATCTATAACAAGCAATATGAGATCATAGTATAGCTAATTAGAGTTCAGCACAATCATTGGAACCACCGACTCCATGCAGCAGATCTTTATTTGTGTGCACAACAGAGAAAAACCTGCCATTATTTTGACTCCATTACACATTTTATAAGCCCTTCGTGGGTTCTCAGCTGGTAAAAGTATCATGATATATGTACACACATACAAAGGGCTCATTTAGCCAAGCACACAGCAATATTCTGTGGATGTTAGGCAAGACCCATCACAAAATATACACCATAAGAGCTTTCCAATCAGGTTGTGACTTCATTCGTATGTCTTTTGTTTTGTATCTTTGGGTTTGGTGTTAAAAATGATAGCTTGAACTCTAAGTGAACAAGGACTGAATGTATAATTTTATTTATTTTTTATGGTCTGGACCAGGATAATTAAGTGTGAGTACACCCAAAGATGTTATTGTTTACTAATTGTTCAAGCACCTTATGGTATACTAATTATCTTGATATATTCACACCAGGGCCGTACTGGGATGCAATTTCAGGCTGGGAAATCTCACACTCATCCAGGCCACACTGGAAAAAAAGGGGCCAAAATTGGACCTTTTGGGGTACAACAGCTTGACACCGTAGCAGTACACCATACATTTATACCTTAGAGTATAGTAAAAAAAACACCAAATTTTTTGTACCCTTAAGGTAATAATTTGTAGGCCTACAGGTAAAAAAGGAACAAATATGTCCTTTTAAGGGTCCTGTTCCAGTGACAAGCTGTTGTATCCCAAAAGGTGCTATTTTGGCCCCTTATTTCCTGTATATAGCCTACACATCCACAACAATTTTTGAAACCAGACAACCCTTTTATTTGTATGGCCATCACATAAAAAAAGGTCTAAATCCTTAGTCTGGGGCCATGGGAAATAATTAAAGGTTCACTCTTGCACTCAGGGGCGGACTTAGTGATTTGGGGGCCCTAAGCAAATTCCAGGTATGGGGCCCCAACAGAATAACTATCTGCTCTTTTACACCTAACCCTTATTTTACTCTCGTTTATAGTTTTTTTTTTTTTTATCCCTTCACAACCAGTAATAAGTCAACCTGATGCTGTTATAAAGCCATATTAGGCTATCTTACTTGTTGTTGTTGTTTTTGGATCACAAAAGAAAAAAAAAATGCTTTCACATTTAATAAATTGTAAACTTTTTCATTCTTTTTACTAACATAAAATTATCCCATGCAACTCATTTCATATTCCAAGTGTTCTGAAATCATACAGTAGGGTTTGCCAAGAAACAAATAGAAAATGTAATCTATTATCAAACGAAAATCTCCAGTCATTGCATTTCGGGAGTTTACGAATTCCGTCATTCGTTTCCGGCGTCCTAGGAAAAGCACACAAGCCACGAGTCATTTTTGAACATCAGACAAATACAATTATGACTTAGCATCGCATCATTTCTTTCTGATGAATATGCCCTTCTCTGAGACAGTATTATACAGCCAGAATGCGCGAAAAGAGCGCTCCCACTCATATCATCACTAAAGCTCAGGCTGCATCACTTGTTCATTGTGATCTCACCGCATTCCGTTAAAAAGCTCTCTACAACCACAAACTGCACAATGACTTTCTTATGTACATCCGCATGCTACCTTTGTTACTAATGAGAGTGATTCCCGAGCTTTCAGAACTCGCACTTGACAAAAACTTGCCATGTTTGAGCGTGAGTGTATTCTAACTTAAACAACCTCTGGGCTTGTGTTCAATAAATTAAACAGATTTGTCTGTGATTGGCTACATTGCTCAACTCTGCAAATATGTTTCTGCCCCAACATGCCCTATCGATTTCCCCTATATATACCATCGCTTATTGGTTTAAGTCCGCCGCTGCTTGCCCATGCACCTTTATCACTTCACTTTCCCTTTTCCTTCTGCATTTTCCCCAGATCTCGACCCCCCTCGTCGGGCGGTCGGGTTGTTGTCTGCACCTGTCATGTTGTCTGGTGCCGGCCAGCTGCATCACCAACCTCGAACTGTTATGAACAGAACTGTGTTCACCTTGTTGAAAACATTCACCTCATTTCAATTTGTTAGCAAAGAATGCTATTTATCTTAAAATGACTTAAATACCCAAGATTTAATAAACCTATATTTCATACTATAGCAGTCAAAAGTTTTTGAACAGTACAATTTTTAATGTTTTTTTTTAAAGAAGTCTCTTATGCACACCAAGCCCTGCATTTATTTGATACAAAGTACGCAGAGCAGTAAATTGTTGAAATTACTTGAAATAAAAAATTACTTTTATTTACAAAGGATTGTTTTAAATTGCTCAAAAGTGAAAACATGATAAGAATTTATCTTTTACAAAACGATTGCTATTTTAGATAAATGGCTGTTTTCAGAGCTTTCCTAGCTATTCAGTCAAGAAACCTGAAAAAAATCAAATTCTGTTTTCAAATAATAATAATTAAAATAAAAATGTTTTTTTGAGGCGCAACTTCAGAATATTAGAATAATATTGAATGATCATTTGACACTGAAGACTGGAGTACTGATGCTAAAAATTCAGCTTTGCCTCACAGAAATAAATTACATTTTAAAAAACTATTAGAATATTCCCTGTTTTTTCTGTAGCTATTTTGGATCAAATAAATGAAGGCTTGGTGAGCAGAAGAAACTTCTTTAAAAAACATTAAAAATCTTACTGATCAAAACCTTTTGACTGGTAGTGTATTAACACTCAATTGCTAAAGTGCCTAAATGTCAACGTTAGTACAATATATTTGTTGAAAAAGTCTAATACATTATTGAATTATTAGGCTGTGAGCCTGTTACTCATATTATTTTTGTGTTGCTGTCTGCTCTAGCTCCCTAAATAAAAAATAGGGAGGGGCCTGTACAATAAAATCCAGTAATATTTGTCTCCTTTCCTACATTTTAATTGCTTTACAATCGATATTGATGTCCTTTAGCACAGCATTCTGAATGATGATAATAATGGGGTGCTACTAATACTAGCCTATACTAGCAGTTTAATACTCAACTACGATAATAAAACAAAACTATCTAGCATATTTAGAGATAAAGCTGACCTGCACTTGAAGCCCTGAACAGGTCAGTGATGTTGCTACATTTCCCTGCTGCTTCTGGCTGCTTCCTCTCTTTCATCGAGTCCTGCGCATCGGTTCTGTTCGGAATCATGTGACAGTATGTTGTGTCAATTTAAATTTTGCACCACAAGACCTTAAGGCAACAGCATTTCACCCCATTTATACACTTGTATATGGCTGCTGTGAAAGTAAAGCTCTACTGAATCCCTTGAAATAATATCTCTCAGAACTTTTTACTTTTGTCTTCAACTGGGGAAAAAAAATTAAGAGCATAAAGCTTGAAACAACATGAAGGCGAGTAAATAATGACAGATTTTTCATTTTTGGATGTGAACTTGAAACGATTAAATTGGAAAAGTGTGAGTCATGTTGTGCTCTGCTGCCATCAGGATTATTTCTGTCTCACTATATTGTGACAGAATTGGCAGGGACACGATCTTTCTGACAGTTAATGTTGTGAGAGTGCAGAAAATTCCTTGATTAAGAAAAAATACAAAGCGTGCTTGACATCTCCTGATCATGCTAAACAATTTCATGCAATTTTATTGTGTACAAGTCTTATCAAAGCGCAAACATTCGCAAGTGAAATGGAAGCCTGTGCAAGCAAATGCATGTAAAATAAAATCTTGCCTTGTCACTGAATTACAGACCATAATAATCCAGTCTCCATCTGTACTCGCTGTGATATGCAACATTAATGCAGCGGTAACCGGATCCAAAATGTAAGCAAGCATAATTCAGCACATCTGGCCATCATTCAGAATGCCTGCCGCTGATCCCAAAATAGAAAGACAAGAAAATCACCCTAAGACCCACAGAGATATCAATATGTGCTCTAATTTGGATTAAAATAAGGCTGGAGGTTCGAGTCAACATGATACAGCATTTGCATTTTTGTATTACTTTAGCATTCTGATGGTGAAACAGGATATTCAACAAGATAAAAAGTTTGGAAAGTAAATAATTTTATCCACTGAGAATTGATTGGATAACTGTACGGATAAATATGCTTTCAGCTTGCACACATGAAGGAATTTCAAGGTTACAGGATGAGCTATTGTTGGAATTCCTCCCCTCTTTTCTTTATTCTCCTCTTGCTTATTGTTAGTTACTAACGCAAGTCACCATATTCACTGTATGTGTGTGTCAGATTGAAAATAGGATGTGATGCAGAAAGCTGGGAGTATTCTTGATTGATCTTTCTTACTATAAGTGTTTTGATTCCTTATAAGTTAACAGTTAATTATATTGGATGAAAATCACCAATCACTGGATGATATTTCTTTGTGAATGTATATAAGCCAATGCCCGAAGCAATAAACCTTTGAAGGTTACATGCCAGAGGGTTGGATAATAATTTGCAACAAACTTCCTTTAAAGGGGTCATATGATGTTGCTAAAAAGATCATTATTTTGTGTAATGAAATGTGTTTATGCGGTTTAAAGTAAAAAAAAAACATTATTTTCCACATACTGTTCATTATTGTTTCTCCTCTATGCCCCCTCCTTTCTTAAACGCGTACGATTTTACAAAAGCTCCTCATCGGTCCTGGAAAACGGTTGTGCTCTGATTGGCCAGCTATCCAGTGCGTTGTGATTGGCCGAATACCTCAAGTGGGTGACGGAAATGTTATGCCCCTTACCATACTGTGATGCCGTGTCCCATTCGAACTAGCCAAACACTTAAAACCCATTATAGAACGGGCATTGTTTCATCCAGTGGGGGGACATAATTAACTGAATTATACTGACTTATACTTCTTTTTTTACACGTACGCGTTGCCAAAAAACAAAGTCGCGTCATGTAAACTAAACCATGTCTTGCATTTTGTGTGATTCGGAGAACGCAACAACAAGCGCTACTCTACACTGCTCAAAAGTCGCGTTTGAATCACAGTGGCAATGCTTTAAATATGTAAACGTAGTATAACACGCGTAATTGTCCCTCTTTTGGTAGACCAAACAAAGTAGCTTTGTTTTCACAATGAAACACAGTGTCTCCACGGCATGGCGGCAGTAATACTACAGCGAGAATAAAAGTTAAACCCTCTTTCTTTGCGTGAACATTTGAGCGCGTTATGCAAATCTTCCCACATAGTCGTGACCTTAGATATGGGGGGCGTGTTAGAACGAGCCATTTTAGGTAGGCATGGTTGACTCTTAACTTTTATAAAGAATATCTCTTTGGATTTGAGACTTTAGTCTTTGCAACTTTACAGATCTTATTTATACACCAAGAGCTTGTAACACTCCTCCAAAGAGAAAGGAAAAATTGAAAAATCGCATCATATGACCCCTTTAAGAAAATAAACAGATTCAGTTTTGATTGGTTGACTTGGAAACTACAGTATGGCAGTATGGAATTAAAAATACCAGCTGCTTGCATACTCCACAAGTCTTAAATGCACTCTTAAAAATAAAGGTTCTAAATATCAACATTTGTGAGATTAATTGAGGTTAATTGTTTTGAGGTTAATTGATATAATTTTGTGTCTTTGGAAAATAGTGATCTTTGACATTATTATAAAAAAAGTGTGCTTGTTAAGGCTTTTTTTATTTGTTAAGTTATAAGTTTTATTTTTTAAGTAAAAAAATAACATTAGACCCTTGGGTTTCTTATTATTGATCGAGTTTTTGTGCAAAAAAATTGGGCAGTTCAATCAAATAATGTGCTCATGGTTGATATTGATGTAAAAATGCACCTCTGGATTTGCTACGTAATTTTCACATTATTCGTAGTCTAAAAAAAGCCGCTTTTAGGGGCAATAATGCAGACACAAAAATACATATTTATTATATATAATGGATCATATTTTGCTTCCTCACTCTTTAAAAGCACCAGCCGGCATTGATACACTGTACGGATGTTATATTCTGTGCCATTCTCAGTGCTATGCATGTTTTATATGCATGTTTTTTTTATTAGCAGCAAGATCACACAACATGAAAAAACATATTTCATTCTTCCAAATTCTCTCAAGCTCGGGGGTGTGATAGGTGTGATGGTTCTGATGTACGATGTTCAAGCAAGTTGCTATTATTTATAAATAAGAATGAATCAAATGCCGTTTTAATGAATTTCAGTTATGAATTCAGTGGGTGAATAATAAATACCAAACTTAGCATGACGCCAGAAAAGTGGCTCCATAAATAGGACATAAACAGTACTAAATCTTTGATAAATGCAAATGCTATGTAAATCTGTGAAAGGAAGCTCTCGCTCGCCATTTCTCTCCCTTCCTTCGGTGAGGGCTGAAATATGTCGACAGTCAGGAAAGAGTCACTGCCACCCAGATCTGAACGAGGTCTCCTTGTCTGAGGCCTCTGCAGTTTTTAGTGTCAGAACATGCTGACATTGCATATCGGTGTAAAAGACACACGCTCGGTGACAATACGTCAGAGCAGCTGTCAGAGAGCAGCTAATTTCCCATCTGTATTCATGCCGCTTGTCCAGGTGAGGCATAACCCTGAACATCCTGCACTCTACTCTATTTAATGCCTGTGTTTAACTGCCAGGTAATTTTCTCGAAAGACAACAACAAACCAGTTAGGGTAAGTTATCTGCTTGTTTGGAGTCAACAGCGCAAGTCAGTAATTTATTCCCAGCACAAACAGAATACTGTATGATTAACCTGAAAGAATGAAACTACTAATTATAGAAACAGAAAAAGCTCTCAATCAGAAACTGAAAATGTTTTTATTTCCTCTTTCGTGGATAAATTACAGCTAAGAAAAGTAAAAAGTAAAACAAAACAACCAGGGTTATTTTTAAGGATTTTTGTGGTGCTTGTCAGCGCTACGGTGGTTGCTTAAGTGTTCTTCTGGGAAGGTCTTTCTTTGTACTTTGCTTTCTAAGGGGTTCTAGGTGGTTGCCAGGGTGTTGCTATGCAGTTTCATTGTTTTGCTGCAAGTACTTTATACACATTCAAACATTTTTGAAAGAATCCTACTGTAGCCAATCACCAGGCTGGCCCTTATTTATCAAAACCAATAGTAACAAAAATTATATTTAAATATTATTACATTTTAATATCTATTGTCTACTTAATATATTTTCCAATTTTAGTTATTCCTTGTAAAGGCAAAGCTGAATTTCGCATACATTGATCGGACAACTTTTTTTTTTTTTTTGATGGCTAAAACGTTCCAAGAATAGCATTTATTTGAAAGCTTAATGACTCCAAACATTTAGGACAGGGCCAAACCTTTTTAAGTTAGACTTGTTTTGTTTGGAGAAATATAGCATTACATCAATTGCTCACCAATGGATCATCTACAGTGAATGGGTGCTGTCGGAATGAGAGTCCAAACAGCTGATAAAAACATCACAATAATCCACAAGTAATCACTGGAAAAAGCAAAGTTATGGATAAAGGACTCATATTTCGGCTGAAAGCAACAATTTGAAGTCAAAAACATCTTGATGGATTTGTTTGTTAAAACACACGTCTTTTCACTTCACAACATTGAATTGAGGGTAACGGAAGTTAATGTGTTTTTATCAGCTGTTTGGTCTCTCATTCTGACGGCACCCATTCACTGCAGAGGATCCATTGGTGAGCAACTAATGTAATACTAAATTTCTCCAAATCTGTCTGATGAAAACATCAAGTCCTTTGGGTGGACAATTTTTCTGCAAATGTTAATTTTTAAGTGAGCTATTCTTTTAATTCTTAGACTACTATAAGCTAATTTTTTTTGACGCCTTGACCACATCATGCAGTGAATAATGCCAAGTGAGTGTCTGGATCTGCAGTAGTAGGATATGATCCAGTTCCTGCAGAAGGACCTGATTAACTTGTTGGCTGATGTGAGAGGGTCACATCTCCATTCTGCAGTGGTGTGTCAGTCCTACTCTAATGTGGTCACTCGAGGGCAGCCAGATCTTGGACGGTCATTTGTCCTTCCAGCCTCCTGAAACCTGCTATGCAGTTGAGGCACAGTGACATGGCTCACTCCATATGACTGGCACTGCCTGCAGCACAACAATGGCCCTTTCCCTTGCTAAAAAAAACAGACAAAAGTGTGTCCTGCCCCTTGTTACTATACAGTTAGTGTGTTTGCTTTATAGCCAAAAAATAAATAAATAAATAAAAAAGCCCAGATGATTGCCCTTAAGTTAGGGGTTTGAAAAAAACCTCTAGCAATCACCATTACCAAACAACAAATTAATGATCACTCACTAGCTTGATATCAGAGAAGAAGCTTCAATCAACTCCACAATATCATCATTGTTCAGGATCCAGATATTACCATGCTGGCAAAAGGGTATGTTTAGGTCATAAATCTGTTTTTCTTGTGGCTGTTTTTTGAAGCGGATAATGATTCAGTATATTTCCAGAAAAAAATTGTTCTAGCAAATGAGAAATGACTCTCCAAACCCTCTCACACAGCGTGGATTACATCGGTTTCCATCCTGATTTTTAGAAGGCATCTGGGTATTCTACAACTGCTAATGCATCATCGCAAACAACATCTATTTATCAATCAGTGCTGTATAAACCATCCAGGCTTTATAACTTTCATCAAACGATTTCAATTAATTGGTTAACAACTGAGTTTTTGATGTATGTTTTTTTTAGTTTTACTGTCATGAAGAGCCTGTTTTTACAGGACCACCCAGACTTATTTTGTATAATACATCACCAAAACATCTTACATTAAGGCATATTCTGGTACAAACAAGAATATATAAAAAGATGTAAGAGCTAAGTGATTGAAGAAACTACAGTACATCAAAACAGTGTCTGATGTTTTAACTTAATGCACTCTGAAAAATGTGCTGTTAGAACAAAAAAAGTTTGATGAAGTTTATGAGCATCTGCCAAGAAACTTCTCTGTTTATGACCCTTTTAAAGTCTGGCTGGTTTTACATCAAAATAAGAACCTAAAAAGTCATTACACGTGTCCCAAAATGAATAAAGTTATTGAATCATGGTGCAGAAAGCGGCTTCATTCAGTAATGTTCATTGTTATTGAATAAAGCAGATATCATCAAGAGTTTCAAGGCATTCCGAACCACGATTCACAACATAAAAAGTGAAATGGGTGACAAATGAAATTTGAAAAGCATCATTCACCACATGAAAGAGCAGGGGAAAAAATTTAGTTTTATAATTTATATCTTAACAAAAACAATATTCAGTGTCATTGGCTTCTTCCTTTCCTGTAAAAGTAAGGGACTTTGCTCTGAGGAATATTAACAATATGCCAAAGGATATCAACCAACCAGTAGCCAAAGATATGATGAAATCGTTACATTAATTGCATATCATATGAATGTAAAAACCCATACAGGGAAATTAAATGTGCATCAGGGGAGGGCTGAACTGCTAAATATGACCATTTATCTTCATTTTAACTGTATAATTGGCCATAAATCCTTCTGTTGCATTGTGATTTGATTTTGCCTAGCAAAGTTAATTCCCCCTAACTAGCCTCTGACTGGCTCATATTGCACTTATTGCATTTTGCTTATTGAAAATATATTCACAGGTGGTCACAACAAATTACAAATGGCTGTTCAGAACGCTTATTAAAATGGTTTTTGCGAGAAGCATTTTAATATGTTAAAGGGAACAGAAACAATCAAACAGGTACACAGAAAACCATGAACATATATGATCTGTCAAAAAGACATTACAGACTGTTTTGGGACACACAGGGCTTTTGGGCTTTTCCAAATATTTAATCCGGAAAATTATATGATGTCATTAATAAGTCAGTCTAACTGTTAAATTAAGTTTGTTTAGAACACCAAAGCAATTCCATTATAAGGAAATTTTAATGGGAACCACATTCAGTTCTTGATTATATGAAACAGTTTTGTGTTTTCTAAACAATGGTATTATGACCATTAAAGTCAACATGAAAAATTTTATTGAGAACAACACATTCATGCCTTTTGTTTATTTAGCTTGTATTTTAATCAAAACTTTTGCAAGCTTATCACTCAGTGTGCTAGTTTGGCACACTGCTAATTTAACATGCTGGCTTACGGCCCGATATACTTCACTTAGGGGTAAACAGAAGTTTGAGATACTGAATATCCAGATGGGATCGATGCTGTCGAGAGCGATATTTAGATGAATATGTAAATGTACTGCACACTTTCCTCTCAATAACAAAAGTGCACAACCAAAATGACAGCATTGAGAAAACAGCAGTTAAGAAAGCATCTGATCATAGCGGTTTGGATATTTTTGCACCAGCTCTGAAATCCGGTCCTCCTGTCAAGTCACTTCATGTTTATATGGCACTTTATACAGACTAGCATTTTCCTGTTGCATTTTATACTTGCTGAAGGTAATGACTGAAAAGTAGTTTGACACATAGCATGCAGGCAATGTACATAATCAACCAATTGTGCCATGCAAGAAGTTGGGATATACAGAGAATGTTCAAAGAGATGCAGATACATGTACATATGATGACTGTAGAGAGTACCTCAATAGAAAAACAAAGCCAAAACCCGGACATATTTGGCAATTTAGAAATCAGAGATAGGACATACCCTACAAAAGACTGTTTTAAACTGTCTCGTGGAAAGCTACCTTCCCTGCAGACTTCAGTTCCAATCCTGCTCCAACACACCTGTCTGAAATTATCAAGTTGCCCTGAAGACGCTGATTAGCTGGTTCAGGTGTGTTTGATTCGGTTTGGAGCTGAACTGTGCATGATGGTGGCTCTTCAGAAGCAGGGTTGGAGACCCCTGTTTCAAAGCAAGTAGCTTTACAGCTGGGGTGTCCAAAACTGTTCCTGGAGGGCCACTGTCCTGCAAAATTTAGTTCCGACCCCAATTAACATCACCTGAACCAGCTAATAAAGGTGTTCAGACCAAAGCCACTGGAAGACAAGCCTGCAACCTTTAGCCAAAAAAAAGTAACAGCTAATATTAACACTTCCGCTTTGGCGGTACGCAGGGAATGAAACCTTCCTTGACCTTGAGACCTTGAATGGATGTCAATGGAGGAGAGGCTTCACTACGTTGAATAAACAGCTTTTGTGAGGAAACAGCTTATTATTTAATGAATCAACTGGATCTATCTTCAGCTGGACCAAACTATTTTTAGAGTTTACACCCAAAAAAAAAATTTAATTCCTATGGTATCCGTAAACGCCAATTGACTGTCACACAATCAATTCAATGCCGTCAAGGCTGTAATGTGATTGGTTATCAATGCACACGTGATGCAAGTTGACTGTTACGCTTTCTCCAATGGTAAGTAATACAGACCCTCGTGTCTCCCAATAATAAGGCAATCTCTGTTCAGACTAACAAGAAACTTCCAGGCACGTGTGTAGCAGCTGGTTGGAGCTAAACTCTGCAGGACACTGGCCCTCCAGGAGCAGGGTTGTACACCCCTGCTTTACAGTATTACACATGAAAAGTCAGTGTCTCTATCAATTACAATTACAAATTCAATTTCTACTATAAAGCAGGTTTCGGGTGTTTTTACTTATGTATATCTAACCTTGATGGATTGAACAGAATAAATGAACAGCAATTTATTATTTTTTTTTTTTACATCAAAAGGCGGTGGTGTCCCAGAGCACACCTACATGTTAGTCACCACGGACCAATGGTAACTTGAAGGTCTTGGTTCGCTTTGGGAAGCTATTTCAAACTCCAGAAACAAACTCCAAATGAACTTCGTTTTGGCTTCATTTTGCATGAAAAGACCACTTAAATTTGCTCTTTGTTTTCACTTGAAGTATACTGGGGCATTCACCCTAAGTAGATCACAGCAAACCTTACTGCTTTTGATCAGGTGTTACTAACAGCTGCCTCTTGGGATACTAAATGGGCTCGATTCAACAAGGCCGGGTGTATCCAATACTGCTCCTGGAGGGCCAATGTCCTGCAGAGTTTAGCTCAGCAGGACAGCAGCCCTTTGGAAACAGGTTTGGACCCTGCTGAACAAGTCAGAACAAATTTTTCATGACACTGGTGAAATCACTGTTTTAGTGAAAGATGAGTAGGAAAGTCTTAATTTCTGTCAGAGAAGCAGCAAGAAAGATGTCTTTACTGTAACACTTAAGATTAGGAATCACATTCACTTTTAACTAGTGGTTTTCCCTGAATGAACTACTAATTTGTTGCTTATTGATAGTAAGTAAGGTAGTTGTTGTAATAGTTAAGTTTAGGTCTTGGGTTGATTTAAGGGATCTAGACTACTGTCATACAGAATAAAGTGACGTGACATGTGGCCAAGTATGGTGACCCATACTCAGAATTAGTGGTCTGCATTTACCCATCCAAAGTGCACACACACCGTGAACACACACCTGGAGCATGCAGCCATTTATGCTGCGGCGCCCGGGGAGCAGTTGGGGGTTCGGTGCCTTGCTCAATAGTATTGAAGGTGGGAGAGAGCGCTGTACATTCACTCCCCCCACCGACAATGCCTGCCGGTACGAGACTCGAGCCCATAACCTTTGGGTTATGAGTCCGACTCTTTAACCATTAGGCCATGACTTCCCCATTAAGGCATTAATATGTGCTTTATAATTACTAATACACAGCCAATATGCATGATAATAATCAACTATATACTAGTGAATAGTATTTTCTAATTTAAACGGTTACCACATTTACACTACAAATGCAATGTGGTTGAATGAATGCAAAGCATTTTGAATCCCATTTTCTTCACCTGTATTTAGCACTATCGGACTTTAGATTGCTCAAAACTGATGCTAATACTAGCTGTAAATGAGTTTTATTTAGGCACACAAGAGGGCAAGCTATGATTCTTTTTAATGGAATTGTAAGTTGTTCTACAAACAGAACATTAGCCGTGTGCTTTAGCCCTGTGCTCATCAACCATTTAACATTGTGTGCCCTTAAACAGGCAAATTATGTTTCCAAAGTGTTGTTTTGGGTAATAACTTTCCTATGGCCCATTTCAAAGTAATAAACCTGATTTATTAAAGGGCAAAGCAAAAGCAGAACAGTTCTCTGTGGCTAGCCTTGTTCGTTTCCCTAAAGGAAGAATCTATTAAACACTTAGCCTTACCTCGCCCTTCATTTCATTAATAGGAGGCACAGATGCCGGGGTCTGCTCCAGTGAGATAGGATGGGTGGCAGGAATAGCAAAACTACATTAGAGATTACTGGCTTTGAGGAGGTCCACACCACTCAATCTCACATTCTCTCCACGTGGCGAGAGAGAGAGTGATCAGTGACACTGCTGTTTTTGCAGAGCCAGCACTGGCCCCTGCTTAGGTAATACTGGTGTCATTATTTAAGCTGTTGGTGATTAATCACAGTCTCTATTAAAAAAAGGAGAGAGAGACAGAGAATCAAATATCAAGGAAGAGAAGTTAAATTATCTCACTGAAGCAGGTTCCACCCTCTCAAGTATCGACTGCAGAGGAAAATATAGCTGCCAACATTCTGGTCATATTCTGCATTTCATGCATCAACTCTTTTGTTGAAAATTGTGGTTTTCAGATTGTTTTTTGTTTTGCTTGTCTCTGCGTATGATATTGTAGGGCTGTCAGTGAGAGAATGTTGGCAAGAAAACAGCCAATGACAACGTAAAATAACAATTGTATCTCTAATGGAGAAAATGGTAATGTGAAAGCTCTTTCTTTACCCCATGGAATAGTTTGGTGAACAATTTTCTGTGTTGATGTTCAGTGGGTCCAAAAGTTTGTGATTACCTGAGAAAATGGGCTCAAAGCCAACCAGTGTATACAATTTTAAAAATAAAATAAAAACAAGCATTGTCACCCCTAAATTACAGTGGTTGTATCACAGAAATGTATATAAATTGCATATGGGTCAATTAAAATAATTTAAAAAAAATGGTTGATTCTATTCATTTTGGTTTCATATTGTTTTAAAAAGTGCAATTATTTTTGGGGAATTTACATGATGGCAATAGATTTCTATGTTTTCGCCATATTGATCAACAGAAAGCGGCTTGGTTTGAAGGAAGTTAAATGCTTAATTCTGATTGGTTGATGGCCTTTCCAAAATGAAAGCTGCTTGGTTTAGAAGCTGTTTCATGCTTCATTCTGATTGGTTGATGAATATTCTAAGCTGTGCAATTATTTTGGGGGAATCCGCGTTTAGCAAAATTTTGCCACATTAATATGCTTGATTCTGATAAACGAATGTTCTGAGGTGTGCAACTATTTACTGGGAATTAATGTGAGGGCAAAAGATTTTGCAATAGTTTCAAGTTGGTTACGCATGTTCACTGTGTGACCAACAAATAGCTGCTTGGTTTAAAAATCTCTAAATGAGCTGTGCTTCATACAACGCTACTGTACACTATTGACGGAATATATAGTATATATAGAATGTCACTGTCAATAATGATATTTGGTTTGGCTTATGAAGGTGAGACATTAGTTGTAACTGCAGCTGCAGTATGTCTCTGCTGTCAGATATGAGCACACTCGCTTCCTCTGACCTTTTCCCGGAATAGTTTAGCTCACAGGAAGTTCACATGCAACATTTCCACTTCAAAAGGATTTATGGCAAAATTCAATTTTCTGCCTCCATTTTAACAGTATAACATGGTTTTGACACAGTTGACCTTGCCTCTACTTTTCGGTTCGAAACAGTCCATTACAATGTTTCACGCTGGTACTCCATACTTCTGCTAAACCGGATTGCCTAAATAAGACTGCTATTGTGTTTTACTGTTGATGTAGTTTCCTTTTATTATACAAAATTGCTGTAAATCTTAATAAAATCAGGACGGCGTCAGAGCATAATAGCTGTTTGAAGCTCATAGCATTATCATAACAGACCATAGTGCCATTAAGCATAATTGTCTAAATTCCCAAGCCTCGAAATGCTTTCTTTAATTCCTAATACGATTTCTCATCTCTGTGGGGGATTACGTTTTAAAGAAATGTCTCCTCTTTTATTGACAGCAGAAATATTTCAGTTGGCTTCAAGGAATTAAGTTATTATGCAGAAGAGATTAGGAATGCAATCATTGTGGGCTTTGAGACAATTTTGCAGCGTTATTGTGAAGTAGCCTGTAGCACATACGCCCTCAAAATGTCTTTTGCACACACAGAAAGACATACTAAAAATACTGTCTGCATGCTAAAAAAGCTAATTAAAAATTATTATTAAATCATATTACACACAAAAATATGAAACAAGTGCAAACAGCATAATCAGAAAAAACAGCATAACCATATACTGTTTGGAATCTGTAATATTTTTTTAAATGTTTTTGAAAGTCTCATATGCTTAGCAAGGGTGCATTTGTTTGATAGAAAATGCGACAAAAACAATAATATTATATCTTTTTTTTTAATTTTGAACTGTTATATTTGAATATATTTTAAAATATATTCTGTTATAGTATGAATTGGTCAAGAGGTTCACTCCTTGAATTTCATACAAGGCCCCAGGTTCAAAACCAATCCATACATACTTTTGTAAATAAATCAAGCAGAATTGATGCATATCAGGAACAGGGGCATTTGGTAGGATTTTAATTAGTGATTTTCCTGGAAAAGGGAGCGAATGGAAGATATTGCTCCAGGCAAATATGTTGTCTAGAGGGAAAGATTATACTTCATGTAATTAACTTGAAAGGATTTTTATTTTGAGATAGTGGGATGTACATGAAATGGAATGAGCTGAAAAACAAATAGCATTTTTCTTTCTTTTTGAATCAAAGGCTTAACGTGACCCCTGAATAATTAAATCGTTTTGGTTTTATAAATTCTCTCCTCAATTGTATCCCCATGTAAGGAGCCTGTCTCTGTTTATTTGCTGTAATAGACTCCAGAAAGATCAAAGACACAGCAGAATAAGGAGTTGTCAGAGTGTAGCACTCAGAGAAATTATCTCTTCATGGCTGTAGATTATTGGACAAGGCCTTTGGGGACATTAGCTTCATTTGCATCTCTGCTATCTCCAGTTGAGTATGTGCAAGAGTGGGCTTTGAATCTGTCCGGTTGGCAGTGTCTTCTTATCACTCCATAGCTTTGCAGTGGTGCTGAGGCCAGTCTAGAGAATGTGTTCCATATCAAATTCGGTATGCTCAGAGATGAACCGGCTGGAATAGCAAAAAAGTTCTGATATGGGGAGACAGCCCTAGGCAATCCTTCTTTATTGATAAGCAACAAGTCCTGCTGTGAATGTATGTGTGTGAGGGGGAGAAATGACTTGTTATGCCATAACTAGGGACCATAATATAATAGAAACTTGGCACTGGGTTGTTTAAACTTGGCCTGTACCTAGAGCACCCTAGAGACCATCTAGCAATAACCGAGCTACCACACAGCAACATTCTAGAAATAATGCAGCAAACTGCAAAGCCATAGTGTCATTTAGCCAGACTAAATGCATGAGGTCTGGTCCACATCATGCCTTATTCTGACCAATTACTGTAGTGTAACTCAAGTTAAGGGGAGGGGTTATCTGACATATATTGTACCACAATAATAGAAGAAATTAAATAATTAAAATAGTTAGAGATGCACTAATTTTAAAGAGGTCTTATTTTATTTAGTTAGTGTGTAATGTTGCGGTTTAAGCATAAAAAGTTCTGCAACATTACAAAGTTCAAAGTACACTCTAAAAGGAACTACAGCAAATGGCTTGTTCGGACTACAAAACGCTTCTTCCAGGCGAGTCCTGGTTGCGCTGTACAAGAGAAAACAAAAAAGAAGAGCTGCTTTAGTAGCGTGTTGTCACCATGTTGAAGAGATGCTGTTCCTTCAACCCCGGTTCCAAAACCCCTATTTGTGCTTGAAAAGTTTCTGCACAATCCTCTTGTTCGTAAAAATAGCTAACAATTAACAAAGAACTGTATCACTGACTTTTAGCGCAAGTTTAAAAACTCAAACAATGGACTGTAACAATCCCCACCTCATCCAGTGCTTTTTTTGTTTGTTTCCGTTCTCCGCTGCTAAACGATCCAGTGCGTGAGTGAATTGTCTGAACAAATCAAACTAAATTGTGTACAATTTCAGACCTTTTTGCAACCCCGTTTGACCAATTAGTTAAAAAGAGTGATTCATTCACATATCTGGCACCTGATTCTAAACAGCGGATAGAAAACGCATATGACTTGACTTGATTGCTGAAATATTATCAGAGAAAATTATTCTCAGGTCAGTGTATGTCAATTCCACTGACACATAAGGATTCATCAGTACTATTTTACTGGGGCTTGTTGTGCCCCAGGGGAAAGGGTCTAGTGATACCCCTGTAATGTACAGTACAAACTTTGATTCTGAGATCTGCAATAGATTACATTAAACTGTTATTAAATTATTAGTGTTTTTTAACCCTCTCATGCTGCTCACGTGGCAGTAATATATTTTCCCAATGAAATAAATATATTGTATTTTAGTTTGATAATGTTTTTAATCTAAACAAGTTGTGGTCCAAACTTGAGGTTGATCTAAAACAAATGAGCTTTCAGTAAGATTTAGTTTGGGTGCAAAACCAAACATTTCTATTTGATGAAATTCATCTATTAAAGCAATGGTGCATCCAAAAATGAAAATTTGTCATTAATTACTCACCCTCCTTTCCATTATGTCATTTTTTCCGACCTGTAAGGTCCCCCATCGTTCATCTTCTGAGCACAAATGAAGATATTTTTAATGAAAGAGCCTTGATGAAGAGCTTTCTGACCCTGCATAGACAGCAACACAACTGACACGTTCAAAGCCCAGAAAGGTAGTAAGGACATCGTTAAAATAGTCCATGTGACATCTGTGTAGCGTCTCTCCAATCTGACACACTAATTTTTTATTTTGGATTTAACAAATCAAATATTCATTAGATTAACAAATCGTCCCAGTCCCCNAACAAGGATCATTTTGACAATGTTTTAGGAAAAACGTTTCCATTTTTAGCACATCATTGTGGTGTAAACGTACCCTAACAATCCAAACCTGAAGTTTTGAAGCAACTCTTTTCCATGCAATGACATGAGGACAAGTAAATAATTACAAAAGTTTCATTTTGGAGTGAATTATTCATTAAGTGTGATTGCATTACATCAGAATAATCAGTCTGAAGGATGCCAAGGGCATCAACACTGCAGTCATTCGTTGAGATCATCATGCAGTCGCTGTTGTAAATCATTAATGGCTGTCAAACCAGGACTGAGTTTGACTGAGCTCAAGCAGGTTGAGTTAAATTGACAGATTCCTTCAGCTTTAGTCACCATGTAAATATCACGGTTAATGAATACCTCTTTCACAGGACTCTGTGTCTCCCACGTGTCTCTGGGTTGTTTTTAAACTCCGGGTGACCCGCTCTCTCCTCCAATCCCAGCTCTCCATCGCTCAACACCCGCTTTCTCTCGGACAGAAGAGCAGTGTCTCATGCCGTCCTCCACATGTGGCAGTAAGAATTCAACCCCTGGACACAAAAAATACATTGCAGACACGCCAAACTGGCAGAGGATCAGCATGTTTGGTGTGAGATCAGAGAAACGTACGTTTACAATGAAAACAAACACTGTAAAAAATGACCGTGAATTTAACGGTAAAAGACTGTAAAAATGCTACAGTAAAAACCTGTTAAATAGTTAACGGTAAATTCCCCTACTATATAAAACTGTATTGGACATTACATGTATATTGGACATAAATTTTACAGTAGTACACCATTTTTGGAAGTGAAAAATACCGTATAATTTACAGTGAATAACCTTAAATTGACATTCCCAGAATTCCCTGCTTGACACTTCATATTTGATGTTTTTTTTTTGTTGAAATAACTATGTTTTGTCAGTTTTGTATATTAGGGTTGTGTTACAGCTAATGTTGTTAAATGCATGTTTATTGCATTATTTCAGTTTCAATTTTTATGTGTGTTACCATGATGGTGTTTATTGTTTGTGTGAATGACACTGTGCAACTTCAATATATGTCATTATTTAAAAGCTACTTGTGATGGGCCTTAGTTCCTCATGTGACTTTCTCATCACCACCTGAATTTGGTGGTTATCAGTGTATTACAAAGTACAAAACATTTCAGTACTTCAATACTAGTTAGTATATTACCTATTCAGTTAATGAATATTAAGGATTTAACGGTAATTTCAGTTAAACCTTAAACGTTGCTACCGTATTTTTTACGGCAAAATTCCGGCAACCACAGCTGTGGTTTTTATTACCGTAAATTTCACAGAATTTTTTGTACAGTGAAGAAGTCATTTCAGAGGTACGTGTGCCTTCAACACTGAATCTGAATCTTTCATTCAATGTGACCCAGATGAAAATGTATGATTTGCATGAAAAAGCAATCATGAAGCTCCACCCCTAAACCTACAAATTCATACAAATTGGCAACAAATCAAAATAGTTAGAAATCGCTGTTAAAGTGTGTTGAATAAACCAAGTATGTTTTTATAATAATGCACAATAATCAAATAAAAGAGGACTTGAAAAGTTATGATCAATCAGAACTAACATTTTTGGCCTGAATTTTTCAAATTAAAAATTATTTTGGAATTACAATTTAAATGCTGAGTTTGAATTTAACAGGAAATAGCAACTAGATCTAAAATTTCAGTTTGAATTTAAGGAGAATTTAAAGTAGAAACAAAATGAACTGAAATGCAAAACGAATATAACTACAAGATGTGTCATTTGTAAGAAGAAAAAGTACACTTTTTCAAAACAAACTTTGAATGTGTGATTGAAAAAGCCTTATTTAAAAGTAACAAAAAGTTCGAAGGTTTATATACAGTACATTATGGACAGAGAGAACGTATAGATCCATAAATATACATTTGTATTTTGTTTATGTATTTAATAACAAAACAATAATTAACAATAACATGTAATAATAATAAAAACAACAAATTAGGGTTTCCCAAATTGGGGTTCAAAAAGCATCCCTGACTTATAAAGTGGAAGATTATCTGAAATTATCAAATGTCAAATTATCTGATGTGTCGAATTTCTTCGAAATTGTTGTGTCCAATTCAATTCAAATTCACACTCATGAACTGAAAAGAACCCCAATTTTTAAATATAGCCTTTTTTCTGGTTGGTCACTCTATATATCAGGTATACACACTGACCAACCAAAAAGGCTCCGCTGGCCATCTGTTCCATCGTGAGTACTTGACTTATCTGCTGATTATTCGAGTAATTTATAATGATTTTCTTTAGTAAAAGACTAGTTAGCCATCCAAAGGATCTAATATCAATTTAACTCAATCCATTGGCCTTACATGCATGTGTTATCAATTCCTACGGCGTCGGATGGACGGAAGGCCGTGGGTGGGTCTGTGACAAACAAGCACATCTTGTGCAGCAGCAGGAGAAATGTTATCCAGCAAGCCTTCGGGATGTTTAATAACACCGCCTTTCCAATTTTAGGCCAACTCTAAGGTAATAAAATCTGTCCGAGGGGACCCAAAACCACAAACCAAATACCTGCGAGCCTGGAGGCTACGAAATGATGACAAAATAGATACAATTTCCTGGTTTACCAATAAACACTCAAGTACAATTGAAAAAAGTGCTGGGGAAAGAAATGAGATCTGATATAATGCCGAGCGGGTTTGGTGAGACGCACCGAATAACCTCCCAAACGAGCTCACATACACACTGATAATAGCACCGATTTGCTCAGCGGCCCGAAAGATTACGAGCACACAAACACCCGGTCCATCCAGCAGGACAAGAAGAAGCCTGGCTTAAAAGTAACAGTTTCAAAAGCCTTGAAATTTGAAGGTTTATAGGCCTTACAGACAGAGAGAACATATAGATCAATCAATATAAATGTATATAACACTTTGAAACAATGTAAGGTCATCTTTTTTTTAAATACTTTAAATACTGAAACTTGAAACTTTGATGTGAAACAAGTAACTTCATATGTATCGTTGCCACAGTTGCATATATTTAAATATATTATTGTTTCTATTTTAATAGTTGTTTGAAAAGTTGTTTAAAAGTTTAAAAAAGCCTTGACGTTTGAAGGTTTATATGACTTACAGACAGAATGACAAATAGATCCAGCAATATAAATTTGTATTTAGTTTTATTTTCATTTAATAATGTTTTAATAGAATATCGTAATCATATTGAATCAAAATAACAACTCGATTTTCCCAAATTGGTGTCGTAATTGATGAAAACGCTAATAATGAATATTCAAATATCTTTTGGGCGTTGATTGAAAGCTAAATTATATTAAATTAAATTAAAAATTTAAAATTAAATTAAAACAAACTTCTAAAAACAAACAAACAAAACAAACACAAAATGAATAATGAAAAGATTATTAATAAAATAAATAAGTGACCTTAAAATCTCAGCTCAGTGGTATTTTAAGTAAATATTAACAATAAAATGAATAACTGTAGTTTAGAAACTCTAGTTTTAAAATATAAGTGATTATAATTTTTTTTTTAAACTTATAGCAGGGATTCCCAACCTATAACTGGTTCAAAAAGCCCTGTTGAGGTTCACGAGTTATTCAAAAGCTATAATTAGTAGATAATAAAATTACATAATAAAAACGTAACATAAAAAAAGACCTACTCAACGAACCAAAAATAACATACAAACAATAAAATAAAATAAAAAATACAAATACAAATACAATACAAATACAAATACAATACAAATACAATCTAAATAATAAAATAAAAATAAAATAAAATAATGACATACTTACAAAAATTTACTATAATTAAAATATTAACTTAAAATCTTCAGGAGTGTTTTAAGTAACATAATAATATAAAATACTAACTAGAGTTGCCCAAACTGAGGTTAGTAAATTTGATGAAAAGGCTAATAATTACATATAATCACAAAAATGTAAAATGTAAAAATTTAAAAATACAATAAAAACTTTAATCAAAATTAAATAAATCAATCAATCACTCACATTTTAAAGCACATTTACTAAAAAAGATCATTTAAATTATTGAAACATTACCTTAAAATACCAGGGGGTACTTCAGGTCAAGTGGGTTTGGCAGAGGCTGCCAAAAATGTCCTAAAAAAAGTAAAGAGATTTCGAGTTAGTAGACAGGCTTCATCAGGGACCTCATATCAACATTTGTGCATAATTTACAATGCATGGATGCTGACAGATGTATTTTTGGCAGGAAAAACAGGTGTTAAATTGGAACAAAGTATGCATTTTCTTGGCTAGATTTATAGGAGCTTCAAATCGGTGATCAAAAGCATTTTCCAAGGGTTTTGCACTTCACACTGTGACTCACATCCCTTCGGTTTCCAAGAACTTGTAACCGCCGTGCTCTAATTGAATTTTTCTGCCGGGTCACATGACTCTCTCTCTGTGGCAATCATTGGGTGCATGTCAAAATGTTCAGGCCAAAGCGTAATTCGCGGCTCGCCGTGACCTGTGACATCTCCTCGTGATCTGGAGGCTGATCTGAGACAGGAGTTTGAGAGTCAGGATAATGAGCTTTGTTCCTCACTCAACCGTAGCTTTAATAAGCCTATTGATTTCAGGAGCCATCGATCGGGCCGTCGGGAGAGGGGCTGCAGGGGGAGGACGGGACTGATAACTGGGATTTCCTTTGTCTGAATATTACTAAGCACTGGAGCAGTAACACAACTACAGCTGAACAGCTAAAGCATGAGGTAAACACTGGGTTTGTGACACACATATGTATATGATCAAGGGTCAGTTCAGCAGATTTGTCTGGTCCCGGCAGGACGGAACGCTTAATGAAGAGACCAAAGAGCCTGAAATATTGTATGTCAAACCCCTAAGGCTTCTGCTGAGGGATTCATACATACAAACTACTTCAAATCTGTACATACAGTCGATATTCTGTCATGAATTTATGTATAAATAATACACAAAAAACTACAGACATAGGATGGCCTAATTACTGGGTAATATTACAGATTTGGCTGTTGTTTCAACTTCAAATAACACTTTTAAAACAATAAAAGGTATATATAGAGTCTTAAGTTGCTGTGGTATATTTGTAGCAATAGCCAAATACATTGTATGGGACAAAATTATAAATTTTTATTTTATGACAAAAATCATTAGGACATTAAATAAAGATAATGTTCCATGAATATATTTAGTAAATTCCCTACCGTAAATATATAAAAAATTTATTATCATTAGTAATATGCATTGCTAAGAACTTAATTTGGACATTTTTAAAGGCGATTTTCTCAATATTTAGATGTTTTTCCACCCTCAATGCCCGATGTTCAATGTTTGTATCTCGACCAAATTTATCCTATCCTACAAAACCTAAGCTTATTTATTTCAGCTTTAGATGACGAATTTAATCTCATTGACTGGTTTTGGGTTTCAAAGGGCCCTATATATATATTATATATATATATTAATTTTAATCAAATGCATTTATTTGTTTCTTAAATGACCTTTTACATGTGGCAAAGTAATTATTTGGAAATAATTTAATCTAATATTTTTACCATATTTAAACACATTGTGGTATTTAAGAAAAATTAATAAGAAAAAACTATTCAAATCTAAATATATATCTATATATTTACAGTGGGGAAAAAAGTATTTAGTCAGCTACCAATTGTGCAAGTTTTCCCACTTAAAAAGATGAGAGAGACCTTTTCATCATAGGTATACCTCAACTATGTGAGACAAAATGAGAAAAAAAAATCCAAAAATCACATTGTAGGATTTTTAAAGAATTTATTTGCAATTTATGGTGGAAAATAAGTATTTGTTCAATAACAAAATTTAATCTCAATACATTGTTATATACCCTTTGTTGGCAAAGACAGAGGTCAAACATTTTCTGTAAGCCTTCACAAGGTTTTCACACACTGTTGATGGTATTTTGGCCCATTCCTCCATGCAAATCTCCTCTAGAGCAGTAATATTTTGGGACTATCGCTGGGCAACACGGATTTTCAACTCCCTCCAAGATTTTCTATGGGGTTGAGATCTGGAGACTGGCTCGGCCACTCCAGGACCTTGAAATGCTTCTTACGAAGCCACTCCTTCGTTTCCCGGTCGGTGTGTTTGGGATCATTGTCATGCGGAAAGACCCAGCCACGTTTCATCTTCAATGCCTTTGCTGTTGGAAGGAGGTTTTCACTCAAAATCTCACTTTACATGGCCCCATTCATTCTTTCGTTTTCACAGATCAGTCGTCCTGGTCCCTTTTGCAGAAAAACAGCCCCAAAGCATGATGTTTCCACCCCCATGCTTCTCAGTAGTTATGGTGTTCTTTGGATGCAACTCAGCTTTCTTTCTCCTCCAAACACGACAAGTTTGAGTTTTTACCAAAAAGTTCTATTTGGTTTCATCTGACCATATGACATTCTCCCAATCCTCTTCAATCCTCTTCTGTATCATCCAAATGCTCTCTAGCAAACTTCAGACGGGCCTGGACATGTACTGGCTTAAGCAAGGGGACATGTCTGGCGCTGCAGGATTTGAGTCCCTGGCGGCAGAGTGTGTTACTTATGGTAGCCTTTGTTACTTTGGTCCCCGCTCTCTGCAGGTCATTCACTAGGTCCCCCCGGTGTGGTTCTGGGATTTTTGCTCACAGTTCTTTTGATCATTTTGACCCCATGGGGTGAGATTTTGCGTGGAGCCCCAGATCGAGGGAGTTTATCAGTGGTCTTGTATGTCTTCCATTTTTCTAATAATTGCTCCCACAGTTGATTTCTTCACACCACACAAGCTGCTTACCTATTGCAGATTCAGTCTTTCCAGCCTGGTGCAGGTCTACAATTTTGTTTCTGTGTCCTTTGACAGCTCTTTGGTCTTGGGCCATGGTGGAGTTTGGAGTGTGACTGTTTGAGGTTTGGACAGGTGTCTTTTATACTGATAACACGTTCAAACAGATGCCATTAATACAGGCAACGAGTGGAGGACAGAGGAGCCTCTTAAGAAGAAGTTACAGGTCTGTGAGAGCCTGAAATCTTGCTTGTTTGTAGGTGACCAAATTCTTATTTTACCGAGGAATTGACCGTTTAATTCTTTAAAAATCCTACAATGTTATTTTTCCCTGATTTCTTTTCTTCTCATTTTGTCTCTCATAATTGAGGTAAACCTATGATGAAAATTAGCATGATGGCCTCTCTCATCTTTTTAAGTGGGAAACTTGCACAATTGTGGCTGACTAAATACTTTTTTGCCCCACTTTATATATATATATATATATTATAGTATTTTGTTTTTTTTTTTTTTTTTAGTTTTTATGTATTATATTATTGTTATTTTTATTTTTTTAATTAAAGTTCACTTTTTGTTTAATATTGGAAAGAAATATCTGACTTGAACTTCAATAATACTTTGAAAGGTCATTTAGAAAAATCTAAACGCATTTGATTTGAACCACATGAGAATTCATTAACATTATTCTCCAGAAACAACTTTTTTAAAATGTTTTAATATAATTTAACATAATTTAATAAACTTGTATCAATTTATATAAAAAATGATGTGTGTATATTTAAATTTGTAAAAAAAAAAAAAATTATTACCTGACTTAATTAGGCCAAGTTATTCCAAGGTTGAAATGACTTTAGGTCTTTTTTGTTACTTTAGCCAGTAGGTGGCGCTGTCAACAATATTCCTAATTTGCATTACGCATTCTGACAAAACGCATGTCAATAGGTCACACGGGACCAGGTCCACGGTTTTGATGGCATGGCCTCACTTTTCTATGCTGTTTCCGCCATCGGATTCATTGATGCGTTTCATGGGAATGGTTTGACATATAAAACAATTTCTAATATATATTCAACCGGCACACCTTCAAGGTCCTCTGTACCAAATTTCATGAAAATCAGACAAAAGTTGTAGGATGTTTTTTTTTTTTTTGGTAATCGGAGATCAATTGAAACTGCCATGCACAATGACCAGCATGATGATCCCTGTACTCTCTATTTGATTAAATAGATATGAGCTAAAACTTGAACTGTTGGCTGACATCTCTCTGCCTTAAGGGGAGAGCAAAAAATGGTGAGATTTATCAACTATTCAAACATAAACACAGCAGATTTAGAAGAATTCAGTGCGCAGTTGCAAAACCGTCTCAATCACACTGATGTGATTAGTAGTTTCGCACAGCAGACCAAAAAATGACTCATGTGTTTCATAACATCCTCTGAGAGCGAGAGTCACAGAGGTCAGACATGACAGTGGGTCAAAAGCATCAGAGAATCAGGGCAGAAGAGTCCGGAGAGGAAGTGGGAAGTGCTTCCTGCAGAGACTGTGGGGCTGGGTTTCAAAACATCAAAATCATAATAATCGAATATTACAGAGTAATTCAAAGAGGATGCAAACAATACTTCCCTAAAATGTTTTTGTATGTTTTCAATGTTATGTCCATTAAATAATCAGTGCTTATTACTATACGGAGAAAGGGAAATGTGATCTAAAAGTCTAGACAAACCGTACACACACTAGACACACTACAGCAAAAGATAAGGACTTAAGACCTTTTTTTGTCATCTTTTGCACAGTACTGTATGTTAAGAGCAACTGATCTGCTTCATTTACAGCACTACACTCTTACTACAATAAAGGTCAACTATTTTATACTTTCTCCTACAATGGCAGATATTTTAAGACAAACATCTGACACAAAGAACTTGATTCTCAGTGTGATACTATTTAAATACAAATTCATTGGAAGCGTAATGGCGTAAGTTTTCCGCTGATAGTCTATGTTTATGTGTGAAGTGAGTCATTATATTATCATCTGAATGAGGTCTTTGCCGTGGGGCTGCAGGTCAAACATGCTTCAGTCTGGCGGGTCAGTGTCTGCTGTCCGTCTACACTGGGCACATTGTTAAAGCTGCCAGCTCACCAGTTTGTGAACGGCAGTTGGGAGTCGAGGAGTCCCGTGGTCTCAATCCCCATGCCTTTTAAAACTCTGACCTCTTCATTTAAAAAGGGATAGTTCATCAAAAGGGCAGATTTCTGTCATTTAATTACTCACCCTCGTGTTGTTCGGAACCCGCAAGACCTTCGTTCATCTTCTGAACACAAATAAAGATTATAAATCCTAGAGCTTTCTGACCCTGCATAAACAGCAATGGAACTACCGGACGTTAAGGCCCAGAAAGGTAGTAAGGACTTTGTTAAAATAGTCCATGTGACATCATTATTTTTGTTTTCTTTGTGCAAAAACGTATTCTCGTAGCTTTTTCCTTTATAAACATTCCTGCTTGAACCTCACTGATGTCACATTGACTATTTTAATGATGTCCTAACTACCTTTCTGGGTCTTATTGTAGGCAGCATCAGCAGGATATCTGGATTTTCAGTATTAATCAACATCATTTGAGCAAATATCTGTGCAGCAATGCCACACAGGAACGTGACGCGACTGCCAAATAGGTCCGGTTTATTTGAAGGGCAGGTTATTTCTCTGGAGTAAAGTATTACTGAAGGTGAATGTGTCTGGCTCGACTACCACTGAGACAGTATTAATAGTGACAGGTGTGCTGGAGTCCTGCAGCTCATTCACTAGCGTCTGGGACCACACAATAACCCACACAATCGACTTTTACTGCCTCGGTTTACAGCCTATCAGACTAAGCAGCTTAACAGCGACAGCCTTCTGAGAGCACACTTCACCTCCACCTCCATCAATCAATCGCTGCTTACAGGTCTTCGGAAACCAAAATAAATAACTTGCCAACGAGAAACTGGACCGTGTCATGAATATATATGGATCGAGGAGCCATGAGGGGAATGAAACGGGGTGAAATACAGAATAAGGGGTGGATTCAATAGAGTTGCACCATTTTTGTGCATTTTACAGTTCACACTTAGTGTTACTGACTTTGTGCCAACACAAACATATTTGGTATCAGGCCTTAAAAGAAGGATTTCATTTCGACCAACGTGAAAATGTATGTGGCGAAAAGTGCTCAGCCTCAGACCATCCAAGATTAGGATGAGTTTGTATCTTCATCAGATTTGTAGAAATGTAGCACTGCATCAGTGTATCACTTTGCCCACCAATGGATCCTCTGCGGTGAATGTGTGCCGTCAGAATGAGAGTCCAAACACTGATAAAAACATCACAATAATCCACAAGTAATCACAGCACTCCAGTCCATCAGTTAATGTCTTGTGAATTGAAAAGCTGTGTGTTTGTAATAAATTCATCAAGACGTTTTTAACTTCAAATGGTTGCTTCCAGCTAAAATATAAGTCCTTTTATGAAGCTTTCATGTTCAGATTTAAAAAAAAAAAAACTTAAAAAAGAATTAGTGATATAATAAAGCTGAATTTAAAATCATGTTAAAACAAAAGCAAAACACTTAGTAAAAATAATAAATATTTTATTTGTTTTCGGAGTGTAATGTAATCATAACAGCATGAACGTGTCAAATATGTTTGTGAAGTGAAAAAATATTACCTTAAAATATAAGTTTAATCCTAAATTTCAACTCTTAAACGTCAATAAATCTTTAGGTCAAAGGGGTTTAACTGATCAAAGGGTGAAATGGTATAAAAGTTGTCATATGGTTAGAGGTCACAATGAGTGTATGAATTAATAATATACTAACTGTATGTATCTTTCTACTTAGTAGTCTTGTCCCAATCGATCGACTATCCGAAGTGCATACTAAGGAAGCCTTCTTGTTCAATTTTTTAGATTTGAAAAATACTTACAAAATAACAAAGTATAATTAGTTAAATCATAAAAATGTAAAATTAAAACAAATCAAAATAAAAACACTTACTAAAATATTTAATATTTTATTTGTTTACCTGCATGTAATGTGACCATTAAGCATGATCAGTCAGCATTCGGCATATTGTTCAATTATTGAAATATTAACACTCTCTAGTTATCGGTTGATGAAAAACTTATAATTATTAATTAAACCATAAAAATTTGAAATTACATTGATTTTAAAAATAAAACAAAATAAAACACTTACTTAAATTTTTACTATTAACCAATATCAGAAACTGTGGGTAAAAAGGGTTGATTGAAAAAAGTTGCTCTAGGCATGATGCTCTATTGGTATCGGCCATCAAAACAGAACAATATTGAATACATCATCAAAAGAAGCTCTTTTGTTCATGAAGATTAAAAAATGACATGCAGATGCATCACAGTAGGCTGAAAACCAGCGTACCAGAGTTCAAAATACACTTTCACACCAATAAACTTTGACACCAAACTCTCTATAGTGAATGGACGAGAGAAAATAAGCAAGAATGGGAGTGAATGTGGCGGTGGGCTGGAATGAAAAGGTCCGGGTGAATTCCTACCCACTCTACAGATTTGGCATCGTTCACGGGAGGCTCTCACTGCAAGAGAAACCACAAAAGGCTGGATTTGAGCGTCCGCCAGTGGAACGAGCCAACTATTTCTCATTTGGACCTGACCAGCCGATGACCCTCCTGTTGGAGAGATGGAGCTCTGGAAAAACAAAAGCGCTAGCAACAAACCGAGCAAGAGGAGGGACTGTCTGACGAACATCTGCAGAAACAAAAACAACAATGAACAGTTTATTTTCTTCGAGTTAAAAAAAAAAAATTTTCACTCAGTATTTTCGTCTTGTTTTACTGCACAAATACCACCACTTGAGAATGGCTCAAGATATTAAGTCTTGTTTTCTGAAAAATGCTAAAAAAATTATGAGTTTATGCTTAAAACAAAAAGATTATTTGTCAGTGGGGTAAGGAAAACATCATTCAAAGGGAAATGTTTAAGCATTTTTGAAACCAAGGCTGCATTTAGTTAATCAAAGATACAGTAAAAACTGCAAATAATGTTAAATGTTAATGTTAAATTTTTAAAGTTGAATTTTCAGCATCATTACTCCAGTGTCACACGATCCTTCAGAAATCACTTCAGTTGTTATGCTTGGTGAAACTCACAGAAGAAAGGCGAGAGGATCCAAATGCAGATGAGATTTCAGATGAAGAATTAACAGGAACCAAAACAACAGAAGCCAGTAAAAGAACAAGACTAGACAGAACATGGGCAAACACTGGGGTATAAATACACAGGAGAACAAAGAGGGCTCAATGAGTTGTCATGTATACAAACAGGGAAAGGGGCTGGTGCATTAATTGTCATAGAGACAAACAGGGGTAACCCCAGGAACAAACAAGGCAAGGCAAACAAGGACAGTAACTGAACAAAGGAAGTGAACGGGGAAACAGTAAGAACAGAAACACATTACAAATCAAGAGTCCTAAAACACAAAAACCGGGGAACATGGGCTGGAATTATGACACTATTTGCTGCTCAAGAAACATTTCTTAAAATTATCAATGTTGAAATCAGTTGTGCTACTTAATATTTTTTGTGGGTAATTGATACTTTTATTCAACAAGGATGCATTAATTTGATCAAGTTTCATGTAAAGACATTTATAATGTAACAAAAAAGATTTCTATTTCAAATAATGCTTTTTATTCAACTTTCGTTGCGCAAAGAATCCTGAAAATAAAACGTATCACAGTTTCCACAAGAATATAAAGCAGCATAACAGTTTTCAACATTTATAATAATAATAAATGTTTTTTGAGCACCAGATTAGCATATTAGAATTATTTCTGAATTATCATGTGACACTGAAGACTGCAGTATGATGCTGAATAATTCAGCGTTGGTCTCCAAAATATTACATTTTACAATATATTCAATAAAAACCAGTGATTTTAATTGTACATTATATTGTAATTTTCTGGAACATTTTTTTCGATCAAATAAATCAGCCCCTGGTAAATATAACACACGTCTTTCAAAAACATTAAACAAATTTTGGAATGGTATTGTATGAACTCACTTAATTTAGATACATTTTTCAATAAAACAAGATTTAATATCTTAATTGTCCTTCTCTAATAAACGTATCTTGATTTAATTGGAAACTCGTAATTGGAAACAAGAGAAAAATACTAAGAAAATCTTTTCTGGTTTTTTTTGCAGCAAGATCTTGGGGCCCTTAAGATTGCATCAGAACTTTTTCTCAGACATGCGCAAGTAATCAAACTTAGTCGATTTAATTGATGCATTAAGTTTCAGTTACACCTTTTTACAAGGTTTGGTTGAACTAAGAATCTGACGTTTTCCCTCATGTTTTAGATCTGCTGAATATGCAAAAATGGTTCCATAAATGTCATTCCTTATCTCTCTTTCTTTCTTTCTTTAAGTGCTAAACTTTAACCCCTTTCCTATTACCCACTGTATGTGTGTGTGTGTATGTGTATGTTAATACAGACCGGCTTAATGTTTTAATAGTCATTTACGACTAGTTTAATGTTTTTTATGTAGTTATATAACCTACTTGTATACACAAACACACTTGAAATTGACCGTGTTCATTGTTTACTCAGAACCGTAGTCAATATCATGCCGATTTACTTTAACCACAAACTTATAGAATTATTGTACATTAAGAAGCTTGATTTCCTTTCAACACAGGAAAGTAACGTGTCTTATAGAATTTGCACAAGACGGTTTGCCCTGAGTGGTCAGCTAAATCTCTCCAGTTGATCTAAAATAGAATAGTTCCTTATACAGTTATGGTTTTTTTAATATTCATATTTCCCATGAGCTGATTCGCTACATCCTGTCATTCAACTTTAGTATAGAAGCTACCAAGAAACACTTTGTGTCACATAGAAACCAGAAACATTACTTTTATTCAATGATTTCTTCTCTTCCGGGTCAGTCGATGTAATGTGCAGCAGGGACTGACACGGAAGAGAAGAAATCATTGAATAAAATCTTTTTTTACTTATAAGCAATTTACTCTCCCTATAAAGACCTATGCAAAGCATGCTGGGACCTACAAATTCCCTGCCCATTTGCAGTTAATAATCATGCTGCATTAGCTCATTTTAAGTAAATTGAACAACCAGCCTGCTACAAAGTTCCTCAAACAAAACTCACAGTATCGAAGATGTGATGCCACTAACCTAAAAGACTTTGGCCAATCCAGTCATTAGATTTTCTTTCTCATTATATTAACCTGGCATATTGCAAACATGATTGCGTTTTCACACAAGACGATCTCCAGAAATTGTGTAAATCCAGCCAATCAGATTGCAGGTTGCTTGATTGAGAAAGTAATATCCAGTTTTATGTGCATTATGCATAAGCCGGCTCTGCCAACCACCCACAACACTTTAAAACTGTGTCAGTTCGGTTTGCAGGGCAAGCACCTCTTATATTTCCCTCATAAAATGTACAAATCCATTGCTGTGCCTCAAGTGCTTTTGTTTATCTGAATATTTATTTTCACTTTTCCATTCGGTGTAGTCTTCTTTGCCTCTGAGGATTGTTGCACGAGACTTACAGACATTCTGTACATTTTATATTTACCCTGGCATCCTGTACTGCTTGTTTAATCAGCCAATGTAATTTCTTTCCCCTAATCGTATCTTCTCGGCCGCCATCAGCAGCAACATCGCCTCCGTCTCCAACTGTACTGACACACAAATAGCAAGGTGCTGTTTGTCAGTACTGGCATTCTCATCCGTTTCCCATATTCCCCCTTCTAGTTCAATTCCCATTGGATATGTATCTGTAAATCTGAAACGTCGCCCTCCAATTCCATCACCTCCAGGAGATATTTTTTCCTTATTTCCACCTCAGCATCATCTTATCATGGCTCCTGCTCAGATAAGTCTACAACCTGAAATAATGATTACAACACAGCTGAACATGCTGAACTTGCTGTGCACTTTTGGACTTTTTATCCTTGGAGTGGCAGGCTCATGCGAATAAGGCTAACCGGGTCATGCTAACTGGCAAAAGCTCTTGGCTTCTAACCACTTTTCATAATTCAGCCAATTCCCAATGGATACAATCAAGCCCAGCCTTGTCTATTTTTCTTGTTAAATACAATTTCACTCAAAAATACAGAAGCAAAATGGGTTGAAACAGCGTTTCATTTGATTATAATGATCGCAATTCAGCCAACGGAACACTGGCCTCCAGCAGTTAATGAAACGGCTGCTACAATGCCACAGGTCCTGAAGAGGTGAGTCATCTGTGTGAAGGGTTCAGCTCTTGTTTTTTCAGGTGTGACAGAGGTAATAACAACCTTTTGCTTCATTGTCTTAAAGGTATTAAAGTTCAGACCCTGCTGCTGACCAGTAACACTCACAGCTGGTTCTTCAGTGGTGTTGTTTCATAAAAGCATATTGATTATATAATCAGTACAAAGCAGTGGATGATTTAGATCAGTTACAGATCAGTGAATACACTGAAAATGACTGATGGCTGATGCAGAAAGCAGGTCACCTAGCACAGAATAACAAAATCATTAAACCACTTTTATAATGGATAATCACAACTACCATGTTGTATCAGCATTTTAATAAAGCCACTCAAGCTTTTGAACTCGAGGAATTTAGGCACAATGTAAAGCATAGTAAAATCACTGTAATGCATGTCCTGGAGTGGTTTATTGCTTTTATTAAACAGCAAAAAATAAAAAATAATAAATCCAATTAATTTACTATTAGTTTTACTGCTATCATTTGATCATTTGCATAATTTCAAATTATTAGTAATAATTAATATATAATTGAAAAGTATGAAACCTGCTCTACTGCACATACTAAAACAATATACAATGAACTTCATGTTTACTTAATTAACATTTATGTTTGAGATTATAATTAATCACACAATAATTATATTTTGTGAAGTCTCTGCAAAATTCTAGTCATCAAATAGTGATATGTTGAAATAAATGTATCAAATTGATTCAGACGTCTAACAACTGGCATTCATTCAATTTGATTCTCAAAGAAAAGTTTCTATAGATATGATTTTGATTGTCTCTTTTAAATAAATTAATTAAGGCACACACAAACACACAACACACACACACACAGGAATACAAAAAAATTAACATTTTATACTATATTTAAATATAATTTAAATTGTAATATGTCACAAGTTCAGTTTTTTCGTATTTTGTGAGAATTGGAAATAAAAGCTGTTAAATTGATTTCTCGCAAACATCGTCCCATTTTTGCATCATGGCCCCTCACAGTTTTATAGTAATGACTTTATGAATTTATTCACTGATAAAATAGATAACATCAGAAATAGCAAATGTAGCTTTTTGTTTTATACAGCGTCTAATACTTCAGCTTCATTCATCGCACCCAAAGATAAATTGCAGTGCTTTAAATCTATAGGACAGGAAGAGCTAAATAAAATCACTGCATCTAAACCAACAACATGACTGTTAGATCCTGTACCCACTAAATTAATAAAAGAGTTGTTACCTGTAGCAGAAAAAACGCTTCTCAATATTATTAACTCGTCGTTATCTCAGGTCACGTCCCTAAACCATTCAAGCTGGCGGTTATTAAGCCTCTTATTATGAAACCACAACTAGATCCTAGTGAATTGGCTAATTACAGACCCATCTCAAATTTTCCTTTTATGTCTAAAACTTTAGAAAAAGTTGTATCTGTTCAATTGTGCTCTTTCCTGCAAAAAAATTCTCTATGAAGCATTTCAGTCAGGTTTCAGGCCCCACCAAAGCACAAAAACTGCACTTGTTAAAATTACAAATGACTTGCTTCTTGCATCAGACCAAGGCTGCATCTCATTGCTAGTTTTACTTGATCTTAGTGCTGCATTCGACACTATAGATCATGACATACTCATAAATCAATTACAAAACTATACAGGTATTCAAGAACAGGCTTTAAGATGGTTTAGATCCTACCTGTCCGATTGCTACCACTTTGTTTTTTTAAATGGGGAGTCATCTAAATTATCACAAGTAAAATATGGAGTGCCACAAGGATCTGTCCTAGGTCCTCTGCTATTTTCAATATACATGTAGCCCCTTGGTAATATTATTAAAAAATAAGGGATTAGTTTCCACTATTATGCCGATGATACTCAACTATATATCTCAACAAGACCAAATGAAACTTCTAAATTATCTAAGCTAACAGAGTGTGTTAAAAATGTAAAAGATTGGATGACCAATAATTTTCTCTTATTAAATTCGGATAAGACCGAGATATTACTTATTGGACCAAAAAAACAGTACACAGAATCTCTTGGAGTACAATTTGCAACTAGACGGATGTACGGTTACTTCCTCTACAGTCAAAAATCTGGGTGTTACATTAGATAGCAACTTATCTTTTGAAAATCATATTTCCCATTTTACAAAAACAGCATTCTTCCATCTTAGAAACATTTCCAAGTTACGAAACATGTTACCTGTTTCTGATGCAGAAAACTAGTTCATGTATTCATGACCTCTAGACTTGACTATTGTAATGCACTGCTAGGTGGTTGCCCTGCATCCTCAATAAACAAGCTACAGGTAGTCCAAAATGCAGCGGCTAGAGTCCTTACCAGGTCAAGAAAATATGATCATATTACTCAAATTTTACAGTCTCTGCACTGGCTACCTATTAACTTCCGTATCAGTTACAAAATATTATTACTTACCTATAAGGCCCTTAATAGGTTAGCTCCTGCATATCTAACTAGTCTTCTACCACACTACAATCCATCACGATCCCTAAGGTCGCAAAACTCTGGACTTTGCTTTGAGAATGAAAATAACCCAGTAAAACCAGTTATGCAGTTTGTTTTCAACAAAATAGAACCAGACCTCATCAGACTAAACAGTAAAATCGGCGGAACGGAAATAGAGAGGCATCATGTCAACAGTCATCGGCTGTTCAAGAAATCCACGGAAAACAAACATCGAAGGTCCTGGATCATTTGGCTTGGCTTGGCATCAGTGACATACAGAAAACAGATGATTTCATGACTTACCTGAACATTAGTCCAGATCTGATCTGAGCACTGCTGGTCTCCAGCTACAGCTGTTTGGATGCTGTCTGCAGGTTCTCCAGGCCTGTCAGGTGATTGGGCTTGTGGTCTCTGTGTTCTGAGCATTACAGCTGACAGAGTCGCTTTAAGTCAGCCGACGTTCTAATAAACACACGACAACTCTCCATTTCCGCTGCCTGATTGCTCTGCCAGAGCCAATGTAAAAGACTGTCTGTCATAACAGAGAAACCAAAAAATAATTATATAAATAAATGGGGAGAGTTATTGTGATTACATTCAATCCTCACACAATAGCATTTGTTCTAATGTAACACTGGAAAAATAGCTGTTTACCATTCCTGTAGAGTCACTTCCATTAGGACTAATGTCCGGCGGAGTGCTGCAGTTATTTCAGGATAATTATTTTGAATTCCCGTCTGCAGTAAACCCTTGAATTGATTGGTACACCCACTACAGCATATACCTAGCTGTTCAGATGATTCATAATAGTACACAACACTGGAGCGTGTAATGCCGAGCACAGGAGCACAACTCAAGACTTTCGTATATTTTCTGGCTCAAGAGGAAGGACACATATTTATCTATCAGATGGTGATGCTCATCTCCTGTTCTCACAAAGCAGCAGTGGCCTTCATCTTTCAATGAAGAATTTTCAAAACGAAAATTAACAGCTGCTTTCTTTCTTGCTCTCAGGCAGTGGAGGTAATCTAACAGTCAATGTGGAAGTTTTTTTTTTTTTGTGTTAACTGATTGAAAATTATTTATGGATTTTGTGTGATAGAAAAGTATAGTTTCTGCAAACGCAGCATTTATTGTCTGCAAAAGTACTTTGAGTCTAAGGATCTTGGGAGTATTTTGTGAGTTATTTTAACTTTCGTCACATCTATTATTGAGACATTACTTAATGTTCTTCATGTGAATAGAAAGAAAATGTTTTATTGTAAATGTTTTTAGATCGCATTAAATACCTAACTTTGGGATGAATTTGGTAAATGATATTTCAGCACCAAAAAACAAACAAACAAACAAACAAAAAACTAAAATTATGAACAATCAATTGAATACAAGTTAGTTATATGAATTAAAATTTCAGTGTTAAGTGTTTAAATGAACATAATTAAGACCATGGCTCCAGAGTTGGGCTGCTGATCAGTTGCTATGAATTATCATTATCGTTGAAGTTTCTCATCGGTTTGTTGGTCTGTGGGTGATTTAATGCACAAGACAAGCTGTCCACAAATTTCTCGCTCAAGCAGAAAATATCCTGTTGCTGAAAGATCTCCATTACTTAAAATCACATTGTTTTTGATGCAAAACTAACTTACTTAAAGTGGTCATATGATGTTGCTAAAAAGAACGTTATTTGGGGTATTTGGTGTAATGAAATGTGTTTAAGGTAAAAAAAAAACATTATTTTCCACATACTGTACATTATTGTTTCTCCTCTATGCCCCGCCTTTCTGAAACGCGTCGATTTTTACAAAGCTCATCGGTCTGAAAAGTGAGGTGTGTTGTGATTGACCAGCTATCCAGTGCGTTATGATTGGCCGAATACCTCAAGCGTGAGACGGAAATGTTACGCCCCTATCATACTGTGATGATGCCCTGTCAGCCTGGAGCGATGATTCAAAAATATGAAAACCCATTATAAACGATCCATTCGTTGCATCCAGTGGGGACATAATTATGGATTATAATGACTTATACTATCTTTTTAAGCGTTGCGTTGCATCGCACGCCGTGTAAACATAAAACCATGTCTGCGTTTTTGATCGGAGAAATGACAAACAACCAGCCCTACTCTACACTGCCCAAAAAACTCGCTTTATATAAAATATAAAAACTCTTTAAAATAAAAAACTTACTTACAGTCTTTGAATCAAAACAGCCAGCATTGTAGTCTACTCTAACAGGATCACGAAACGGTCCTCCATAAAATGGAGATAGAGCGAGGAACGGCCGGAGGGCTAGAGTGAGCAGAGGCAGTGGATTCGACGAAGGAGCATCCAGAGGGCTTGCGGCAACCACATGTGACGACCCAGGGCTGGACTCCGCTTTGTCCCGGTGAAAGCCGATCTGGAAATCCATCAGCGCAAAGTGGTCGGATTTCTCAGCAACCAGCACGAACTAGCTCCAGGCATGACAAGCAGATGATCGCCTCTTTTGGAAGACAAAACAAAGTAGTTTAGCTTTCACAACAAAACACACAGCGCCTTCACGACATGGCGGCGGCAACAACAATACAACAGCGAGAATAAAAGTTACGCCTTCTTTCTTTGAGTGAACATTTCGGCGGTGTTATGCAAATCTTCCCACATAGTAATGTAGGCATGTGGGGGCGTGTTAGAACGAGCCGTTTTAGGTAGGCGTGGCTGACTCTTAACTTTTATAAAGAAGATCTCTTTGGATTTGAGACTTTAGTCTTTGCAACTTTACAGATCTTCTTTATGCACCAAGAGCTTGTAACACTCCAAAGAGAAAGGAAAAATTGAAATCGCATCATATGACCCCTTTAATAAAGACGCTACTTTTTACACACACATACATTTTCACAATTTAAACTGTACTAAAACATGCCAGCCCAGAGTTACAGTTGTGTTTTTCTGCACATTCATCTGTTTGAAACATTTGTTTACTTTACAAATTTTATCGTGCATTGTTTTATGCCATTTAAATATGGTTCTTTTTGTTATTTGCAAAAAGTTATTTAACTTCTTAGTAAGAGGACAACACTGAAGTTCATAGTTTTAACTTGTTTTTGTAATATACAGTGGAGATCAAAATTAGAGTACAACCTATGATTTCCTCAATATCAAGGTGGGGGGGGGGCTCATCTTAGTCCTATTTGAATTTATCCTAACAGGAGCATATTTTATGAGTTTAATATATTGTGAAGCACAGTATAACAAAAATAAATGAGATATGGACTATCTTCTCCTTTTTTCGTTGGAAAAAAAAAAACACTGATCAAAATTAGAGAACACTTTCAGATACATCCCAGTTATTGTTATTAATCTGGATCTTTGTGCTAATTTCTTTAGTTATCTGACAAACACTATTTAACTGTCAGTTTAACTTTACAATTTTCACTGACTTTGCAAGATTGTGAGCTGTTCTAAAGTTGTTCTAGCAACCATAGTGAGAGAAGTTGGTCGTCCTAAATCTGTGATTTCTAGAATATTGCATCTTTACACTGTCACTAACTCATTCAAGTCCCCCAGAAATGCACAAGAGGACAGGATAATGCAGAGAATCTCAATGGAGAGTCGGTTCAAAACTGCAGCTGGAATTGCTCACCAGTTCAGCACTGAACAGGGTAAGGAATTTTTCCAATAAGTGTCTCAACGTTTAAGAGAATTTGGAATGAAAGCCCACTCTGCAGTGACCAAACCGCTCATCAGTGGAAAAAATCAAAAGGTTAAACTAACCTTTGCTGAGGAGTATGTTGTGTGGACAGAGGAGAACTGGTCCAAAACTCCTTGGTGACAAAATTAGCGTGAGAGACTAGTGATGGCCTGCGGCCGCAGATGTGCAGAAGTCATTCAAAGCAAGGCCCAGGTAGCCAAAATGGTTTGGCCCGATTATGGCCCAGATCCGGCAGGCCGGAATAAATAACTCGGCCTGGCTGTGGTTGCCAGACTCGGCATGGACATGGGATGAATGACGCCCCAGAATCGGCCCAAATACACTGGCTCGAGTCCGGCTGCCATAACTGCCAGCATTGGGCCACAATCATGCCGACAAGAATTGAAACACTTAGCCAGTACTGACCTGAGTCTGGGTACTGAAACTGAGCCAACACCACTGGCATTGGGGCACAATCACACCAACGGGAAATGAAACACTTAGCCAGTACTGGCCCAAGTCTGGGTAATGAAACTGAGCCGACATCACCGGCATTGAGCCACAATCACACCAATCAAAATGGTACACTTAGACGGCACTGAAACTGAGCCGACACTGGGTCACAATCATCCCGACAACTAGCCGGTACTAGTCTTGTTCGCTAAATTAAAAACAAATTATATATATATATATATATTTACACTTACTTGTACAGAATTTCTAAAATATGTATATTAAAGACTCCTTCCAGTTTTTATGTAAAACCAGAGCTTTTGTTTTTCCACAAAATGACATTGTTACCTTAAAATCCTTAAGGTGGCATCTACTTCCAACTCAAATAAAATATATATTTTACATTGTCCTTGTTAAGCCTGCATGTACTTATGCAGGTCAACTAAATATATCACCTTTACAAAGATTAAGGGTTTGGCCCTTACATTATTTCTTTTCATTGCATCTCCACCTACTACCCCATGAATTACTCCATAACATCCATATGTGCTCCTTTTCCCCAAGTATAAAAAAGACACAATGAAAATATGAGTGATATTAGAATTTATTTGAAAAAAAAAGCTTCCTCAATAAGCGTACCCTAAAAGAGGGACAGATTGAGAGACAAAAAGTGGAACAGACAATGACACGTATGGTTATTCAGACAATCTCAGACTGATAACATGAATGGTAACTCTGGTAAATGTTAACATTTGGAACATACCTTTGGAAGAATGTGTTTGCATTTGGGCCCACTCTTTTCTTCCCCCATCTCTGTCCAAAGTGAGCAGCAGCCATCTTTTGATGAACTTTTCAATCTCTCCATCTGATGCACTGCCAGTACTTGCATTTCTTTGCACTGACTGAAAAAATAAGAGATCAGCCGCAATACTACAGTCCAGTGGTGTCAAACTCCATTCCTGGAGGGCCGCAACTCTGCAGAGTTTAGCTCCAACCAGCTCCAACTCACACCTGCTTGGAGGTTTCTAGTAATCTGAAAAAAAAAAGACTTGATTAGCTGGATCAGGTGTGCTTGACGATGGTTGGAGCTAAACTCTAGCAGCTAGAGTCTAGCACGATGTCAGCAAACTCACAATTATAGCTTCATCATAAATAAACATTACTTTGATATTATATGTGTAGAACGGTTTATTAAAATGATATTATATGTTAGATTATCAAATGTTGACTCACCAAGGTAGCAAGTTCTTCTGGTCTTCTGGCAATTAGCAGCACAAAAAAAAACCTGTCTGGTTTTGTCATTAGATGTCAAAGCTAGTGCTCATGTCTTGAAACTCATAGCAAAAATAATGTTAAAGTTCCCTTAACCACTTTAAGCTTTTCATTATATTAATTAAATCATTAATTTCCAAATGCAGTTAAAGAAAAAAGAGAATGTGGATAAAATGAAAAAAATATAACGGAATTAAAATATTAATAGGAAATAAAATTTAAAAAATACACTAAAAATAACATAACATTGGCAGGTAAAAGATATTATGTTTAAGTTTAAGTGTCACTGCTACATACTATTTACTACATTGTAAATGGAGACCTACCCCCAGCACTCAACCTAAACTGGTCCGAGTATGCATGCCCATATCTCAGTCAAAATCAGACCAACCCTTATGGTCCATAATCGGGCCGAATGTTGCTAAACGCGCCGTGTCTCAGTGAAAATCGGGGCAGATCTGCACATCCAAAGCCTAGCCAAATCTGGCAATTACTGGGCCAGAGCTGGCTTACTTTCGGTGAACCGCTGCCAGAACACAGCCAAGTGAGCCAACACTCAGCCGCAATTGGTCCGATTGCGCTGGCTACCTGGGGGGCCTCTACTCTTCCTACTAATTTTTGACTGCTGTAACCTTCAGAAATTTTTCTTGTAATCTCTCTTCGTGCTACAGTCATTGCTGTTCTCAAAATTGGATCACTGTTTTTCCACAAAATAAAGAGTTTTTGTTGAAGTGCCTTGTTTTTTTTCTAAAACACTGTTCTATAAGCATAGTATAGCCACAACTAAAATTCCTTCAAATTTTGGACAGTGAAGATTACATTTCTGCGAAAAATCAAGTGTTCATAAATTGTTCTCTAATTTTGATCTTGACCATAATTCTATAATTTGATAAAAGTTTTAGCAATTATCATGATATGAAATTATCATGAGCTACAAAATATCAACATACATGCCTAAGGAGAAACAGATCAGCATTTGCTATCATATTGGTTGTCATAGTAATGATTCACCATGTCCAAGACTTTAGCAATGGATGTTCCGCCATTTTTTTTTCACAATGGCAGTATCATATTGTTGTAGCAAATTAGCTCAAAGGGGAAATGTATATAAATAATTACAGTTAATTATGATTAATTACAATTATTTATATCAGCTGCCAGTAGTAACTGTAGCAGAATTAAATTGCCATCAACCAATCTGTTCGTCCAGCGAACATTCCGTGTACGTTCATATCAACTCTAGGAAAGAAATATTTCCGTGGCCACAGAAAATACTTTCATACAGTATTAATGCATTAGAGCACGTAGTAAGGATCAAAATCGAAAAGGCACATTAATTTGCAAGGCAGAATCAGAAACTCGTGTAATTTGTGCACAAGAGTTTTATTAACTAAACACTAACACAAACTAGTCTAACAAACAAACAAACATACATACAAACAATCACTCATACATGGGAAAGGGCAAACTAGGCTTGATGGATGAAGCCATCAGGAAAAAGCAGAGAAGGAAGCTATGAAAAGAGTCAGTTAACCACCTGTATGAAACCATCAGCACCGTTTTAGAACGGGGTCTACAGCTTATACTAAACCTCTGTTTCATTTAATTAAATGTACGATACTTGCATTGCCTTGGTCGTTGAATGAGTGTCCGCATGCAGTCTCGGATGAAAGTCTTGATGGTTTGGAGGTTCTGTGGTGTAGGAGTCGCGATCACCTTCTTCTGGGTTTGAAGAGTAATGAACTCCAAAGATGTTCTGACTCGATGGTGATTGGGAGTTTCTTCCCAGTGGAAAGTTAAAAAGAGCTAAGAGAGACATCAGCTGAGATCCTAGAATCTTTGGTGAATGGAAAGTCAAGGCCGAGGCCTGGTGCAGACTTAAGAGTTGCAGAAGCGTTCTAGCTCACATCCTCATCTTCTCAGAATCTAACAGAACCGCAGACTGACTGGCTATGTGTTGGAGCCCACCGGGCACGCCCGCACCGGCTCAGGCTCTCCACATGGGCCGCAATCAGAAGGTTTTAGCAGAAGACTTTGCAGAAGTGTTACGTTATGATGTTTTTTTGTGTTTCTATAATAATCTTTTTTTTTTTTAACTCTTCTTTTCTTTTTTTTTTTTTGTGTTCTGTGGATGTTTTCTGTCTGAGTGTCAGAGCGCTGCTGATTGATAGGGGTGCTGCCGTCTATCAGCGGTAATTGGTGTGATCAGCTAGAAGTCCTTTTAAAACACCACTTCCGCTCTTCAGAAGTCGGCGGTGCGACTTCGGGCCGGTCGCACTGGTCCAGACTCCCTGTTAGCCGCCAGACCAAGATGTGTTGTTAGTGTTTCTTTTGATTGTTTGGTTATTTTGAAATGTGGTAGTAATGTAGGAGAGACCTGCCCTTTTGTTTAAATCTCATTTCTACTATGTTTTTTCGGTTAAGAGTAGATAGGTTAGGTTTATTGTATTTATCTTATCTTTCTTTGTGACAGGTTATTTATATTGTTTTATTTTATTATATTGGTTTTGTTTGTTATTTTGGGCCTTGGGTCTCTCTGACGAAAAAATACCGCTTTATTATTCATATCTAGTTATTTTAATAATTCGTCACTTAGACAAATTATTTCTGCTTTTGATATTTCCTTGTTTGGACCGTGGTCCCTTAATGAATTCTATCAATTGGTGGCTGCATTTTCCTTGGTCATGTACAATAAAGCTACCTTATACTTTGTGTTTTCTTTGGTTGTATTTTTGGGCTGGCGGCCTGCTGGAAGCCTTTTGTTCCTTCCCTTTTTATTCATTTATTGCGTCTTACCCCTAGCGGACGTAATAAAATGGGGGCTCGTCCGTTTCATCTAATTCGTTCGTAAGTAAGATTTGCCTTGCTGGTGAGTAGTTTTTTTTTTTTTGTCTGATTGGCGGTTTTTACTTGTGAAAGGGGTAGTGTAATAATGGAGTTTAGTATCGAGGCTTTTAAACAATCTCCTACTGTTGAGGCTTTTAAACAATCTCCTACTGCTTTACATGCATGCCGTAAATCTGACTTAATTCTTATTGCAGATTATTATGATATATCTATACCTAAAGTGGCGATCAAACAGGCAGTAAGAGATGTGGTGCAGGATAATTTGGTGTTGGCAGGGGTTTTAAAAATAGAACCGGAGTTGCGGGATGTCGATGCTGTTTCTCTGATGGATGGAGCAGAGGCTTCGGGTCAACTTCCGACGGCAGATCCAAATCTATTGATGGGTCTAAACACAGAAGATCTGAAATTGGCTATCAGACTTAAAGAGCTTGATTTAAAAGTTAAGCTGCAAGAACATGATACACAACTTCTACGTGTCAGGCAGTGTGAACTCGAGGCTCACCGTATTTCGGCTAGGCCGGTGAGTGGATCACAAACCCCTATAGCGTCTGTACCCAATGTTTCTCCCAGTGTTCCTCCTGCTGTTTCCCCTGTTCCACATCCCCCAAGTATGGGTGAGGTTGATATCAGCAGGCAGATTCGTTTAGTCCCTCCTTTTAGGGAAGCGGAGATTGATTCGTACTTCAGTGCATTTGAGCGTATAGCTGTCGCTCTGCATTGGCCAAGAGAGATTTGGTCACTCTTGTTGTAGTGCAGACTGACTGGTAAAGCTCAAGAAGTTTGTGTGGCTTTGTCCGTCAAGGAGAGTTTAGATTATGATATTTTGAAAGCCTCGGTTCTTAGGGCATACGAGCTTGTTCCCGAAGCTTATCGGCAAAAATTCCGTGGTCATTTAAAAGCCGCCAACCAGACTTTTGAGTTCGCCCGTGAAAAGGGAACTCTTTTTGATAAATGGTGTCAGTCCAGCAAGGTAAATGATTTTGAGCAACTTCGTGAGCTTGTGTTATTGGAGGATTTTAAAGACACGTTATCAGATCGGATTGTCGTACATTTGAATGAGCAAAAAGTAAAGACGCTTGTGCAAGCAGCTGTTTCAGCTGATGAATTTGTATTGACTCACAAAAATGCTTTCGTTTCGTCTGTGCGTCGTGAATCTTCCCAATCTGGGGCTGAAAAGAATTGGGAAAACTGTAAAAACTACTATACCGAATCAGGGCGAATCACGTGAATGTTTTTATTGCCATGAGGCTGGCCACCTCATTGCTGGTTGTCCAGTTTTGAAAAAGAAAAGTCAGTCCCCGAAACGTCAGGTGCCGAAGGGGGTGGGATTTGTTTGCGTTACGAGTCGTCTGGTTGATTTTGATGAGCAAAGAATTGATTCCGGGTATGATCCGTTTGTTTTTGACCGGGTGGGTTTTCTTATGGGACAGGAGAGAGACAAAGTTCCCATTCGCATTCTCCGAGATACTGGGTCGGCCCAATCCTTTGTGCTTGGCAGTATTTTACCGTTTACTAGGGATTCATACTGTGGTTCTGATGCGCTGGTTCAAGGAATCGAATTAGGAATAGTCAGAGTTCCTTTACATTTTATAAACATTCAATCTGACCTAGTTTCCGGTCTCGTTAAGATCGCTGTTCGTTCACAACTGCCTATTAAAGGAGTTGATTTGATTCTTGGTAATGACCTTGCCGGTGGAAAGGTATTGCCGTTCCCTGAAGTAGTTGAGGATCCGCTTTCTGAACCACGAAATGTTGTAGACCTGGCTTCGAACCTAACTTCCATATTTCCTGTATGCGTGATTACGCGAGCGCAGTCACGTAAATATAGTGACGTGATTGAACTTTCAGACAGTTTTCTGGCTTCCTCTGACGGCGCTGACGTTTGCCAGGAGCTTTCTGTGGAGATGGAACATAAGCACCCTGAGTCGCTGTCTACTGTACCTGGTGCTGAAATTGATCTGTCTTCAACTATTGATAGGGTCACTTTAGTGAACGCGCAGAGACATGATAATTCACTGGCTCGCTGCAGAGCTACCGTTGTGAAAAAGGAGGACGTGTTTAAACAACCTATTGTTTATTTTTGGGACGACGGGTTGCTGATGCGGAAAAGAACGCCAGCGGTTTCTGAATGTGAAGCTGATGCAGTTTATCAGATAGTCGTGCCCATACAATTTCGTTCTCATGTGTTGATGTTAGCTCACGATCACAGTTTTTCGGGTCACTTGGGCATTACAAAAACATACCATCGCATTTTACGGCATTTTTTTGGCCTGGGTTGAGATCCGATGTTGTGAAATATTGCCGGTCATGCCATACCTGCCAGATTGTGGGCAAGCCAAATCAGTCGATTGCTCCAGCGCCTCTTTGCCCCATTCCTGTTGTTGGTGAGCCGTTCGAGCGGGTGATATTAGACTGTGTTGGTCCTTTGCCACGGACTAAGTCCGGACATAAGTTCATATTAACTATGATGTGCTCTAACACCCGTTTCCCGGAAGCTGTGCCTTTACGCACTATAAAAACTAAGGGAATTCTGCGAGCTTTAACGAAGTTCTTCTCTACCTTTGGTTTACCAAAGGTGGTGCAGACCGACCAGGGCACAAATTTTATGTCTCGGTTATTCAAACAAGTGATATCACAACTCCATATAAAACATGAAGTCTCTAGTGCGTACCATCCAGAATCACAGGGTGCATTGGAACGGTTTCACCAAACCTTAAAGTCAATGTTGCGTACCTTTTGTGCTCAGTCAGAAAGAGAGTGGGATGAAGGTTTACCCCTATTATTGTTTGCTGTGCGTGAGACTCAGCAAGAATCGCTTGGCTTTAGTCCTGCCGAATTAGTTTTCGGCCACACTGTGAGAGGTCCGCTGAAATTATTGAAAGAAAAAATGATGGGTTGTAAATCCAATGATGCCACCAATATCTTGGATTATGTTAGTTCATTTCGGGAGCGTTTGCATCACGTGTGTGAATTAGCTCGTGCCTCTATGGCGTCTGTTCAGGTAAAAATGAAGACCCGATTTGACAAAAAAGCAGTTTCGCGTTCTTTTAATCAGGGCGATATGGTCTTGGTTTTGTTACCTGTCCCTGGGTCAGCCTTACAGGCGAAATTTTCTGGTCCGTATGTGATTGATGCTAAACTTAGTGAAACTGATTATGTAATCCGTACACCTGACCGTAAAAGGAAAACTCGCGTTTGTCACATAAACATGTTGAAGTTTTATGTTTCACGTGACAACGGAATGAAATGTCCTGTCGCCCCAGTTGCACCTGTATCCGTTATATCTGTACCTGCTCCTGATTGTCCTGATACAGATGGATTGACTATACGAAGTGTTTCTGTTACTGGTGCCCATTTACAAAACTCTGAGATTATTAGAGATTTGACCTCTCATTCGTCATATCTGTCCTAAATCCCCCGAGCAGATATTTGTCAGTTAATCCAGACATATTTAACTTTGTTCTCCGATGTACCATCTAGAACGACTGCAGTGTACCATGACATTGATGTGGGAGACCATCCACCAATTAAGCAGCATGCTTATAGGGTGAACCCGACTAAGCGCCAGGTAATGCAGGATGAGGTGAAATACCTGCTCGAAAATGGGTTGGCTGTTCCGAGCTCCAGCGCTTGGAGTTCCCCCTGTCTTATCGTTCCGAAAAGTGATGGTACTGCCCGTTTTTGCACCGATTATAGAAAAGTCAATGCGACTACGAAGCCGGATTCCTTTCCTTTACCTCGTATGGAGGATTGTGTAGACCGGGTGGGGTCAGCTACCTTTGTTTCGAAGCTGGATTTACTCAAGGGCTACTGGCAGGTGCCCTTGACTCCTCGCGCAGCCGAAGTTTCAGCTTTTGTTACACCTGATAACCTGCTACAGTACACCGTTATGGCGTTCGGATTGCGAAACGCTCTGGCCATGTTTCAGCGTCTGATGAATAAGGTGTTGACAGGCATTCCTAATTGTGACGCGTATATAGACGACATTGTGGTGTACTCTTCTGATTGGAATGAACATCTAAAAACCCTTCGGATGGTTTTTGACCGTCTGCAAGCCTTTACTTTGACTCTAAATCTCGCGAAATACGAGTTTGGAAGGGCTACAGTAACGTATTTGGGCAAGCAGGTCGGCCAGGGTGAAGTTCGTCCTATTGCTGCTAAAGTGCAGGCTATTGTACAGTTCCCTGCCCCGAATACTAAGCGACAGCTGAGACGTTTTCTCGGTATGGCAGGATATTATCGGGGATTCTGTAAAAACTTTTCTGATGTGGTGTTACCTCTGACCAATCTGCTTTGTCAAAACCGAGATTATGTGTGGTCTGATGAATGTCAGATAGCCTTTGAGTCTGTCAAATCATTATTGTGCAGCACGCCGGTACTCTCTGCTCCTGACTTCTCGACGTCGTTCAAGCTGGACGTGGATGCTAGCGCTACTGGCGCTGGTGCTGTTCTCCTGCAGGAAGATGCGCATGGAGTTGATCATCCTCTGTGCTATTTTTCGAGGAAGTTTTTGAAGCACCAGTTGAATTACAGCACAATCAAGAAGGAAGCGTTGGCGTTACTGCTTGCGTTACAGTATTTTGAGGTGTATGTGGGGTCAAGTCCATTACCTCTTGTGGTATTTACAGATCATAACCCTTCGGTTTTTCTCTCCCGCATGCGTAACTCCAATCAACGTATAATGCGCTGGGCATTAATTACACAGGAGTTTAACTTGGAAATCCACTATAAGAAAGGAAAAGACAACGTTTTGGCCGATCCTTTGTCTCGTGCGGTTTAACATAAGTAATCAACGATGCGTTGATTTTTAGCAGTGGGGGTGTTACGTTATGATGTTTGTGTTTCTATAATATTTGTGTTTTGTTGGATGTTTTCTGTCTGAGTTTCAGATCGCTGTTGATTTACTAGTAGTGCTGCCGTCTATCAGCTGTAATTGGTGTGATCAGCTGGCAGTCCTTTTTAAAACGCCACTTCCGCTCTTCAGAGGCGGCGGTGCGACTTCGGGCCGGTCGCACTGGTCCAGACTCCCTGTTAGCCCCCAGACCAAGATGTGTTGTTAGTGTTTCTTTTGATGTTTTCGTTATTGGTTTGTAACATGCCGTTGAACGTATGGTGATTTGAGTTATTATTGATTATTTTTTTATAATATTATTAATGAACCGTCTTGTTGTTATATCTAATTTTTGCTCAGACTCGGCTCAGAGAACACAGAGATGATAACAAATAAGTAAAGCTAACGTCAGCAGCCATGGCACTGGACGAGCAATCGTTATTATAATCCAAATGGGCAAACAGTCTAAATTATTATGCATGTTAACTCGATACAAAAAAATGCAAAACTGCAAAGTCACACTTGTCATCCGTCACCGTGACAGCAAGTGAACTTTTGAAACTGGAATAATGAGTGGATAACGCATTTCAATTGGCAAGAGAGGATTAACATGGATGGAACTTTCTTGGCAAGGAGGATTGTGTGCATCACAGTAAGGCACAAGGGAGAAAGCTTCTTACATTAGGTAAGACAAAAAGTTTAATTTTCGCAACTTGTTTATCGACTTGTTAATAGCACTTTGCTGTGGAATATGTGCCGATCGGGTCCAGTCGGGTCTGTGTCTTCCCGGCCGGGTTCGGGTCCATCTTTCAAATAATTGACGGTCCGCGTCGGTTCAGTCTAGCATACTTTACGAATTTTTGGACCCGTGTAGACCTCTAATATCAGCATTGGTTGCCATGGAACCAGAGGCCTGTTCTACCTTTCTGAGGTGTTAGATTTCGGGGGAAGGGTCCATAGACCCTCATAGTTGGTTTGTTGACTGAGGACTGTTACAGAGTATTTGTTAAATATAACTAAAAAAAGTGTTTGTCTGATTGGTCCAGACGCTACATTGTAGACAACAACAAAAATGCAATGTGTTCATTTTTTTCCCCTTTCCCATGCCCCCCTCCCCCCCCCCCTTTCCCCCTTCTCCCTTTTTTCACCCCCCCCTCCCCCCTCCCCTGCTGCAAGCATGTTTTAACAAAGTCTTCTTATCAAAATACTTGACGTAGCATCCAGTTGTGCAAGAAATAATGAAAAACACATCAAATCAGATCTGATTCTTTAGGCTGAGATGAATTAATAAAAATTTATAAGATTTCAAATCAGCTACAAATGGTGGTTTGGATTGGACTTTGAAAATGGGATTTTGAGAGGTTATTTTCCTGTTCAAAAGTCAGATTTATTTTTTATGTGCCTTGCAATGAAACTAAAAGCTGCAATGAAACTGGCAAGCCATAGATGAAAATGTGTTAAAGAACAATTTAGCAGAAATGAGACACTGAGACACTGTCATTAAAGAGTCTTAATAAGCTTGTACACAATTATCAACTTCAGAAACATCATGACACATACAAAACTTATGCATCAAAGAATTTGGTCATTAGAATTAGCAAAAGGTAATAAAACAGAAAAACCTTCCGTTCATCATCAAATGAGACACTATTAGACAGACTAGAGTGGAGTTGAGTGTGGGAGATAAAGGGCTGCCTCTCCAGCTGCACAGCAGGTGTAATGTGACAGACAACTGATTAATGATGCGTAGTTTATTTCGGTGTCCATTAGCTCGGAGGAGAGCAGAAGGTTCAGCCTCTCGTTGTGGGGTGCTGAGACGCCAGAGTGCAGGAAAGAAACACAACTGTGTTAGAAGAACCTGTGTGGCTTTTCACTGGCCTCTGCACCCCTAGGGTATCTTCCTTCACCTCATCAAACACCTTTGGCCCCCTGTGGATGGCCACTCATCCAGTGCTGCCAACTAATTTTCTGGGGAAGTTGGTAAAGGCAGATCAACTTGTTGCTAAAAGTTGCTAAATGACGTTGTGATGTCATTGCATAACTATGACACAAAACATTTTTATGTAGAATACACAATGAGATTACTCAAATCTCAGCAAAAAAAAAAGTAGTTATTTTTTCATAAACATATTATAAAAAAATTTTTAAATTTGTAAAAGTAACATAAGTAGCACATCTTTATGATCACATTTTTTTACAACATTGAATTATTGAACAGTTACACATTTTATGTATTTGATGTATATAACAGTCAGCCTAGACTGTTAGACTTTCTTTGCTTCAAATTGACAAAAGATGAGTGCAGTGTTGACAACTTAGCAATTTTATTGCTAGATTTAGCAACTTTTCAGACTACCCTAGCAACTTTTTTTTTTAAAAAGCACAAAGCAACAAATTTAGCTATTTTTAAAAAGCACACAGAAGTCTTAGTGGCAATTATGTAGTGGTGGCCGATATGACCAAAATATAAATTTTATTTCACTGTAGGAAAGTCTTTTCCTTTAGATTAACTTTCATATTTTACCACTAGGGATATCTTACTGATACCTATACACCTTCCCATTAAGACACTGTGCTTTATACACAACATGTGCTGGGTCAAGGTGAGCATCCGAACTTTCAAGTTGTGTGCGTCACATGCAGAAAAGTACGTTTATTTTGCATTCTCTAGCAGAAACATGCATGTTAATAATGTTGATGTTATTGTGATGATGTTATGTTAAAGGGGTCATATGATGCGATTAAAATTTTTCCTGTCTCTTTGAAGTGTTGCAAGCTTTTGGTGCATGAAGAAGATCTGTAAAGTTGCATAGACTAAAGTTTCAAATCCAAAGATATATTCTTTATTAAAGTTAAGAGTCAACCACACCTACCTAAAACGGCTCGTTCTAACACGCCCCCACATGTCTACGTCACGATGTGGGAAGATTTGCATAACACCATCCAAATGTTCACGCAAAGAAAGGAGGCGTAACTTTTATTCTCGCTGTAGTATTGTTGCTGCCGCCATGTCGTGAAGATGCTGTGTGTTTCGTTGTGAAAACGAAACAACTTTGTTTGGCCTTCCAAATAAGAACGATATCCACTTTGTCATGCCTAGAGCTGATCCGTGATGGTCGCTGAGGAAATACATCAACTTTCGCGCTGTGGATCGCCGGATCGGCTTTCACCGTGGATGAAGTGGAGTCCAGCCCGGGGTCGTCACATGTGGTTGCCGCAAGCATGCCGTCGAATCCGCTGGCCACGCCGTTCTCCAGCCCGCCGGCCTCCCTACTCCTCCGGTTTACGCTGTGTGTTTCGTTGTGAAAGTGAAACTACTTTGTTTGTCCTTACAAAAGAGGACGATACTAGATCAGTGGGTAGTTGTTTCACACTGTTCCAGAACAGTTCAACCCAAATATTCATGTGTGCAGCGCATTTTATGGAGGACTGTTTATTGATCTTGGTAGAGTAGACTACAATGCCGGCTTTTTCTGACTCACAGACTGTAAGTACGTTCCCATATTTAAAATTTTGCAACTGATGATGCAAACGGGAGTTTTGAGCAGTGTAGAGTAGCGCTTGTTATTTGTAATTTCTCCAATCACAAAAGCAGACGTGGTTTTATGTTTACGCGGTGCGATTCAACGCAACGCTTAAAAAGACAGTATGCCAACAAGCCTCGTTTATAAGTGTTTTAATGTTTTTGGTCTCGTCACCTGGCCAGACAGGGCATCACATTATGGTAGGGGCGTAACATTTCCGTCTCATGCGTGAGGTATTCGGCCAATCACAATGCACTGTATAGTTGGCCAATCAGAGCACACCTCGCTTTTCAGACCGATGAGCTTTGTAAAAATGACGTGTTTCAGAAAGGCGGGGCATAGAGGAGAAACAGTAATGTACAATATGTGGAAAATAATGTTTTTTTTTTTACCTTAAACCACATAAACACATTTCATTACAGCAAATAGACAAAATAATGTTCTTTGTAGCAACATCATATGACCCCTTTAATCTTGTAAGCGCATATTTGCACAGTATTATGTTATTTGTTATTCTATGTTGGAAAGCTAACATGCTAGTTTCACGTGCAATAGTGCGTTGTTATTTAATATAAATCTTGATCTGGTTGCCATTTTAAGATAGTTTGAGATGCTACACTAGCATAATTGTGAATTTGTAAGTGAATTTCAGACCATTGATGATTATTTATCTGTTTATGTTCAGAATGTAAATGTTTAACATCTGTAGTAAGTTAATAGAAAGACTGTAATATTCTTTATATCTAATTTCCACAATTTTCCTCTAGGGGTTTCAAGGCATTTTATTTATTTATTTGTTGGTTGATTTGTTGTTGTTTTTTTTTATCTGTTTGTTTTAAGGTAAACCAAGGTGACTTTATGGCATCAGTGTGACAATATGTTTTAATTTTTTAGTTGTTTATTTTTTAATGGAGATCTACTCTAATCTCTTTTACATGGTATTGCAGGAAAAAAAAGCTGTACAACAAATAAGATTTGTGCTTTTGGTCACATGCACAGAGCCGCAGTTACTACATATAACTATGACTTGGTTGAGCGCACAAACACACTACTTTGATGAGTGACAGTGAATCCACAGAGGAAAAATCTGGAACTCTTGTTTTTGGTGTAGTTCGATAAAAGACCATATAGCGAACTCAAAAATCTGAATGACTATTTGAAAACATACTGTTTGATTTCCTTTCTTCTCTCTGACAAACAGGTGTCAGAAACTGAAAGTTGTGGAGCTCTTTGTGTGTATTTCTGCTTTTCTATAACATAATGAGTTTGCCTTTGTATTCAGCCATCTGCTGTTTGTTATAGATTGGGCAGAATAGACAAAGCACATACAAAAATCAGACCGAATCTGAACAGGATTTTAGAACCCAGAAATGGATCAGTGACATCAATCTATAGGTTTACTGTGTGTACATGAACAATCAAAAAACAAAACAGTGCAGATAAACTGCAAGAACGTGTCCTGTGTGAACTGTCATGTACCTTATTCTTCTATTTTCAAATAAAACCTGTGTCTAAGAGTCTGTGTCAGAGTTTGGCCTGTTTTTGGTTGATATGAATACAGCTGACGTCCAACAGGTCCACACCAAAAGTGCCCCTGAAACAGCACTGTCCAATAACAAAGAGAGTTCCTGCTTCATGATATCAAAAAGGCTGGGACTCAGAAGCTGAAACATAATCTTGTTTTCTTTTTGATTTACAAGATATATGTAAATCAGCGGGAATCAGTGGCATCTCATCACCTACTGTCTGTCTTCATTAAAGTCTACAAAAACCTTTTGGGGTTTTCAGTTGAAGCTCACTATGATTCAGCGAGTTCATTGATACAAATCTGCGCTCATTATACCTTTGCTAGCACATCTGTCACACATGTCCGCACGCCTTCCTCAGGCTCATGAACAGCTGGAAACAACTGTGAATCAAAGCTGAGCAGACTCCAGTGCTTAGTCATACGTCCTTGACTTAAGAGAGTGTGGCCCGTCTTGTCAGTTTGACTGTAGATTGAAGCAGGTAACCTGTGGCTTTGAATATAAATTTAGTCATCGTTGCCAGTTCTGTTTAAACAGTAAAAAAAACAGAGGCACAGATGCTCATGGTTGCCTGTGTACTGCACTGAGTGCACTACTTGCATTTTTAAATTGTAAGTCAAGAGCTGTATTTTGAAATCTGGTAAGCTGCCTCCATGGGCATCCCAGACACGCCACAGACACTCTTTTATGATGCATTATTTTGCTTTGACAACAATTTGACAACATATGTGTGTGTGTGTAAGATGCTGTGTCAATTTAAAATATGTTCATCTTGGAGATGTCTTTGTAATAAATAAAAATCCTAAACACTTGTATGAGGCAAATTTATGTAAACATAGTCCGTGAAAAGCACAATATGCAAGTTTTCGCTGCTAGAGGTCACATGTTCGAAACAATAACTAAGGCGAAGCTTGATGACGCTATAAAGAGGGGTGGAACTATGGGAGGCGTCGTTTTCATTATTAAAGGGTTAGTTCACCAAAAAATTTAAATTAACCCATAAATTACTCACCCTCAAGTTATCCTAGGTGTATATGACTTTCTTCTTTCAGACAAATCCAGTCGAAGTTATATTAAAAATTGTCTTTGCTCTTTCAAGCCGTTTCATGGCACTCAGCAGGTGTTGCATGCATCAGTCCAAAAGCACTTAATTAAAATGTGCCCATCCATAAAAAAAGTGTCTCACACGGCTTCGGGGGGTGAACAAAGGCCTACTGTAGCGAATCGATGCGTTTTTGTAAGAAAAATATCCATATTCAAAACGTAATAATCACTTTAATGTAGCTTGTGCTCACTGTTGTACACTGGAAGCAGTTCCGGGCGGATGACATATGGAGGTCGGCTTTGCGCATGCGCCGCTCAGAAGTGACGCACTGAAGCGCAGAGGAGAGATCAAAACAAAACACAGGTCACTAATTAGAAGTACAAAACGAGAATTTGTAAAGAAGAATGTTGGAGGATTTCGATATAAGCCAAGAGGAGACTGTTTTTCTCTTTGCTAAAGTAAAGAAACTTTGCCTCCTTTGCTCCTGTTAACAAACGTTGGTTTTCACAAGACTCACCGGTGCATGCTCATCGCTGACCTCATACGTCATCCGCCCACGGGGAAAGGAAAGGGGGAAACTGCCCCAGTGTACACCATGAGCGCAGCTCTTATGTTATGTTTTCAAAATAAACCAATAAAATCTGAAAATATTTAATTGTGTGTATTTAGGATGCAGAAAAGGCTATCTATTAAATTAGTCTTAACAAAATAAAGATGTTATCCATTGTATTCCAAAAACGTAATCCAAAACCCAAAAATGTAATTTCTGTCATGGCATGGTGTTAAACAGTTATTCATTTGATGTGGTGGAAAAAACACTGGTAAGAAGTATAAATAAATAAGTAAGTAAGCAAATAAGTAAATAAATAGCTTGATTAACTGCAGGGCCAACAGCACTGAGAATGCAACACATAATTGTCTGATACATTTTTTAAACATCTTGCATAGCAACAAGTGTTTGCATTCACATTCTTGCATACTGCAGCACAAGGGTTCAGCAGTGGTGTGAGTGCTTAGAAGTGACATGCCATGTTGTACTTAAGTTCTGGGAAGTGAATATTCTGATAGAGATAAATGGGTGGAGCGGAGTTCTCTCTCTTGTCGCAGCTCTTATTCACATGGCTCAGGATTCATCCATGCTCATCATTTGTTCTGTTTAGTTTTGGGCAGCTGGGGAATCGATACCCGTGGGCCCGAACAAATCACTCCTGAGCGCATCACCACTGAGGATCATTTAACACTGTCACATAGGCGTACACGGACACACACAGGCAATGTGAACCATATCTCCCTGTATAGCTTACACCTACCCCTTGTTGAAGAATACGGGGAGGAAAGCTATCGTTTAGGGACTGTGAAAAGGCTGCGGCTCTTAGCAGGATGAAACATGGGAATAGCCACAGCATGGTGTTGCGGTAGCAAGCTCGGTCTGAGCTAGAGATTAATAGGAGAAGGAGAGAAGAACATTACCAGCAGTCAGGGATAAATGGCTGAAGCTTTTATGTGCTGTAAACTTTATTAATCTTCCTCACCTGTGCAAAATATCAGCTCCGCGAAGAGCCGTTCATCAGAAGCGGGCCATATCAGGGAGTCAGAGAATCAGTTATGCAGTGTTTCTCTTTTGGAGGGTCAAGTTATTACTTCCAGAGGGGATATAATGTGGAGGAGCACTTACCGGTCAACAGGGGGAAGTGCTTCCTGTGATGAGAACATGTTCGGGTCAGGTTTGATAAGGCATTTCCTCTGTAATCTGCCGTAGGAGCTCAGAAACGGAGCTCAGAGGTGGAATTAGAATGAATGCAACACATTAGTGAGACACAAGAGTTCTTGGAGTGGGGTAAATCCTCTCAAAAACATTTAACATTTGAACCAGTTCTAGTTCTGAACATAAACACATAAGCTCTCCATTAAGAACCAATGAAGTGACAGTTGGGAATGGAAAATTTGAGGTTGTCATACGTCAATATGGTAAAACAGAGAGAAATCTTGTTGAGAAAACCATCTCAGAGTAGCTTAAGATGGTTCGTTGGTGTTCCAGTCTGGACAGCTTTGATATTTAGCCGTGACACACGTCTGGTCAGAGGAGAACTGGCCCCCCGACTGAGCCTGGTTTGAGCCTGGTTTCTCCCAAGGTTTTTTCTCCATTCTGTCACCGATGGAGTTTTGGTTCCTTGCCGCTGTCGCCTCTGCCTTGCTTAGTTGGGGACACTTCGTTTCCAGCGATATCGTTGACATGATTGCAAATATATTATTTAAACTGAGCTGGATGTTGACATCACTGAATTCAATGATGAACTGTCTTTAACTGAAAATTTTGTTTACTATTGTCATTTTTCATTATTTACACTATTTTCCTAATTAATGCTGTTCAGTTGCTTTGACACAATCTGTATTGTTAAAAGCGCTATATAAATAAAGGTGACTTGACTTGACTTGACACACCAAGTCACGGCAAATGTCGGGCCATTGTTGAATATTTGTTGGCCAAGTTCCCTTTCAGTCGGTCACTCCGAGTCACGTCGGTGACCGATGAATTGGGATCTCGCTTAGACAGACCAATCCACTTCGAGTGTAAATTAAACGAGCCAATGGACATTGGCATGCAGTGATTGCATCCAGCTGCCGCTGACCACAGCGTGAGCATAAAAAGGCAGCCGGTGCAACACATACCAGCTTTTCGCTTGCAGAACATCGTTCTGCTCCTACCAAACTGCTTTGTGTGTGACAAGTCTAGCGTGCTCTCGGGAGCTTTTTGTGTTGGTGGACGGCGCTTAAGCGGTGGTCGTTCCTGTGTGTCGAGTGGGTTGCGCACTTCAGGCTGCACTACCCCCCTGTCGTGCTGCAACCGGCCGTTTCCCCTGTGCGTCTCAGTACGTAAAAGAGCATTTCCCTAAAAGAGCCAATTTCTCTAAAAGAGTACAATAAGCAGGTGCGTCTTTGTAAAGACGACGGATCGTCTTTTTAAAGATGCCGTTTCACCCGTTCTTTTCTGGATGCGGTCGTTACCTGCGCCGGGTGATGGTCCCGATCGCTCCCGCCCGTGTTTCTGTATGTACTCGTCTGGCCTGTCCGGTGATGCTTATACGGCCTGTGGAGAAGCTGCCTCTGCCTTACACGCTACAGCATTACTGCAGGTTCATCAGGCCAAGGCACTGAGGGACCTGCACGCGGGTGGTCGTGCTCTGAGCGACTAAGGTTCACTGCTAGTTCTCTGGTCGTGCAATGTCCCACACTTGTGGTCCCAGTAGCAGCCCATCTCTGGCTGTGTGGTTTGATATGAAGGACTCTGACAAAGTAAGGTTCCTTAATGCCGTTGTGTCCCAGACCTGCCTCTTCGGCAACGCAGTTTTTATAGCTTGGCCCAGCCAGCTCTCTGCTGCACAGGTCAGACTGAGGCGGTCGTCAACCCTGCCCCGGCGGGCAGTTTCTGCCTCTCCCTCCGCGCTTCCGCAACCGCCCCCGCCTGCTCGTCGCCGAGGGTGGCCCCTGCCTCCTCCCCTGCTCCCGGCTGCACATCAAGTACAGCCCCCAGCAAGCGGCGCCGTGGAGCTCGGCGTAGGCAGGCCGCCCCACCCGTCCAGGCCACCGTCAATCCTGGCGATGAGCAGAAGAGCAAGAGGCCCCGGGACAGACGACCCAGAGAGAGAGGGAACTGCTCTTCGGGAGATGGTGAATGCACCTCTCCACCGCAAAGGAGCACAGGCGGCTCGCACAGGACACTGGATAGGGCAGCAACCATGGCGATTTAGTAGGGATCCCAATTCGTCGGTCACCAAAGTGACTCGGAGTGACCGACTGAAAGGGAACGTCTCGGTTACGTATGTAACCCTCGTCACGTCACGCCACGTCCCGTCGCCACGGCTGTTGTACCACCGCTGAGCGGCCGGATCACTGGCTCGGCTCCTCAGCGAAAACCTGGTATGCATTGCACCGGCTGCCTTTTTATGCTCACGCTGTGATCAGCAGCAGCTGGGTGCAATCATCGCATGCCAATGTGCATTGGCTCATTTAGTTTACAAAATGAGCCAATGCAGTTTTATTCTAAGCGAGATCCCAATTCGTCGGTCTCCAACGTGACGTTTCCGTTCCCTGCTTCAGGGACGTTTTTTACGGTGTGTATGTTGAATCACTGATGGCACCTCTGCATAATCCCGTGTAAGAGCGCAGAGACAGTACAATATTATGTTGACTAAATGGAATTATAAAGAAAGCAACACATTAATGAGGCACAAGAGCTCTTGAAGTGGATCTTCAAGGAAGGAAAGAGGGGTAAATCCTCTCAAGAGCATTTAACATTTGAATATGCTCTAGTTCTAGAGAGAGATGCTTGACTTTCCAGTAAAAACAAATGAGGTGACAGTTGGGAGTGGAAACTTTAAGATGGTCCAAATGTCAATATGGATAAAAAAAGAGGGGCTAGAAAAAGATGAAGTCAAATTAGTGAATTTTCGCAGGCAAAAACAAAACAAAAAACATTTTCACTATTTTGAGATGTATGAATCACTGCTCACAAGTCTGGTCAGGTTTGATAGTTTGAGGATGGTGCCACAAAATGCTAATGATCAGCCACTGGCCAATGTTTTTACAGTGTGTTCCACACCCCCGTCTCGTCTTTTCTGCTGCACTTAAGGTTCCTAAGAGCACAGTGGCCTCCATAATCCTTAAATGGAAGACGTTTGGGACGACCAGAACCCTTCCTAGAGCTGGCCGTCCGGCCAAACTGAGCTATCGGGGGAGAAGAGCCTTGGTGAGAGAGGTAAAGAAGAACCCAAAGATCACTGTGGCTGAGCTCCAGAGATGCAGTCGGGAGATGGGAGAAAGTTGTAGAAAGTCAACCATCACTGCAGCCCTCCACCAGTCGGGGCTTTATGGCAGAGTGGCCCGACGGAAGTCTCTCCTCAGTGCAAGACACATGAAAGCCTGCATGGAGTTTGCTAAAAAACACCTGAAGGATTCCCAAGATGGTGAGAAATAAGATTATCTGTCTGATGATACCAAGATAGAACTTTTTGGCCTTAATTCTAAGCCGTATGTGTGGATAAAACCAGGCACTGCTCATCACCTGTCCAGTACAGTCCCAACATTGAAGCATGGTGGTGGCAGAATCATGCTGTGGGTGTGTTTTTCAGCTGCAGGGACAGGACGACTGGTTGCAATCGAGGGAAAGATGAATGCGGCCAAGTACAGGGATATCCTGGACGAAAACCTTCTCCAGAGTGCTCAGGACCTCAGACTGGGCCGAAGGTTTACCTTCCAACAGACAATGACCCTAAGCACACAGCTTAAAAATAACGAAGGAGTGGCTTCACAACAACTCTGTGACTGTTCTTGAATGGCCCAGCCAAGTCCTGACTAAACCCAATTGAGCATCTCTGGAGAGACCTAAAAATGGCTGTCCACCAACGTTTACAATCCAACCTGACAGAACTGGAGAGGATCTGCAAGGAGTAATGGCAGAGGATCCCCAAATCCAGGTGTGAAAAACTTGTTGCACCTTTCCCAAAAATACTCATGGCTGTATTAGATCAAAAAGGGTGCTTCTACTAAATACTGAGCAAAGGGTCTGAATACTTTAGGACCATGTTATATTTCAGTTTTTTTTTTTTTATAAATATGCAAAAATGTCAACAATTCTGTTTTTTCTGTCAATATGGGGTGCTGTGTTACATTAATGAGGAAAAAAAATAACTTAATGATTTTAGCAAATGGCTGCAATATAACAAAGAGTGAAAAATTTAAGGGGGTCTGAATACTTTCTGTACCCACTGTATACTTTTTGTGCACAAAGAAAACAAAAATAACGAATTTATTCAACAATTCTTCTCCTCCTCATCCAGCCTGCTGGCACACCGCCATAGAGAGATCTGACCCAGCATGATGAGAAGAATTGTTGAATAAAGTTGTTATTTTTGTTTTCTTTGCCATTGCTAGGGTGTTGTTAGGATATGATTAGCATTAGCAATTACAGTTAATACTAATGTTGTCTATAACTAGCAAAATCCTAGCAAAAATATTAACATTATTATTATTATTTTGCATTTAAACTCCTATTAAACATTTAACTCTTCACCACTCTATATAGAATTGCTATGTCAATGCACCTGTTTCATGGGCTCTTTCTAATAGAAGTGCCATATTCGTCACTGTTCCAGGACCCAAATTAAGATTTACAAATTTACAAATTAAGCACTGGCTAGCTGTCATTCTATGCTGCACTCAATTACTTTGTACAGAGGTGCTGAGGCATGTCACTTACTAATGCTGAGACACGGATGAATGATTCAAAAGAGCTTAACTACTGCTATTTGAAGGAAATATCAGCGGAAAGTACCAGGTGTTAACAAGCATTTTGCATAATATCTGAAGGCTGAGAAAGAGCTTTAGTTGTGATTGTGACGGTCCTCATTCACACCTGTAACCTGAGGCAGACGTGTGTGATCATCAGATCTGTGTGTGTGTGTGTTTATTGATTCCTCTGTGTGTGTGTGTGGTGTGTGTTGTGGGCAGCGTTGTAAGACGCCCGGCGCCGGACGATGAGGAGTTAGTGAGTCTGAGTAAGCGGCTGGTGGAAGATGCTGTGTTGCGGGCCGTGCAGCAGTACATGGAGGAAACTCAGCAGAACGGCGCCGCGCCGAGAGACCAGGCTTCGCTGGGGGCCGCCAGCAAACTCAACACCACCAAATGAGCACGAGAGCCCTGAGCCGTCCCCCGAGCCGACCGCCGGAGAGCCACAGCGCTTCCACCTGCCAGCGGCGCCAGAGCGCAGCCGAGAGCGATTGAGCTGAAGAGAAGGGCTGTGGAGATCAGGCCGGATCTCTGGACAAACACAGCACTCAATCTGACTTACTTTCGCTGCCTTCCCAGTCCTGCACACGCCTGTCTGTGTGAAGTGGTAAACTTATTTGATGACCCTTGTGAGCATTCTGTCGTTAGGGCTGGGAAAATAAATCGATGCATCGCGAATCGAGAAATGATTCGGCATCGATTCTGAGATTTTCCGAATGCATGGCGATTTTTTCTCGAGTGGATTCTGAGCTTAGTTGTGAACAGCAGATGGCGCTGCATGCTTTAGAAACAGCTGTACTCTGCTTGTTTCCAAATCCTTACACACTTGAACCTAAAATAATCATTTGTAAAATTCGAAAAGGTTGAAGCGAATCACAAGGGTGTTCACAGTGAGCTGTGTTTACATTAATCTGGCGTCATAAAAGCGTTCTGAGCCGAGGTGAAATTGCAGACTCAGCGAACGCACAAGCGCTCTTTTCATGAGCGCTTGAGTGTGCGGAGTGAAAATAGGTAGGAAGCCATTGCTGTTAATCTAAGCTCAGAATCAAGAGAGACTCGTGCTTTCGGAAGATATCAGAATCATCACGAAGCGAAGCTGCATCGATTATCGTCGCAGACACTCTGTTGACTGTAAGTAACTTTGCAACTACATGTCATCTAGCAGTCATTGGAGTATTAGTAGACTGTCTTCTTAATGTCTGATAACTAGTGCCGTCAAACGATTAATCGCGATTAATCGGTGAGTTCGGAGTAATGTAAAGTTTTTGTGCAAGTTATATTTGTGCTGTGTATATGTATTAGTATTATATATAAAATACAAACCAATTGCATGATATATTTAAGAAAAAATGTTACCTTTATATATGAAATATATTTATAATAGTATAACTTATAGGCTGTAAATCTTACATGTAAATATTTTCAAAATTATACGGTGTGTGTGTGTGTGTGTGTCTTAATATACATAATAAATAAACACAATACACACACATATATAATGTAAACAAAAACCTTTATTTTGGACGCGATTAATCGTTTGACAACACTAGTGATAACTCTTTATTGTGATGGTCTCCCAACAGACATTCTACGGACTATATGTAACTTTGCAAGTACATGTCAACTTATCCTACTAACCCTAACCTAACAGTCTACAAATACTCTACTACACCCAGTGAGAGTTCATTGCTATGTAAGTGCAATGTTGCTTATAGTCAACGGAATATGTTAAAGGGAGCATCAAAAAAAAGTGAAACCTTTGACTTCATTTGTGACGGATCCTTCAGAGAACGCTGCTGTAGTGTCCGGAGGCGCTTGAGTCAGTCAGTGTTGCTTTGTCATCTTCACATCTGCCAATCCCAGCGAACTGCTCAGTCTGACTGCTCATGAACTGCAGGCCTGAAGCCCGATCCAAAGCCAGAGCGTCAGACCGCTGTTGTGATCTGTCTGTGTTTGGTGTGTGTGTGTGTGTGTCACCTGCATAAGTGTTGTGCAGAGGAATGGTGCGTGTGTGTTGGTGTAACAAGCATCAGGGTGTCAGTGAGGGTGCGTGGTGTGTGTGTGTGTGTTGTTTGTGCAGTTTGGTGTGTGTTTGCTCAGAGCAGAATGGATCAGGAAAGAGAGCGCAGGCGGACGCCATAAAGACAATGTTAGCACAGGAAAACATTCGAGATACATTCGGCCGTCAGAGGAAGTCCACACTGAAGCTCATGGACACACACAACCAATCTCAAAGTATCACACAACACACACACAACCTTCCACAACGTGCCAACCAGCAGACATCTCTCTCACACACACACAACACACATTTTCATACTCACACGAGGCCGGCCTGAAGTAAGCTTAATGTATGATTTTTGAGGGAATTAAAATGTATCTGAGCTGATTTGAGCGTTTGATGTCTGTAATGCTTCAGATAAGCAGCCACAGTGGCCTTAGAGAAATCACACCTTGTTATGTTGCTGAAGAACATGCCCTTTCAGTTTCGTTTCATTCACAGATGCGCATTTTCACCAAAATGTGTCTTTTTATGCTCCCTGTCCTGATCTTTCTTGAGTTCGGCCGTATTGATGCCGACGCACTGTGATGTCATCGTCTAACGTTTGGTTTCCCACTTTTTTTACTCTTGAAAATAAAGGAGGAGATGACAGCGAGTGAACGTGACTCATTCTCTCCGCGGCTCTGTGTTAATGATGGAGGGGGAGGTTGTTCTCCTGCTGTAGATCAGTCTTGTGTCTCAGAGTCATGTTGGCAGGGTTTTTCTGAGAGCAACGCCTCCGACTTTACGTTTGACTATTTTTCTCTTGTCCTCTGAAATAAGCATATTGCCTGGCGTCTGCTGAGCGTGAGAGAAATCAAAGCACGAGCCTCGACTCATCCGAGGCTCTGGAGTTCTGACACGAGATCGAGAGCTTTGTTCGAGGTGAAGCCGTCACAGGCAGAAACGAGATTGAGTTTCTTAAGCCCTATTTGGTCATTATTTCTGTAGACGAATGAGTGCATGGATAAAACGTAGGAATTCAGATGCCAAATAATTCACGAGGACAAGTTTTTAGGACTTAAAAAAAAAAAAGGAATCTGATGAATTGGACGTTCACTTCTCTCATGGTGAATTCTCCACATAATATGTATATAATATACAATTTGTGTCAAATGTTTTATGTAAATCTAAAATTGTCAAATTAAAACAACTGTTATTTATTGAGATTCATACAAACGTACACTTTATTTTTAAAAGAAATTCATACTTTTATGTATGTTCAAAATATTTCTATTCAAATAAAATGTGGTTCTTTTAAACTTCTATGCATCTGCGAATCCGGAAAAATAACATGCATCACGGTTTCCACAAAAATATTGTGCAGCACGACTGTTTTCAACATTGATAATAATCAGAAGTGTTTTTGAGCAGCAGATCAGAATAGTTATGATTTCCTGAAGATCAGGTGGACACTGAAGACTGGAGGAATGATGCTTTTGAAATTCAGTTTTGATCACAGAAATACATTATATTTTAACAGAGATTCACATAGAAAACAGCTGTTTTAAACTTTAATAATATTTCACATTTTTACTGTACTTTTGAACAAATAAATGCAGCCTTGGTGAGCAGAGGAGGCTTCTTTCAGAAATATTATGACCCCAAACGTCTGAACAGCAGTAAAATGGTCATGTTGCTTATAAAGTCTCCTTTGATCAGTTCACATGATTCGCCTCTTGAGGTGTTTTCTTTCTTTCTTAAAATCTGTGCTGACGATCTTCATTACACCCAAAATACACAAACGCTTACAGTGGCACAGCACACAGAGCTCAAATGGAAGAGGATGCCAGACCATGTAAAAACAGGACGCAGTTTGGCCCAGAAGTTTTTTCCTGAGACATGGGAGGAAGGTTTTCAATTCAAGCCACAATTAAATCACCTGTCCACTGCCCGTGGGAGCTGCGTGAAGTCCCTCTGAGAAATAATCTCCATCTCTAACAAGGGCTGGAGCCCACGAGTGTGTCAGAAGAGACTGTAGAGTGAGTGTCATAGCTGTCATAGCTGCTATTACAGTCATTCTGAATGTGTATGGTCCATTCTCTGCCTGATTTTTATGGTTTCATTTGAAACGGTTTCTTCTGAACTGTCAATAAATCACTGACTGAAGGCTCGAAGTACCACAGAGCAGCTCTTCCCAAAAGAATATACAGTCTGATGTGTGTAAAATTTGATACATTGTGTAATAAATCACACAATTCAGTTAAAAAACAAAACAAAACAATGACAGTAATAATTTAATATTGCTCCCTCAGATTCCAGATTTTCCAAATAGTTGTAATCTCGCCAAATATTGTCCTATCCTAACAAACCATTACATCAATGGAAAACTTATTTATGTATTAATCAAATTTGAATAAAATTGACCCTTTTGACTGGTTTTGTGGTCCAGAGTCACATATGTATTTATAAATTCACATTTCTTTTTCAAAACATGTTTTGTGCAACAATCATTTGAAGTGTTTTGTGGCTGAAGGTCAGTTCAAACAGGGCTTTACAGTAAATATTACAAAACGGCACATTATTGCAGTCAGTGTTCAAAGAAAATGTGGCTGCTGAAAATTCAGCCTTGCATCAAATAATAAATTATATTTTAAAATATATTAAAAAAGAAAAAAGTTATTTTAAATTGCAATAATAATTCACAATATTACAGTTTTTACTGCATTTTGATCAAACAAATGCAGCCTTGGTGTTTGGACGTTTTATAAAAATGAATGTACATATGACGACTGATACTGTGTACTTTCTATCAAGACCAATATATGTTCTTTAAAAACTGATCACTAGAAAAATTAATAAGAGCTGAACGTAAAGGCCGATGTAAGTGTAAATATGGTGAGGAACAGAAACTTAAACCACTCAAACCATACGATCAAAACATGCTGTGTGAGGTCAGAAAGATGAAGCCACTGTTTTAATGCCACGAAATAACAGGACTGAACTGAGAATAAATTGTGCATGATCTGAGCACTTAATTGAACCAAAGGTCAGTTTTCTGTGAGCAATACTCGACACAAAGCACACACGTGTTGACTTCAGCCAGCAGGAAAAGGTTTGGATGTGGCTCAGGCTTCAAGCGTGAATTTGGTACAAACTACTGTATATCTAATCATAATCACAGCTGCCATAAACACATCCTGATGCATTAATGAGTATCTGTCCTCTGTCAGCATCATAAACTCATTGATTCTAATCTTCAGTCAGTGTGATTCACAGCTGAATTATGATACATGCAACTAAACATTTATGGTTCCACCTTTGATGTCAGGTTGTTCTGGAGAATCTCTGGCCTCAGCCTATTATTATTATCCATCTCACGGTGCATCTCACATCTTCCACTGGCACGGAGCGAGCGTTTTCAATTCATTCCTATGGAAGTTGAGCTTAAACGCTCACACGGTGCATTATGGGATTGAAAGCGTTGAGCGGCCGAGAGCGTCAAAAAGGTTGGGCATTCCTCGACTTTATGCAAATATCAAATGGAAAACGCCGACAACCAATTGATGTGAAAAGTAGGCAAGGCAAGATTTTGATGTATGTTATTGTTTCTGAGTGTTTGCTGAACTGGTGGATCACTGAGCTGAAATCACGGTCGTTGAAAAAAGTAATGCACTTTGCATGCTGTCATATAACCGCGGTTAAAGACGAAGATGTGAAAGCACACAGGGTTGTTGTACTGTTGATTTAAGAGGCTCGTGCGCTGCCCTAAATTGACACGCTCCAAGCAGTGCGCGTTGTAGCATGCGCCAGATTTGACGCTCGAGTGGAAACCACACGTTAAGGTGATCTGTACACTCTTTAAAATCTTAGGGAAAATGTGATGTGCCACACAAATTGCTAATGTTATTTTGGAGAGGAGGAGCGGTACCTGTTCACATGTAATTAGCTGTTTTATCCAAAGTGCAGGACAGAATACTGTCATGTGAGCTGGTGTGAGATTTCCCAAATGCACTTTCTAAACCAGGTTGTTTTCTTTTAAAGCTGCTCTTCACTGGGAATGTTTGATTGACAGGTGAGTAGGCGGAGCTTCACATGGTCCAGGACACGTTCGGGACGGATGGACATTTAAGTGTTTCTGATGACCTCCATATGTGGATTCAGTGATCATGAAATGTTTTAGACCGTGTTTATACCTGTATTCAGAGCTGATCACTTGAGACTGGATCATAAACAAGCACTTATTAACAAGAGGAAAGAGGACCATAAACAGACACACAGATCAGTCTGCTTTTATTAATAAGGTGTATGGATCTCTGCATACAAAATATTATACAATTAAAACTCTTCAAAAATTAAGATTTTTTTTTAACTGAAGTGAGATAAATGTCAAGAGGTCAAACTAAATATTATATGTGACCCTGTCTTAAGTGTCAATTTTTCAAAATTAATCATCTGAAAGCTGAATAAATAAGCTTTCCATTGATGTATGGTTGTTATGATAGGACAATATTTGGCAACTATTTGAAAATCTGGAATCTGAAGGTGCAAAAAAAATCTAAATATTGAGGAAAATCATCTTTAAAGTTGTCCAAATTAAGTTTTTTGCAATGCATATTACTAATCAAAAATACGTTTTAATATATTTACAGTAGGAATATTTATAAATATCTTCATGGAACATGATCTTTACTTAATATCCTAATGATTTTTGGCATAAAAGAAAAATTTATAATTGTGACCCATACAATGTATTGTTGGCTATTGCTACAAATATACCCCAGAGACTTAACACTGCTTTTGTGCTGCAGGGACACATATATAAGCTTGTTTCTATTTATTTTTAGGAGGAAATTTTGCAACCTTGTTACCATATTCTGGGGCATGTCTGTGTACAGTTTGTATTGTTATAAAAAATACTGCAAAAAATTAAAATTTAAACATCAAATTGAAATACTTTTTTTTCACTTCCTGGGTGTCACACATTTAAGGAATGTTACATTTTATTGTAATGGCCAAAACTATGCAATAGCAAAGCTGCACTTAAAAATCTAAACAGATAAATATGTTTTTAATAATTAATTCAGTATTTTACTGCAGTAAAGCTGGAAACAGGGTCGTAGATTTCAGACACACAGTTTTCCTTTCTTCCACATTTTCAAGGCATTTGTAACCTTAACAATAATGTGTCTGAAATACCAAAGCAACAAACAGCGGTGTAAATACTTTACTATCTTACCTTGCCAGATCTCTAAAGGGCATTTCCCCAGCTTCATCTTTACTGCAGAAATAACTGCAAATATGCAGACAGATGAGCTGAATAAAGCCTTCATGCCCTCTGATGTCTGTATTTGTTTTCAGTTATTCATGAGGAGAAACTTCATTGGGCATGAATGTTTTAAAGCTCATATTTTCCTCAGACAGGTAATAGCGCTGGGTTTGTTTGTTTGTGACTGCTGGGAAACTGCTGCATTACTCTGTTACCAAACACACAGGCTATATTTTAAAAAGCTGCAAATCAGGCAGGCTGCTCCTCACTTGTCTTGTTCATAATAACTATAAAATCGATCTGTCATGTAATTACTGCTGCTCCTACAAAGCTGTGAGGAGGTCCATTGGGCAGCGTGTGCGGTGCGGGAAGAGTAGCTGCTGTGTTCATGTGCTTGTAATTACACAGCATGATGTCCAAGAGAGAAAAACTTCAGCTCTGACGCCTGACAGTGCAGATACAACACATGCTCTGCTCCAATACAAGCTCGATGGACTACTGCTGCAAATCACTTCCACTGGAGCCTTTAGATGAACACAAACGCAAATCCTGCTCTCAGTAATGCACTTACAGTGGAGGTCAATAGGGCAGGTGTACCAGAGGAATTAAAAGCACAAATGTCAAGCTGGTATGTTTGTTAAAGAGATAGTTCACCCAAAAATGAAAAATGTTGCTGTAATTTGCTCCACATAGGCCATGCAAAATGTAGGCGACTTATTTCTTCAGCAGAACAGAAAAGAAGATTTTTAGCTGAAACTGTGCTCCTTGGTGATTCATAAAATGCAAGTCAGCAGCTGCCCATCTTTGAGAATTAAAAAAAAAGCATATCGGGCAACAAAATTAATTACCATGGCTCCTGTCGATCGGTCTGTGCAAGAAACTGAACATTATTCACAACATTATTACCTGTAATCCAGAGCCTCAGGCAAATGGGGAAATACGATTCAGTTGGATTCGATGAACTAGTTCAAAACACTGATTCACCAGCAGACATGTAATGATGTGATGTATGTGCAATCATTATTATGAAAGCACCCCATAATGATATGAAACATGAATATATTACATGTCTAAAGCATATAAAGTTTATCAGCTCAACTTTTTACTTAAACAATGAGAAACCATAAAACATTCATTTGGCCCAATTCAAGTGTTGTCTGGAAAGTGAGTTTTGAGTGAGTAACTTATAGATCTGTGCGCTTGAGCCACGAACGTTTCAATGATAAATCCGATTGGTCAACTGGTTCAAATAGTTTTTTTTTAATCTCAAAGCTAAGAAGCCGCATTTTATGAATCTCAAGGAGCACGGTTTAGCTAAAATCTTCTTTACTGTTCTACCCTGAAGGAACTAGATCTCGAATGGGCATGAGCGGATGAGTACATAAAAGCAGAATTTTTTTTTATTTTTGGGTGAACTATCCTATTTGATTCTATCAAGTGATCAAGTTTAAAGGAGAGCCTGAGAAAACAGCACAGAGATATAGTTTTCAAAACAGCTGATATTATTCTGCTGAAACATTAGACTGACTAAATATCTTAAGCTCTAAGATGTCCCAGAAATCCTTTGACCCACAGTGTGAGTCCTGAACAAAGCAATGTTTCTTATCAGAGTGCTTTAGTGAAGCCATTGACAGTATATAAAGCTGCATAATGCAACTCCACAGTATATCATGCTCAGGCCATCCATGCGTATTAGTCTGACTCACAGCTCATAATGAGAGACAGAGATGTAAAAAGACAAATAAAGCGACAGTCTGACAGTCAGTACAGAAAAACTGTCTTTGGTGACGTTAGCGTCTAACAAAGCAGTCGCCCAATATCTGACAAGCACACATTGACTTTAAACCCATTAACTCATAGTTACAGTTCCTCCGTCTGGCCTGTTGACCTCGAATTACTGTCCTCATGCAGAATAGAGCTGTCATCATTATCAGAGAGCGGTCAGCCAGGCCTCCTTCATGAACGAGATAAAGCCATTCTCATGTAAATTGCTGCATTCGGTTGACATTTGCTAATTATTTCTGTGAACGATTAACCCAGATTCATCATGAATGAATCGTTTGACCTGTTCTCTGCAGTCCCTCAGCTCATCTCCTGTGGACGAGCTCACCGGCTCCACAAACAGCTGCTAACTGTCTCAACACTCGTTTCTCATTTGACATGCAAGCGTTGCATTATGCTGTTCCAGACACCTGCCCAACACACACTCACTCACGCTGGAGTCATTCTTAAACTGCTTTGACAGTATTTCATATGTTCTTGCACACAGTATGGGCATTTTCTGTGCATACTTCAAGCGGAAATCACTTGAATACTTTCCAGAAAATGTTGCTCTGTTTAGACCTTCAAATTACCATTGGTCTGTGGTGATGATGTCACATGTGGCTGTGGCTCAGTTGCTCCACCTTCTTTTTTGACATGAAAAATCTTCCCCTCGGTCATTTCCTTCGGTCATCCTTCAAGGGAAGAGAACAGTTAAAACCATGGAACTGTTTAGAGGTAAAACCAAATTTGTAATTTTAAACTGAAAGCAACATTGACACAGGCTGGTTTGCAAACATATGCACAATTTGCTATGATCAGATGCTTTCTTAACTGTTGCTTTCTCACCGCTGTCATTTCTGTTGTGTGTTTATTTTTTAGAGGAAACCTAGATCTTTATAAAACTGTTCAGAGGTGGTAAACCACAATCTAGTAATAATAAACCAGCTTCCATGTTCCATAATCCATCTAATGCTAATATGACATCATGTTTTCAATTCCATTTTTTGTTTTGTGGTTTTCATAGAAGACGATTGGTGTAAATTATGTACTATTTAAACTGCAGTAGACTGAAAATTACTCTCCGGCTTTCCCTGAAGACACAGTTCATGTAACAATTTAGTTTAGGGACCAATTCTCACTAAAAACTAGTTGCTCAGTAGCATGCATATTACTAGCATATTGGTGTTTGTAGTTGGATAAAGAACATTATTAATGTCTATTCTCAGTGTTGGGGAGGAAGCTACTCTGAAACTGTAGCTGAACAGCTAACAAGATAATGTTAAATTAAAGTAAGTAAGCTACATCAACGTACCCTTATTGAAAAAGTCGTATAGCTACCTACAAGTACTACTAAAAAGTAGCTAGCCTACATTGAAATACTTGCAATTTTTTATTAGTCTTAATTATAATTCATTGTATGTTTTTTACATAGTCTACATTACAAATAACTCAATAATTGTCAATGAAGAATTAAAATGAAGTTATAAGTACAATATAATGAAGATATAAGTAAAATATTTGGAGTTTAAAACAACATACTGTAATGCAATCAAGATTTCAAAGAGTAGGGTGAATTCAGATTGATTGGGACACTTTTTCCAGTCCATTTCAATGGCAAAACTTGTCCCAGTTGTTTGATTTTGTAAACTGTCCGATACACCTCTCATCTCAAACTGACTGTGAAAGTGCAAAATTGTTACTAACATAATATCAATGCAAGAACAAAATGTATGCAACTTAAACTGGATACAGTCTGCTGACACTCTGCTCCACTCTAACATCTCGCTTAGACAACTTTTGCCCCCTTTCATCCAGACCAGCACCCTCTGCCCCCTGGCTGTCCGATGATTTCTGTGAACATCGTTCTAGACTCAAGGCTGGAGAGAGTATGTGGCGCAAATAAAAAAAACTCTACTGACCTTAGTTTGTATCAGTCACTCCTCTTTTCCTTCTCTGCAAATGTCGCCACTGCTAAAACAACAACAAAATTAACAATTGTTCTTGCACACTTTGACTGGCAAAATGAGACTGCCATCGAGACTGGCAATAGAAGCTTCCAAATCCTCAGTACGCATCTTCCTTGTCTGCTGTTTTTGACACAGTTAACTACCAGCTCCTCATGTCGGGGGACTTCATCCTGTCCAGATGGGCAGCCAGGAACCGCACTCCAGTGGTTCAAAGTGCACACACACAGTAGTGAACACACACACACACACACACTCGGAGCAGTGGGCAGCCATTTTTTGCTGTGGCGCCCGGGAAGCAGTTGGGGGTTCGGTGCCTCAAGGGCACCTCAGTCGTGGTATTGAAGGTGGGAGAGAGCGCTGTACATTCATTCCCCCCACCTACAATCCCTGCCAGTACGAGACTCGAACCTGCAACCTTTGGGTTACGAGTCCAACTCTCTAACCATTAGGCCACGACTTCCCCCTATTAAATTCCGCCCCTTCTGAAAGATGCGCATGACAGTCACATGCGATTTATCGTGCAGCCCTAGATTAGACCCTTCCTATCAGAGCAGGCCACACAACTCCTTGTCCAAGCTCTTGTTCTCTCCAGGCTGGACTATTGTAATGCTCTCTTGGCAGGCCTTCCAGCATGTACTATCAAGCCATGTACCATCGAGTCATCATCAACGAGCCGAAGAAAGCCCATGTCAGACATCTCTTCATCAGTATGCACTGTGTAGCGTCTGGACCACTCAAACACACAATACATATTTTGTTAGCTAGATTTAACAAATACTCTGTAACAACCCAGGAAGCTGAAACAGGCCTCTGGTTCTATAGCAATGCTGACACCCGATACATTTACGACCTCCTGGAATTTAGGTGAAGAAAATCGCTTCCTTGCCCATAAGGAAAATCCACAAGGGAAGGACTTCTCTTTGCTAATTAATTAATAGGAAAACCTTTCTTTGAATGAACACACATGATCCTTCAGGTCATTGGGTATATTATTGTCATCGTGTATTTTGTCTTTGAAATTGTATACTGTGATGCAGGTTTATAATCGAAACACATATGTCATCCTTTCACTATTTGTAATCCTACATTGTCTAGGAACTATGCATTCGCCTTATTATGACGACAACCAAGCGTGTCTGTATGTTGGTACATAGGCAATATATATTAGTTTCCTGAGAACCTTTAGTAATTTCGATTCAATCCATTTGCAAATTACCATGCTTAGAAAACAAAGGGTCGTAAACCCTCCAGCAAATTGCCACCTCCCGCTCGGAAATTCCATCTTGCTCATTGGACAAGCCCATCTTGAGAGGCGGGGATCTTCTCCGACCTTAAAGGCCCTGCTCAAGGGACCCTCCCAGTCGGTGGTTTGTTGGAATTCTGAGAGGCGGTGAGGAAAAAACGCTGCAGAATACCATAAGCATTGTGCCAGGCTTTTCTTCGGCCTTGTCCTTTCCTTTCTTCAAGTTACTCTGACGCAAACTGGGTCTTTCTCATCAACCAACTTCAGCAAGATCTTGGGCCTTAAGATTGCATCAGGAATCTCTTTCAGACAGACGAGACTCGCAAGTATCAAACTTAGTCTTATTAATTGATACATTAAGTATCAGTTACACCTTTTTACAAAGGTGTGTTTGAACTAAGAATCTGACGTATCCCTCAGGTGTAGATCTGCTGAATATGCAAATGGTTCCATAAATTCATTCCTTATGCCTCTTTCTGTACTGAGTTAAGCTTTAACCCTTTCCTATACCAACTGTATGTGTGTGTGTGTGTGTGTATGTGTATGTTAGACCAGTTTATGTGTTTATGTAGGATGTTAGACCAGTTTATGTTTATGTAGTATGTTAGTAGTTTAAGTGGTTATGTGGTTAATAAAACCTTACTTGTATCACACTTGACGTGGTTCATTGTTTGCTTATAACTGGAGTCACTTAATCATGCAGATTTATGCTACAAGCTTTTGTAGAATTGTACAGTAAGAAAGTTATTTCCCTTAACCAGAAAATTAACGTTCTTAGAATTGACAAGACAGTTGACCCTGAGAGGTCAGCTAAATATCTACAGCGGATCTAAAATATGAATAATTAATTATAACTAGTTATGGTTAATTATTCATATTTCCCATGAGCTGATTCGTTACAACTGGCTGTCAATAGTCGCTTGCATCAAATTCAAGGTACTGAGGTTTGCCTACAAGATAACCACCTGGCTCAGCACCAATATACCTAAACTCGCTAGTACAAACTTATGCGCCCTCCAGAAGCTTACGTTCTGCAAGTGAACGACGCCTCGTGGTACCATCACAGAGAGGTACAAAATCACCTCACTACCTTTTCCTGGACAAGTTCCCAGCGGTGGAAACGAACCGGCCCAATCTCAATTTGAGCAGCCAGTATTGGCCATTTTCAAAAAAACATCTAAAGACACATCTATTTCATCAGCACCTGACCTATTAATACAAGCATTTACCTATTCTATTCTATTCTATTCATGTTTTATCATTTATTTAATAAAAACCTTGCTATGTATACTGTGCTAGACTAACTTGTCTGTGAGACTTGTCACAGCACTCGTATACTGTTGCCCTCATGTTGGTCTGAATGCTTCTATTGTTCTCCTCATTTGTAAATTGACTGATGATGACTTCTATAATTTGTGGGTTCTTTGATGACTGCATAGTCCAATGCGAGAAGCACACTGTCTTTTACAGACAGGGCATTCTCCAGGTTGTCTGGTTGAACAAGCATGGCCTGCTTTCTCTTTTTGCTTTTGCCTTTGGACAGGCAGTGTTCAGTTATCTTGCTCTCATAACTCAGTACTCCATTCTGACAAAGTTACTTCCAAACTATGTGATTCATTGCATTAGTTTCCAAGGTTGTGGGCTGTATCGCAAACTTCTTAAGGAAGGCTTTTACTTGGTCTTTCAGACGCTTATTTGGCCTCCTGCAGAACAGTGGCAGATATGTAATTGACCATACAGTATCTTGGAAGCACATGGAATGCGATTTGCTGGCATTCCGATAACATGACCAAGCCATCTCAGTTGGTAAAGTATTATGGTTGCTTCTATACTCCAGCAGTTATGTGGCACTCAATCTTGCCATGTCATTTTGAGGATGCGCTGCAGGTACTTGATGTGGAAGGATTTCAATATCTTTAGGTGTCGAGCCATAATCCAGGTTTCACAGTCATAGAGGAGGGTCGAGATATAGATTGCCTGAGTGTGTAAATGTAATTTGGTGTTGCTGAACACTCTTTTCCTCAGTCTTCCAAATGTTGATGCAGCCTGCTTGATCCTCTACTGAACATCTTGATCCATGCTACAGTCCCAACATATATAACTGCCAAGGTATTTGAAGTATGGCACTATAGTGAATGTGAATGAATAGTGAATACTGAAGGTTTTTGTAGAGTATCTGATGAACATTGACTGAGGACTTCTGTTTTCTTGATATTTACAGCTAGTCCCATCCTGCTGTATGCTCTATTAGCAGCTTTAAGAATGGACTGCAAACCTTCTGGAGTATGTGATACTTGGGCACAATCATCCGCATACTGCAATTCCAGCACACAAACCAGCTGAAGCGTAGTAAATGCCTGTAACCTCCTGATGTTAAAGAGGTTACCAGTGAATCTATAACTCCGCTTTCTTCTTCCTCATCTTTATACAGAAGATTTATTAACACACAATAAGAAGATATTCAATAAGACTGGTGTAATAACACAGCCCTGCCTTACTCCAGTGCCTACTGCAAAGGGAGCAGATTCTAATCCACCCAATATCAATTTGGCAGTCATCCCATCATGAAACTGTCACAAGATGGTGGTAAACTTTACAGAGCTTTCAAAATGCAAAAGCACTTTCCATAGAAGATCACGATGTACAGTTTCAAAAGCCTTGGAAAGATCCACAAAAGCAATTAACAGGTTCTTGTGTTGTTTGCAACATTTCTCTTCAACCTGGCGTGAGTACATATCATATCCACTGTACTTCGACCTGCTCTGAAACAACTTTGAGATTCTGTCAATAGATTTTCAGAAATGGTATTGACAAGTCAATGGAGCATGACCTTTGCCAGAACTTTGCCTGCAGTTAAAAGGAGTGAGATCCCCCTCCTATTTTCACAGATGGATCAGTCGCCTTTGTTTTTATAAATTGTGGCAATATTTGCATCCTTCCACTGTTGGGGAATATTTTAGTGCTGACACACTAGGGTAATGAACTGATGGATTGCACTTTTGAAGAGTTACCCTCTTTCCTTCAGGAGCTCAGCAGGAATACAATAAGGTCCAGGGGACTTTTCAGTTCTTTTGTTGCAGCATACACTTCATAAAACAAAGGCGGTGCATCAAGACTTTATGCTTGGAAGAGTTGGTAATTCCTCCAGTACTGCAAGGTCAACTGATGCCTTCTGGCCTAATAAGGCTTGAAAATGCTCTCCTATCTTTGAACAATGCATGCTTGGTCCTTACTGATGGTCAGCTCATTAGCTGTTCACAAAGGGCAGAAAGAGTGAGATCTTGGGCCATAAATGGCCTTCGCCTTGCATTGTAAAAAAATATGCATGTCATGCTTGTCTGCATAAGATTGTATCTATTGAGCTTTAGATGCCCACCATTGATTCTGCAGTTGCCACAAGGTCCGTTGCATTACTTTTCTCTGTTCATGCCAGACCTTCTTTAATGGTTCAGACGAGTGATTATTAAGGTAGGCTTTGTGGGCACTGTGCATTTTTTCAAGGAGGGTGGAAATACGTGTGGAATTTTCATCAAGCCAATCCTGATTTCTTTTTTTTTTAGCTTATACCAATCGATTCAACTGTTGCATCTTTAAGTAATGTACTTATAAAGCTCCATTTACTGTCAATTGCCTCTTCATTTGTGAGTAGAAGCTCAATGTCAAGTAGCTTATTAGCAACAGAGTGTTGATAGTTAATTATTCCATTCCAAATGTCACTATTTTTTCGCACTCTTGCATTGAAATCACCCAGCAGAAAGATTTTGTTGCCAAATGGAGCTGTCCTAAGGGCGTCATCCTGTTTCTAATAAAAGCTATCCTTCACCTCCTGTTCTGATGGAAGACTCGGTGCATAAGCACTGAAAATAGTTAAAACAGTGGCATTTTTAAAAAGTCATGCAAACATATTTACTCCATGAACATGGAAAACAGCAATAACAGCATTTACCAGTTGTCTGCAGTGTAGTGTTCTTTTCTCAGCCTCGATGATATGTAACACTGCAAGTTGTCATAGGAGATTTAGTCAGATTTTCATGTTGCTTCAATCATGTAAATTGTGGGTTTACATTCCATCTCCATTATCACAAAGCCCACGACACACAACATAAACAGCTCAGATCACAGTGTCCTCCATTCACCGGTCATTGTCGTTTGCAAATGCTACGCATAAAGACATCGCTGTTGGCTGCTTCAGAGTTCTCGATGCCGGTGCAAATGCAAGCAGGAAAATGGTCCAAAGGGGAAATTGGTTTTCTAGGAACGACCATGCTGGCTAAGTTCCTAGAACTACATGGTGCAAAAGCCCCTCATGTAGATCTGACCCCCTCCCATATTATACCCTCAAATCCAGAAATAATGTATAACCCTCAACTTTAGAGGTCCTTCACCCAAAAGTCTAGTCTCACTTAGCGCAACTATGTCAATGTTATAACACTTGAGCTTAGCAGCGACCAATGCTGTCCTTTGACTAGGCCGATTAGTGCCATGATTTAAATCCAGAAGAGTTCTAACATTCCATGTTGCTGTGCATAATGGCATATATTTCTTTTGGATGTTGCGGCCACTGAGACAGAATGACCCGATAGGTGTGGCATCCTATCCAGATTTGGTCTGAGTGGGCAATGTTTGGATAACATTTTCTAGATCCTTCCCTAATTGGGGTGAGCAATGCGATTCATTTATAGAGCTGCTCAGAAACACAGGGGTCTGCCGAGAGCAGCTAATGCTCATTCCAGCCGCTAGCAACCATATACAGTGCCTTGCGAAAGTATTCATACCCCTTCATTTGTTTTCACGTTTTGTTATGTTGCTGCCTTATGTTAAACTGCTTTAAATAAAATTTTTTCCCACATCAATCTACACTCAACACACCATAATGACAAAGCATCAAATCATTTTACATCCTTTGCAAATTATTGAAAATAAAAACGTACTGCTTTCCATTGCATACGTATTCTCCCCTTATCTGGACAGTTGAACTTCATATTGCTTGTAATGTTACACACTTCGGGTGAAGTTAACCTGTGGCAAAGTCTCTATTGAATGGGGATGATTTGGAAAGGCACACCGTCTTAATAAAAGGTTAACAGCTGATAATGCATTCAGAGCACAAACCAAGCCTGATGTTAAAGAACCTGCCTGAGAGCTCAGAAATAGGGTTGCATCATCCCACATCGGTCAAGGCCAGTCACAACCACAGAAAGGTACAAAGACCCAGAATCACACTCGCATAAATGAATCAAATACGCTTTGAACAATAAGATTGGTGGTCAAGCAACTGGAAACAGCATTCTGCAAAATGACAATAGTAAACACTTCATTTTTCAGTTAAAGGCAGTTCATCAGTGAATTCAGTGATGTCAACATCGCTCAGTTCAGTTTAAGTAGTATCTTTGCAATCATTTGCAATCAGTCAATGATATCGCTGGAATGAGTGTCCCCACTAAGCAGCCAGAGTGACAGCGGCATGAACCAAAGGAACCAAAACTCCATCGGTGACCGAATGGAGAAAAAACTTTGGGAGAGACCAGGCTCAGTCGGGGCCAGTTCTCCTCTGGCCAGACGAAACCAGCATTTCAATTTCAGGCTGCAGAAAAGTCACATTGTGCAGAGGAATTTTCTGGTTCCTGTGGTCTTGTCCCGGTGTTCGTCTGAGACAAGGTCTTTACAGGGTATCTGTATCTGGTGCTCATCTAGTTGTCCTGGTCTCCGCTGTCTTTTAGGGCTGTGGAGGTCCTTTCTAGGTGTTGATCCACCATCTGGTCTGAATACGTCCTGGATCCGGGTGACTGAAGTGACAATCTGATCTGGATACAGACTGGATCTGGTGGCTATGGTGACCTCGGAATAAGAGAGAAACAGACTAATATTAGCGTAGATGCCATTCTTCTAACAATGTAGCAAGTACATCGGGTGTTATGAGAAGTGTTCCCGGTTCCGGTTGACCTTATTAATGCAGTCTAAAAATCCTTTAACGGATTTGAATATTAAAAATGTGTTAGTGTGTTATGTGTAAGCAGATGCAACTTTTCAAATAGATGTGTCTTTAATCTAGATTTAAACTGCAAGAGTGTTTCTGCCTCCCGAACAATGTTAGGTAGGTTATTCCAGAGGTTGGGCGCTAAATAGTCAGGTCACGTTTATCTGTACAGTGCTTTTCACGATACAAATCATTGCAAAGCAACTTTTACAGCAAATTAAGTTTCTACAATATTTAGTGGTGACTGTCAGTTAATGTACATGTGGTAGAAATGTACGGAAAAATCCATTTAAAACGTATTAAAACAGACGATGAACACTATTAACACAATTATTATATGATGCAATCAAACTTATAGCAAAATTTGGTAGTTTATGTTGTTTCAGGGTTGGCATCTGAGGTCCTATGAGGGGTTAGCATCATCTCTTCTCAGGTGTTCTGGATCCAGACTGAAGCTTGTTTAAATCCTAGTTACCCGTGGCAAAAAGCTGAGAAACAAATAGAGACATAATTAGATTAGCTGCTGTTCCAACCAAGCAAAAAATTATGTGTTTAATCTAAGCAAAAGAATGATGATGTGCGTTTGATCAGATATAACTGACGTACAAGATTATGAGATGCTTTGTGAATGCTTGGCTAAAGAGATGTGTTTTTAATTTAGATTTAAACAGAGAGAGTGTGTCTGAACCCTGAACGTTATCAGGAAGGCTATTCCAGAGTTTGGGAGCCAAATGCGAAAAAGCTCTACCTCCTTTAGTGTACTTTGCTATCCTAGGTACTACCAAAAAAAAAGTCCAGAATTTTGCGACCTTAGAGAGCGTGATGGATTGTAACGTGGTAGAAGACTAGTTAGGTATGCAGGAGCTAACCCATTAAGGGCCTTATAGGCAAGTAATAATATTTTGTAACTGATACAGAACTTAATAGGTAGCCAGTGCAGAGACTGTAAAAAATTGGCGTAATATGATCATATTTTCTTGACTTGGTAAGGACTCTAGCCACTGCATTTTTGTTTATTGAAGATGCAGGACAACCATCTTGCAGTGCATTACAATAGTCCAGTCTATAGTTCATGAATGCATGAACTAGCTTTTCTGGTTCAGAAACAGGTAACATGTTTCGTAAACTTGGCAATGTTTCTAAGATGGAAGAATGCTGTTTTTGTAACATGGGAAATATGATTTTCAAAAGACAAGTTGCTATCTAATATAACACCCAGATTTTTGACTGTAGAGTAAGTAACCGTACATCCGTCTAGTTGCAAATTGTAATCCACGAGATTCGGTGTACTGTCTTTTGGTCCAATAAGTAATATCTCTGTCTTATCCGAATTCAATAGGAGAAAATTATTGGTCTTCCAATCTTTTACATTTTTAACACACTCTGTTAGCTTAGATAATTTAGAAGTTTCATCTGGTCTTGTTGAGATATATAGTTGAGTGTCATCAGCATAACAGTGGAAACTAATCCCGTATTTTCTAATAATATTACCACGGGGCAACATGTATATCGAAAATAGCAGAGGACCTAGGACAGATCCTTGTGGCACTCCATATTTTACTGGTGATAATTGAGATGACTCCCCATTTAAATTAACGAGGTGCTTGATTTGTGACAGGTGCAGGTGCTTAGAGCTCAGGTGAGAGGGATCGTTGTGATGATTGGGTGGTGACTGAGTCTGGCCGATCTGTGACAGTGGTAGCGATCGGACAGGTAGGATCTAAACCATCTTAAAGCCTGCCCTTGAATACCTGTATAGTTTTGTAATCGATCTATGAGTATGTCATGATCTATAATATCGAACGCAGCACTAAGATCAAGTAACACTAGCAATGAGATGCAGCCTTGGTCTGAAGCAAGAAGCAAGTCAATTGTAATTTTAACAAGTGCAGTTTCTGTGCTATGTTGGGCCTTAAACCTGACTGAAATTCTTCATAGAGATAATTTTTTTTGCAGGAAGGAGCACAACTGAGCAGACAAAGCTTTTTCTCAAATTTTAGACAAAAGGAAGATTTGAAATTTCTGTAATTTGCCAGTTCACTAGGATTTAGTTGTGGTTTCTTAATAAGAGGCTTAATAACCGCCAGCTTGAATGGTTTTGGGACATGACCTAAAGACAACGACGAGTTAGTAATATTGAGAAGCGTTTTTTCTGCTACAGGTAACAACTCTTTTATTAATTTAGTGGGTACAGGATCTAACAGCATGTTGTTGGTTTAGATGCAGTGATAAGTTTATTTAGCTCTTCCTGTCCTATAGTTGTAAAGCACTGCAGTTTATCTTTTGGTGCGATGAATGAAGCTGAAGTATTATACGCTGTAGAATCTACATTTGTTATTGTATTTCTGATGTTATCTATTTTATCAGTGAAGAAATTCATAAAGTCATTACTATTAAACTGTGAGGGAATATTTATATCGGGTGGCGTCTGGTTATTTGTTAGTCTAGCCACTGTGCTTAATAAAAACCTAGGATTGTTTTGGTTTTTTTCTATGAGTTTGTGGATATGCTCGCCCCTGGCAGCTTTTAGAGCCTGTCTATAGCTGGACATACTGTTTTTCCACGCAATTCTAAAAACTTCCAAGTTAGTTTTTCTCCATTTGCGCTCAAGACTATGAGTTTTTTTTCTTGAGAGAATGGGTATTACTGTTGTACCATGGCGCAGTACGTGTTTCTCTAACCTTTTTCAATTTGATGGGGCAACAGCTTCTAATGTATTAGAGATGATAGTGCCCATGTTGCTAGTTATTTCATCTAGTTCATATGTGTTTATGTGTTATATTTACACAGAGCAGTTGAGATAAATCAGGTAGTTTATTTGTGAATCTGTCTTTGGTGGCTGGAACAATAGTTCTGCCCGGACGATAACGCGGAGCCATATAGTTAATATTAGTAACGCGCAGCATGCACGATATAAGGAAATGGTCAGTAACATCATCTTTAGTGGACTTTGCTATCCTAGGTACTACCAAAAGTCCAGAGTTTTGCGACCTTAGGGAGGGTGATGGATTGTAGCGTGGTAGAAGACTAGTTAGGTACTGTGGATTTACAAAGTAAGAATGTTTAAAATATGCTGATCCTATGTTCTGACATAGCATCACATGAAAAACTAAGGTGAAGTACATTGTATTTAGCATTTAAGGTAAATTACATCAGACAAATTATTATCTTAAACAAAGTGTAGCAAGAGGTTCCTGTCTGTTCCGGTTTCTCTTATTGTTAGTCAAGTTAACCAAATTACTGAGAAAGTCACCTTTTGTTTGTAATGGCTCTTGGTGCCTCCGCCCCAGTCTTTGAGTAGTTATGCTGATTGGATTAGCACCTATGCATTTGAATGACACTGTTATGCTGATGAGATCAGGGCTGGAGAAATTCACAAAGGCAGTACAATGTGCCAGAGAGAGAGTTGAATCGTGTTGGCAGACTCCACCAGAAGGGGGACACACAATCATCCCAGGTCAGTGGGTCATGATAAAGTCATTCAGAAACAAACCGTTAGAGCCTAAGTGGCACGGACCACATCAAGTGATGTTGATTACAGCAGCTGCAGTGTTGTGTCAGGGAAGGAAAACCTGGACTCATGTTTCACATTGTAAAGTTGTTCCTCCACCTAAAGGGATAGGATGGGACACACGGACCAGTGAGGAGCCCAGGAAAGAACCGACTGCAACAGGCGTCGGGGGCCAATCCTGGGTGAAGAATCCCTCATAGGCCTTCCCCATCCCACCCAGTTTAATGGCAGGTGCACCTTAGTCTATGCCCTACTTGCAGTCAGAGAAAACTTGAAATCCACTCCAGTACTTTTAAGTGATTCAGCTCCTACCACGAACACAGAAGATGGTTGCCTTCCAGGACTGTGCACAAACATGGTGGTCAAGAACTCTTGGAACATTAATCCCGTTTTATGGTGTCATGCAGGCCCTTGATCAAGTTAGAAGCTTATCGAATTCTGTACAGAAACTGGCCAATGATACGGTCTTGGCCCTGGGTAACATCACGAACACTCTCGCTTCACACAAGCTAATGATCTTAGAGAACAGAGTGGCCTTGGATTACATTCTTGCAACGCAAGGGGGAGCATGCACCATTATCGGACCTGAGTGCTGCACAGGGTTAATGGATCCAACAGAGAACTTGAACAAAATCCAACAAGACATTCTTGGTCTTTCAGCAAAATTACACCAGATGACTGAAGATAAGTCTTCATGGTTCGGAAACCTGTTAGGTAAACCCTGGCTGTGGATCAAGGAAATAGCAATTCTGCTGTTGTTTATCCTACTGGTGTACTATCTATGCTTCCACAGTATCAAGTGTTTCATTCAACAAATGACCCACGCCCATCACGAGGAAATTACAGTTCCAACCAGAAAAGATTATTACCCGTAAGAACTACACGGACCCTAGCTGCATGTTTGTTTCTGTCAACATGCCGTTCGTCACTACAGACAATCAACACAGAGCAAGTGCTATGTGCCTGTAACGATCACAGGTTACAATAATTAACTTTTAAGTGTCTAAATTTGTATTTTTTGAGAGTTATTAGAACTCTCAAAGGGAGAACTGTGGGATTACAAATTTAAGAATCAGTTTAAAATATGCTGATCCTATGTTCTGACACAGCATCACATGAAAAACTAAGGTGAATTACATTGTATTTAGCATTTAAGGTAAATTACATCAGACAAATGATTATCTTAAACAAAGTGTAGCAAGAGGTTCCTGTCTGTTCCGGTTTCTCTTATTGTTTTTCAAATTAACCAAATTACTGAGAAAGTCACTTTTTGTTTGTAATGGCTCTTGGTGCCTCTGCCCCAGTTTTTGAGTAGTTATGCTGATTGGATTAGCAACTATGCATTTGAATGACACTGTTATGGTGATGAGATCAGGGCTGGGGAAATTCCGGTAACGGGCTGATTCCTTTATTGCATTTGCATGCTTTGTTTAGATTGTCACCACCTCTGCTGAATGAATCCCGCCCCCTTAAAATGTATATAAACACAATGCATCACTGCCTTAGTCAGACTTGGATGACTGCATCGACGCACAGCGAGTCCTCAATAAAGAGACTTCTGTATGAAAGATATCCCAACATCTCCTGGTCTCTGCTTCGACGAGGAAAAAGTTTCCAACATTACGCAGTAGCTAACCCTTAAGGCCTTATAGCAAGTAATATATTTTGTAACTGATACGGACGGTAAAGGGGCCCATGCAGGACTGTAAATTGGGGTATATGATCATATTTCGACAAGGAATGGTCGTACATCATCACTTTTGAGGTACGTATCTATATCTTAAGGATCAATTCCATGCGATATGATTAAATCTAGCGTGTGATTAAAACGATGAGTGGGCCTGGTGACATTTTTGCTTGACTCCAAAAGAGTTTATTAGTTCAGTAAATGCAAGTCCTAGTGCATCATTTGTATTATCAACTTGAATGTTAAAATCTCTGACAATTAGCTCTTTATCAACGTTAACCAATAGGTCTGAGAGGAAATCTGTATACGGCCTTGGTGGTCTATAAACAGTAGCCAGAGCAAGAGATAGGGGAGATTTATTTTGTTTATCTGACAGTGTAACATTAAGCATAATTATTTAGAATGAGTTAAACCTGTATCCCGTTTTCTGAGTAACATTGATAATATCACTATATGTTGTTGCAACACCGCCGCCACGACCAATCTGACGGGGCTCGTGCTTATAAATAGTAGCTTGGTGGGGTAGACTCATTTAGACCAATATAATCATTAGGTTTGAGCCAGGTTTCAGTCAAGCAGATTACATCAAAACTATTATCTGTGATCATTTCATTTACAATAACTGCTTTGAGAGTGATCTAATGTTTAGGAGCCCAAACTTTAAAAATGTTTTTTGTTCTTTTATTTTAAATTTTTCTGGTTTAATCACGATCATATTTTTTCTAGATCCTGCGTTAATTTTATATTTTGACCTCACTATTCGGGGGAACAGACTCAGTCTTTATAGATTGGACAGCACAAATACTTCTATCTTTTAAGCGGGTAGAACACAAGTCATCATGGCAGTTATTTGAGATTTGATTTACTAGTCATATGGTGCGTAGCGTCTTGGAGATGTTGTCCGACAGGAGTTCCTCTCCGACTCTGTTGGGGTGCAGGCCATCAGCGCGAAAAATCCTAGGACACTCCCAGAAAAGATTCCAGTTATTAACAAAGAGCAGTTTCTGTTCTTTACACCTTGACAATAACCATTCATTTAAAGCAACAAGCCTACTGAACTTTTCGTGTCCTCGTCGGTACGTGGGAAGCGGTCCTGACACGCTGATCGTCGTCGCGGGCGATGTGCGGCACACCGTCTCGATCAGGCTCCTGAAGTCCCTCTTCTGGGGAAGAGTTCAGAAGCATGTAGTCTCTGTTACCCTTTAATGGAAGAAGTTTGAAACAACCATGACTCTTCCTAGAGCTGGCCTCCTGGACAAACTGAGAAACTGATGGAGAAGGGCTTTGGTTAGACTGTGACCAAGAACCTGATGGTCACTCTAATTGAGCTCCATGATCATATATGCAATTAGAAATCTACAGAAGGGCAAACATCACTGCAACACTCCACCGATACAGTCTTTATGGCGGTGTGGCAATAATCAATCCTCTCTTCAGTGAAGACACACAAAACCCACTTGCAATTTGCAAAAAAAATAATTAAGCACCTATAGGACCCTCAGACTGTGAGAAATAATGTTTTCTGGTCTGATGAACCTCAATTCTAAATTTCATGTTTGAAGGAAACCAGCTCTGCTAATCCTCCTGCAGAGTTCCATCCCAAAAGTAAAGTGTGCTGGTGTGCTGCTCATGCTGTGGGGCTGTTTTTTCAGTGCCAGGAACTGAGGGACTCGTCAGAGCAGAAGATAAGCTCAATGCACCAAAATAATGAGCCTTAATGAAAACCCAGTCTAGAGCATTCAGAACCTCAGACTGGGCAGAAGGTTCACCTTCCAACAGGACAATGGACCTAAGCACACAGCAAGAGTGGCTTATAGACAACTCTGTGAATGTCCTTGAGTGGCCCAGCTAGAGCCAAATCAAACCAAATCAAATATTTCTGGAGAAACCTGAATGTGTGCATCTGCCTCCATCCAACCTGACAGAGCTTGAGAAGTGAACATGTGAGGTGAAGAATGGCAGATAATTGTCAAATGCTACTGAGCAAAGCTTGTCGCATCAAACAAAAAAGACTTGAGGCTGTAAAGGTGCTTCAGCTAAATATTTAGTTAAAGTTGGGGTAAGCGATTTTTCAAAAACACTTTAGAAAACTGTTTCGGGCCGACTAGCAAAACAAACTTGTGTCCAATCAGCAGTAAGGGGCGTGTCTACTCATGATGTGGAGGAGAGAGCATTCAGTGCACAGGACGGACATTAGCTGAGCAGAGCGACAGAAAAAAATGAAGCCCCTTCACCTGCACGTTGGTCCCGAAATTGCCGGAGTGCCTTCTGTGTGAACGCAAACACCGGGTTGGGGACCTAGTAACATTGCTGGGTTCACTCCCGGAACGAGCTCTGTGTGAACAAAAGCCAGAACCAATGCCGTAAAGTGTGTGTCGTAGTGATGAGTCGCACGTTATCGTGTGTTAATTTCTTTGTGAAAGAGACTATAGAGATGGCGGATAAAAAACAAAAAAACTGGGTTGCGTACGTATGTGTGGGGTGGAGCTATCAAAATAGGGGCGAACCCTTTTGGGGTAGGGGCGTGTTTGTTTTGGTGATTTCAAATGTTAACATTGGCTACCAGAAATCGTTTACCCCACCTTTAAGGGTATGAATACACTTGTACAATGTACTCATTTCAGTTTTTTATTTTTAATAAATTACGAAGTTGCGACAATTCTGTTTTTGCTTTGTCAATATGGTGTATGGAGTGTAGATTGATGTGGGGAATAAAATGCAGTTTAACATAAGGTAGCAACATAACAAAACGTGAAAAAAATTATATGAATACTTTCGCAAGGCACTGTACTGTGCGTCCTGTGCATATTGAGCTGGGCTCCCAGATCTTTCAGAGGAATCCAGTCCCCGTTTGGCAGTGGCTTGAAACAGAGGATCCTGAAACACCACAGAATACCAGCAGATACCTGCACCAGGTGTTTGAAGTGATGAGAGAGATGTTCCTGCTCCAACACCACTACTTTGATGTAGGCGTTGTAGTCTGATGGCAAGGAAAGATTCCAGAATTACTGGGCATAACTACACCCTGTGTTTACAACACTACACACATCTATAAGTGCATGTATAACAACACATATGAGTTTAGGGCAGGACTATCTGTTTGACTGTTGAAAACGTTGAAGCAGTTATATTTAGAAATTCTGTTAACTGATGCCACACTGCAAACATTTTTGGGTAACACTTTAGAATACTGTTCCATCATTAATGAATAACTACACAAGAACACGAATAACTTAATATTAGTACTAGTAACTACTATTATCTAACAAGAAACTCTGATTAATGAATTCGTAAGTAATAGTGCTTAGTCGAATGTGGTGGTTCACTATTAGCTAATCAGTAACTACTATTTTTTTTCATACCTCCCCAAGACCTATTAAGAACTACTGTAAACAGGTTCACAATTAATATGAATAATGCTTAATTTATAATTAATTCTAAAGTGAAGGTCATGGTAACCCACTAGTAATGACTCAAGTATTACCAAATCCTTCAGAAGAAATTTATAATTATTTGGATCAGTATTCTAAAGTGAATAACATGATAATTCTCTAGTAATGATTGAAATCATTGTAAGCTTTTGAGGGTTTTGTAAACTATTGGATAGTAATTATTCAGGTGTTACTATATCCTTCTACAGGAATTACACATTTTTTGGATCAGTATTCTAAAGTGAAGATCATGATAACTCCCTATTAATTACTGAAATCATTGTAAACTTTTGAGGGTTTTGTAAGGTTCTGGTTAGTAATTAATTTTGCTAGATTTGATAACACTTAAATAATTACTAGTGGGTTACCGTGATCTTAACTTTAGAAGATCAACACTTGAGTCGTTACTATCCAAAACCTTGCATATATCTCAAACGCTTACAATGACGTCAGCCAATATTAGGGAGTTGTCATGCTTTTCACTTTAGAATACTGATCCAAGTAATTGGTAACTAAGAACTACTAATTTGTTCCTGTGTAGTTATTAACGATGGAACAGTGTTCTAAAAAAATTTTACCGCATTTTTTATAATACAAAAACATAAAACAAAGATTATTTAAAAAGGTTTTGCAAAGGTCCCCCCTCCCCCCAGGCCCGCCCCCCAAGTTTAATTTAATTTTACATTGCAATGTTTCTTTGTAATTATTTGTGCAAATTCACTAGCAATTTGTAAACACCCTTTTTTTTCAGTGTAGCAGCACAGAAATTACACTGTTGGATAAAGAATGTAAAATATTAGAAAGTTCAACATGTTTTAATTCCCCATTCTTTCATATGTGTTATTTATTAGTCCTGACGACTTTACTATTGTTATGTAGAAAATAAATAGTCATAATACAGTGCGTGATCCAAACCCGCCTGTGGCAGGAGAAGCTCGTCACTCAAACTCACTGCAATGTATTCACTGTAAAGCATTCACATGATGAAGGATGCAGATGCTGATCTTGTCTCCATGGAGACCTAAACAGGCCATTATCACGGGCAGCTCTTCTAAATGCATTCGCTCAGTGCTGGCGGCACGTTTATTTAGTGTGAGGTGGGAGGCGAGCCAGATCTCCTGAGAGCTCTTGAGAACAGCAGGAGGACTCCACTCATGTCATATTGTTAGTCATTTGAACTGCGCTGGCTCCAGAAAGCCAGTGTTCCTTCAGACAAACAACCATCATCACCAACGTGATGTGAAATAAGCAATCAAAATCAATAAAATCACACTTAAACCTGAATGAAAGACTTTCGGTAATGCTTTAGTATAGGGACCAGTTCTCACTATTAACTAGTTATTTATAAGCATGCTTATTATTAACATATTGTCTGTTTATTAGTATTTATTAAGCATTTATTTAGCATGAGCATATCCTACACCCCTAAACTTAACAACTAACTACTTGTTTGCTTATATATTTATTTTTGTAAAATGGTCTTTTGTGCTATCATCAACACAGCTGGTTGATAACATAACTGCAATAAAGTAACAGCATAGTTAACAATTACTTGTTTACATAAGATATATAATGTATTTTATATTACTTAGGCACTGGCTAGTTTGACAGAATATTCTAATTCAACATGCCATGGGAAGTCAATCTAACTTAACATTTTCTTATATCGATTGGCTATTGTTTATTTCTAACTTCCTAACAGTTCATCAGGCTCTTAATGGTTTAATCTATGCCATCTTTTGGAATATGTGAAGGTCAGGTTTTCCCATCACTCATTAGAACCCATTTTACTCATGGCTCTCGATTCTGACTCGTACTTGCTCTTATGAAAATGTGCCATAGTTCTTAACTGTAGCATGTTATAATAAGGCTAGCCTCTTGATTATTACCAGGCCAATAATGACTTTTTAAAAATTAATCTATATAGCATTTGTTATAAAGAAACAACAACCTGCACATTTAGAACCAATAGCTACAACATGCCACAGTTGTAATATAAATCTATAGGGGAAATGTATTCGTTAACAGATTATCTATTATAAATTCTACAACAACTTAGACTAAATTTTACACAATACATAAGCCTACAATAAAACTTGATAAATTCTAGTAACGGTGGTCATGAGTATTTTAAAAAGATTTTAATATATGTTAGTGCAGGTTCAAGACTGCTCCTCTTTTCAGCAGTCTTTTTTAGTTTATTTGCCTTTTTTAGATAATGTTTGACTTTCTCCATAGCTGTATCACATATTTTAACATTTTCACAAAAACAAAAAATAGATCTAAAATGATAAACCTCTCATTTCAGTCTTTAAACCATTTTTTAAGAAAAGAGACGGGTCAGAAGTATAAATTCTTATATTAATTTAAAACAGGGTTATTGGGCAGATGGGGGGGAAACAGAAGACAGGCTTATTGAAAATCCAATGTGATTCTCTGCCAGTAGGAGGCGCTTTGTCAGAGATTTAGCGGTTTCCCCAGAAACAGCTGTAAACAAAGCAGCGCTGCGCTCATGAACGCTCCTTCATCAGATAAAGTTAAAATGCAATCGAAACTTTTTGAAGACACAGACACTTGGTTCCTTTCAGAGATACATATAAAAACACCTGCGTTACATCATTGCTTCGATTAGTAAGAATGAGTAAAGTGTTTAAAACTATAAGCTATGATGTTGAAAATGTACGAGGAAAGTCCTCTGATGAGTTACCAGGGTAAGCCTAGGTGCCAGGGCTCAGCCCTGGATGGCCCCGGACTAATTTAACCCCAGACCTTACTAACTATTAATAAGCAGCATATTTACCTACTGTAAATATATCAAAACTTAATTTTTGATTAGTAATATGCATTGCTAAGAACTTCATTTGGACAACTTTAAAGATGATTTTCTCAATATTTAGTTTTTTTTTTTTGCACCCTCAGATTCCAGATTTTCAAATAGTTGTATCTCAGCCAAATATTGTCCTATCCTAACAAACCATACATCAATAGAAAGCTTATTTATTCAGCTTTCAGATGATTTTTTTTGAAAAATTGACCCTTATGACTGGTTTCACATGGTCTTAGGGTCACATTTTTATATGAACAATCCCGTTGAAAACAGTCAAAATAAGGAGGAGGAGTGTGACAAATACATCTAGAAAGATTTCTTAAAACAGCTACACAGTTTGACATATTTCAACATAATTCAGAAAGTAACCTGCATTTGACTTGATTACACATCACAGGCCTCATTTATAAAATGTTGCATTGAAACTGTCCTACATTTGACCTTACGATAATTTCTCTAATGTGTGTACGTGCGATTCAGAGAATGAATGAAAGCACAAAAAATGTGCATACGCCTCTCTTCTAGATGTGAACTTTATAAATCACAAATGATCCTGATACTGTGCGCAGCTGAACGGTTTCAGATGTCCGCATGTAAACTCTGCCAAATTAATGTTATTAACATATAATAGAGTGGCAAAGCGGCAAGAATTGCTGAAAGGCAGGGTAGGTGATCATGTGTTTTGGAGGAGGCGTGGCTTTGGAGAGTGATTTGCAGGGAGGGTGGAATCTTATGCTTTCAAAACTAGCTTGCTATTGCTAGAATCTCTGAAATCGTCTACCCTACCTTTACATTTCTGAATACCTGCAGTACCCTGACACCGAAAAATGCGAACATCAACCAAGACCCTGATGTGGCACTAAGCAATTTTCACATCAAACATGAACTTTGGCGTGGATTTTAACGTACACACACTCAACATTGCATGCATATGCACGTTTTATAAATGAGGCCCCATGACTATAAGAGTCTCATGCTGATGGTCTCACAAACTCTCCAGTCTGAACATTAGAGCATTAGCGGTTATGACCAATATGGTTGCTAAAACAGTTTAGTGCCCTGCAGTTACTTACATAAGAACTGAAGTCCAAACAGTAATCAGCCTATGCAGCTTTCCTCTCCACCTGAGGCCTGAAGCAGAAACCGCTGCTCTCTCTTCACCTGTGCTGTTGTTAATAGCAGTGTTGTGTGACTCAGTATCGGCAGGCTTTTGTCCAGTCCGTTCAGCTCGTTAAACATTTCACCATTATGTTCACACATGTCCACTTAACAGCTTGCCCATAAACCAGCAGCAGTAACAGTAAACACTGGAGTGCCGCGGCAAACATCTCAGCAGCCACAGGGGGATCATTATATCCCACAAATCAGTGTTAAAGGAGCCGCGGGACCCTCGTGGGCCTGTTGAGCTGTACATATGGCCCAGTGCTGCCTCGTCTGGAGAGATTTCTCTACACTCTAAAAAAAAATGCTGGGTTAAATACAACCCAGTGCTGGGTAAAAATGGACAAACCCAGCAAATTGGGTTATTTTGACCCAGCGGTTGGGTTACTACCCAGAAGGTTGGGTTAAATATTTAACCCAAATGTTGGTTGAAAACAACCCAATTGCTGGGTGTGTCCATATTTTACCCAGCACTGCATAAAACCAACTGCTTTCGGTTATGAAGTACTGCCAAAAACTCACTTTCAGTGAGGAGTGGTAATCAAAAAGCTAAATATAACTGTCCATATGGCATACTGCAAAACAAGCAGCCTATGAAATGACTAAATAGCTCAAAGCAGCTCATGTTTCAGCACAATGACAGGACAGCTGACTAAAACTGTCTTGATTAACCCTGTCCTAAATGTGTGCTTACAGCCTTCAATGGTCATGTGTCATCTTAAGCCTAAGCTTAAAGTCATGTCATTAGAGTTTTGTAGAAAACTCAGTTTTGGTATGCCTTCCCTAGCAAATAAAAAAAGTAATATAGTGAAATAAATGTATTTACACTAAGTATAGTTCAAATCTGTTAACGTATTTATTGACACATCACTTAAGACTTACTGATATAAAATTATATTTAAACATTATTTGGAGTATTTCTTTATTGCACAATGCACATCTCTTAATATTAAGCCTAAAATGTGTTTTAATGCCACTATTAATAAGGATTTATGATCTCTGTATAGTATCAGTCTTTAAAATGTATGAAAATGAGTGACAACCCTAGTAAAAAATAAATATAAATACATACATTATACATTTATTTCATGCTAAGTATACTACAAATACCTTTTGTAATAAGTACTGAACACGTCACCATTTTTCCCAGTATATATATTTTTAAAGGTGCTGTTGACATGAAATTTTCTCCAGATGTCGTTAACAACCCAAGTAATCCATACATACAAAGAAAACAAAAATAAGTTCAGAAATTAAGTTCTGTGTAATAAAGTAGAATGACCCAGGGAAAAAAGTATTGAACACCTGAAGGAAGGGGAAGGGAGGTGCAAAAAGGCATGGAAAGCCAAGACACCAGCAGAAATCTATCAGTAATTAGAAAGCAATCCTGCCCCTCGTCAGTGGAAATTAATGTTAGCTGGTTCAGTCCCAACACCTACAGTACCAGGATGATGAAGATGAAACAAGGGTGCACAATGATCCCAAACACAGCCAAGGAAACTCTATTGGTTTCAGAAAAAGAATATAAAGCTGCTAGAATGGCCCAGCCAACCACCTGACTTGAATCCAATAGAAAATAAAAACTAAAGATCAGAGTTCATAGAAGAGGCCCACAGAACCTAAGAAGAATGGGTCAAAATCACACCTGAGCAATGCATGAGACTAGTTTCTCCAGAAAGGAGGGATCTTGAAGCTGTCATTACCAACAAAGGCTTTTACGAAGTACATACATTTCAGTAGTTCAATACTTTTTTCCCTGGGTCATTCTACTTTATTACACAGAACTTAATTTCTGAACTTATTTGTGTTGTTTTCTTTGTATGTATGGATTACTTGGGTTGTTACCAACATCTGGTGAAGATTTCATGTCAACAGCACCTTTAGAAATATATTTACTGAGAAAAATGGTGACGTGTTCAGTACTAATTTTACCCGCTGTATTGTTAATAATAAAAATACCCTGCAATTGTACTTTTAGTATACTAAACTGTAAACTTAAAGTCTGCTAAACTGGAACAACTAATGTTGTGCTTAATGCACTTTAACTGTGTGAAAGTAGTGCGACGGACCAATTAAAGATATACTGAAGTATATTTGATTGTGCTAAAGTGGAACTATTGCAAGTATACAGTACTTCAGATACGCTCTTGCATCTAATAAAACAAAAATAAATAATCCATAACCATAATAAGGTCAGTGCAAAAATGTCTAACATTGGCCTTAACTATAACCACAGCAAATTCAGTAATCTGCAGAATTGTATGACATTTCACAAGTTCCTCTCACTGCAAGTTGATACATTCCCTGAAAAACCTGATGGTTATGGACTAATTTGCTTCAAATGCAGTTTATCATTGCAATAACATCAATCCAAAAAGATGTAAACAAATAAGATGAACTTGCATGACTTTGAATGCAGTGTCAGCAGACGATAATGCAGCGTGAATGTGAAACTGCACTCTTGAACACATCGTCACATTAACCCTAGTATTAAACAGCAGCTGCTGGTTCTGTGTGCAGACAGTCATGAGTCATGAAGACAAACACAATCATCAAACACAGAGCTTGTAAACTCATTCAGATTGACTGCTGACTCTGATCTTGATTAACGCAGAGGAGGCGAGCGTGAAGGACAAACTAATTACAGCTGGACGCTTCGCATGATTTATTCAAGATCCTCAAAACTGATTATCATTTAACTCTACAGCACCCTTCAAACCATGGCCTCTAATAACACACAAAACTCACATTAAACCGGTCAACGAACTCATCCAGCACACGGGAGGACAGGACACATTTCCCACAGAAGCAAATCTGTCCCCTTCATTTTTTGATTTTCTATTTGCTTGTTTGTTTTTACATAACTTTAAAGTTTGGATAATCTGAAGGGTATGCTGGGTATTCTGAGAGCAATACATCAAGTGTGTGTGTGTGGTTCAGGTATTCCCTATAGGGCAAAATGTCACCAAAAATCCTTGTCCTTGTGGGGACATTTTATTTTCCCCATGAGGAAACAAGCTTATAAATCATACATGAATCATACAGAATGTAAAAATGCCTGTCGTTTTGTGTGAGGGGTAGGTTTAGGAGTAGAGTTACGGTTAGAAAATACAGTGGAAAAACCATTACACCTGTGGAAAGTCTCCGTAAAAAAAGCATATACCAACATGAGTGTGTGTTTGTGGTGGGGTTTATTCACTACTTCATCTGTGCATACGGTATAGTGTCAGTAAAGTTATGTAATGCACTGTATGATACCCCTGTATTCACACATTCTTTTGAAGAAATCAACAGGCGTCTAATTCAGCATTAAATCCAGCTGTATTAATGGTGGGTTCACACTGAGATCCAGTGAAACGCTGGCGGTCACTGAGCTGATGCTCTCTAGTTAATGTTGTGGCTCAACCGTAGTTTCCAAGCAGCTCCTGCGTCAAGAGCCTTTAAAGGGACAGTTCACACACCTGCATACCCACTGTCATTGTTGATCCAAACGTGTTTGTAGAACTTCAAAAACCTTCGAGAAGTGCAGTTGGTTGCTATTTTTCCATGCAGTTACAATGAATGGCCACTGGTGCTTTTCAAGCAATGCAAGATGCAAAAGAACGTGTAGTATAAGCACTGTAAAAAAAAATCATTTAATATAGTTCTGCACAATAGGTTTACTATAGATTTGTTCACAGATTAATGTTGACTTCACTCCAGCTCTCTTTGATGCAATCATCAGTTCATGAGAGAAGCAGCTGTGTTTGATTCATTAATAAACTGGACTGTTTGCTTGCTTCTGGATCTTTGCAGTGTCTTTAGATCTCAGGTTCACAGGTGTGAGCAATTCATTCATGAATCAGACGGATCTAGTTTTGAGTGATCTGGTTCAGTGGATGATTTTCAATTAATAATGACTTAAATCTGCTATAGCATGACTAGTGCAGAAGTCATATGGATAACTTTATATTCATTATATTTATTATGCTCAATACACTACTCGTCAAAATGTTGGAAGTCTCTTCTGCTTTCCAAAGGCTGCATTTATTTGATCAACAATATAGTAAAAATAGTAATTATTCATTAAAAATAATTATTAATGCTCAGTTATTATCGTTGCTAGGTTATTAATAATGGTTCTTATTACTGTCAATGTTAAAAACAATATAAAGTTCAAAAGTCTTTGGTAACACTATATGTGTTTTTGCTGTCCCTTTTCATCAATTTAATGCATTCTGACGAATAAAAGTATTCATTTCTATTAAAACACACATTTACCCGAAACATTTGTATGGTAGTATACCATGGTGTTTGCATAAATATGAATCAGCACAACTGTTTCGAACATTGATAATAATCAGAAATGTTTCTTGAGCAGATCAGCATATTATACTGATTTCTGAAGATCATGTGACACTGAAGACTGGAGTAATGATGCTGAAAATACAGCTGCACATCACAGAAATATATTACAGTTTAACAGAGATTCACATAGAACACAGCTGTTTTACATTACAATAACTATTTACAACTTACTTTTAATGGTTATTTTTTTGATCAAATAAATGGAGCCTTGGTGAGCAGAAGAGACTTTATTTGCTGAACTATGAGATGTTTGGTCAAAAAGCCCATTTTATGATCTAAATCTGGCTCTCTGACCCACTGGCCTGTCTGTGCACAGAACAGTTTGTTTTGTCCCCGTCTGAACGCTTGCACTCAATCACCAGCTGTTCCCTGGGGTCCCGATAAACTAAATTATTTAAGCCAAACTGGGGCAAACATTAGGTGCGTAACACCCTGTTAAAGTGAATGCAGGAGAACAGAGTGCATGAGCAGAGAAGGAGATTTAGAAGTCAACGGAAGTGACCGGAAAACTGAGAGGGAATGTGTGTTTGCCAGAGCTAAAGGAGACGTGAATGGAGGAGATTAACTCTCACCATGGTCAACTAGACACACACTCACACTCACACACACACAAAAACACAAACACAAACACACACACAAAAACACACACACACACACACACACACACACACACTCACTCACTCACTCACACACACACACCTCACAAACACACCACACACTACACTCACACCCCCACTCACACCTCACTCACAAACACACCCACTCACTCACACACACCCACACACCACCCTCACCTCCCACACTCACAAACACCACAACATCACCATCATCACTCACACTCACCCCCCACACCCAAACACACAACTCACACTCACACTCACCTCACACTCCCACTCCACACTCACAAAACACACCCACTCCCCACATCCCCCCCCCCCCACATCCCCCTCACTCCCAAACACACACACACACTTCACACTCACCACACCTCACTCACACACAATCTCTCTCACACACACTCACACACACCCACCCCACTCACACACACACACCCACACACACACACACACACACCACACTCACTCACAACCACAACACTCCTCACTCATCAATCACACTCCCACACTCACTACAAACACACACCCCACACTACACTCACACACACACACACTACACTCACACACACACACACACTCATCACTCACTCACTCTCACCAACACAGTCACACTCACTCACTCACACACACACACACTCACTCACTCACAAACACACAACACTCACTCACACACACACACACACACACCCACACAAACACACACACACACTCATACTCACAAACAAACACTCACTAACAAAAAACACCCACACTCACACACACAGACACACACACTCATTCTCACACACACTCACACACACACTCATCACTCACACACACACACACACACACACTCACTCACTCACTCACTCTCACAAACACTCACACACACACTCACTCACACACACAACTCGCTCACACACACAACTCGCTCACAACTCGCTCACTCACTCACACACACACACACACACACACACACACACACACACAGAACGCCTTGATGTTCCGTGTTGCCATGGATACTCGGAATGACTGGAAAATGGAACATGAAAAGAGTAGATGGGTGTGCGCTCTTCAGTTCAATCACAGACAAAGATATGTGGAAAGGCAATAATCTCAATCACGGCAAACACTTAAACAGTCTTATTCTCTTAAACAGTGATAGACATGAAAGATACCCCACCGAATCAAACATGAAGTGCTGCCACTGTGCTGCGTATTCCTGACGCCTTCCAGCCCAGCAGAGAGTCAAACGCAATGGAAACTGGAGAGGCACGACAGTTTACCTTTGAGTCCCTGTCTGTCTGAACAAGTCTTAAATCACAGAGTTGGAGCTAAAATCGCTAAAGCTGGATCACTTGACTTTGTAAGCAAACATAAATCAGAGGGTTGTGGAGCAGATGTGCCTTATAAAAAAACAGAGCTCTGGAGTGAAAGACCAAACATGGTAAGCATCGCAGTCGTTGAGAATGTACTGTATCCAGTGCGTAAAGCTCCCGTCCTCCTCCATCAACCCCAACCAGAGACCCTTCACTCTTCATCTGACAATAGCTTTAAAAGAATGGACAATAACAACAGAATGTCATGTTTGGCTGATCTGTTGCTTTAATGTCGTGACACAGTGATTCATGGTGTGGGTGAGAAACACTCTGAGCAATGAGCGTGTTCATCTTCCACAGGTTTGACCAGAAAAACGTTCTCTGAAAAAAGGCCTGAAAGCAAATCCATTTGTAAATGAAATCCAGATGCGATATTAAACAAACATCATCTGCAGACTTGGTATGGAGGAACTGAAATACCACAGAAACTCAACAAATACCACAAGATGCCAAACTCAGGCCAATGTGAGAAAAATCATCTTAATTCAAAGGGAAAACAATATTATTTTTCTTGCCCCATTGGACGATTTTTTTGCTCATTTTAAGAAAAAAAAAATCTTGATGCTTTTTTTTTTTTAGAAAACGAGACTTAATATCTTAAATCATTTTGCTTCTCTGTAAATGCATCTTGATCTAAGAATCTTTAGATATTTGTACTGGGGGGAAAAAGACAACAGTACTAAGTAAGAAAATCTTTTTTCTTTTTGTCAGTGTCTAGTTTTAAAAAATCTGTTCAGATCTGAAAAGTTGTATATTCCAGCCTCGAGAAACACATTCATTTTGCTTTCTTAAACCTGTGGGTTTTGTGTTTACCAATGAGTAGTAACTTTTGTTGAAACTGTACTAACTGCAGTAATATCTCCAGATGAACACTTACTGGACTGAAGCAGCTCAGCTTTACTTGATTCTCCATCAATCATGTTTTAGAGTCTCAAATCTGATCCTCAGGATCTTTTGAGGAGCGTTCTTATTCTCATCTTACTAAGACATATTGGAAATATATAGTGACGACTGATATTTAGATCATTTTATGTCAGTATCTGCTCTACTGTTATAAAGATCCTGAAATATTTAATGGCCAAATAATGATGTTATGATGTTGCTTCATTTTATATCAACATCTCAGTCAAATTCCTCAGTTTATAAAAGAAACACAAGATTTGTTCATGTGTAGAGTAATGTCATGGAAATCTATCCCTCGTTTATTCAACAACAGTAAAATGTCATTTGTAATATCAGGATGACTTAAATACATCTTATTTCCATCGATGGAGGTTTGAAGTAAATGTTTTGAGAAGTTGGCTGGTTTACATCACACCAAAAACAAGAACAAACACTGACTGGTTTTCTTCTGCAAGCAAATACAGTATTGTGAGGTGTGACAGGAGCAGATACGTCACATGACTATAAGAGCTCAAAACCTCACGCACATGACAGAAACCAGAAGCAGTGGAAATTAATTAGCCAGCGTGTCCTAACGCCCGTTGAGTGCTCGACAACACTTTCTGCATAAAACATGAAGCTATAAAGACGTGATCTTAACATCTGATCCTTTTAACACTTCCCATTGACTGAGTAAAGCTTGAGCTCTCTATTATGGCTCATGTAAGTGTGCTGTAATTGCTCACAGCGCTTCAGTAATGTGCATGTACATTAACAGAGAGCATCAGAAACACAAGCACTCCACGCTTCAGTCACGCTCTGATTCCTCCAGACAGACCAGCATTCACTTCTGACACACTTGAGAACAATAATGGCCATCAAACTGTTTTGTGTGTTATGCATACATGCATATACAGTGGGGCAAAAAAAGTATTTAGTCAGCCACCAATTGTGCAAGTTCTCCCACTTAAAAAGATGAGAGAGGCCTGTAATTTTCATCATAGGTATACCTCAACTATGAGAGACAAAATGAGAAAAAAAAATCCAGAAAATCACATTGTAGGATTTTTAAAGAATTAATTGGTAAATTCCTCGGTAAAATAAGTATTTGGTCACCTACAAACAAGCAAGATTTCTGGCTCTCACAGACCTGTAAAACTTCTTTAAGAGGCTCCTCTGTCCTCCACTCGTTACCTGTATTAATGGCATCTGTTTGAACTCGTTATCAGTATAAAAGACACCTGTCCACAACCTCAAACAGTCACACTCCAAACTCCACCATGGCCAAGACCAAAGAGCTGTCAAAGGACACCAGAAACAAAATTGTAGACCTGCACCAGGCTGGGAAGGCTGAATCTGCAATAGGTAAGCAGCTTGGTGTGAAGAAAATCAACTGTGGGAGCAATTATTAGAAAAATGGAAGACATACAAGACCACTGATAATCTCACTCGATCTGGGGCTCCACGCAAGATCTCACACCGTGGGGTCAAAATGATCACAAGAACGGTGAGCAAAAATCCCAGAACCACACGGGGGGACCTAGTGAATGACTGCTGAGAGCTGGGACCAAAGTAAAAAAGGCTACCATCAGTAACACACTGCAACGCCAGGGACTCAAATCCTGCAGTGCAAGACGTGTCCCCCTGCTTAAGCCAGTAAATGTCCAGGCCCATCTGAAGTTTGCTAGAGAGAATTTGGATGATCCAGAAGAGGATTGGGAGAATGTCATATGGTCAGATAAAAACCAAAATAGAACTTTTTGGTAAAAAACTCAACTTGTCGTGTTTGGAGGAGAAAGAATGCTGAGTTGCATCCAAAAGACACCATACCTACTGTGAAGCATGGGGGGGAAACATCATGCTTTGGGGCTGTTTTTCTGCAAGGGACCAGGACGACTGATCCGTGTAAACGAAAGAATGAACGGGGCCATATATCGTGAGATTTTTAGTGAAAACCTCCTTCCATCAGCAAGGGCATTGAAGATGAACGTGGCTGGGTCTTTCAGCATGACAAAGATCCCAAACACACCACCCGGGCAACAAAGGAGTGGCTTCGTAAGAAGCATTTCAAGGTCCTGGAGTGGCCTAGCCAGTCTCCCGATCTCAACCCCATAGAAAATCTTTGAAGGAAGTTGAAAATCCATGTTGCCCAGCGAAAGCCTCAAAACATTACTGCTCTAGAGGACATCTGCATGGAGGAATGGGCCAAAATACCAGCACAGTGTGTGAAAACCTTGTGAAGACTTACAGAAAAACGTTTGACCTCTGTCATTGCCAACAGAGGGTATATAACAAATTATTGAGATGAAATTTTGTAATTGACCAAATACATATTTTCCACCATAATTTGCAAATAAATTCTTTTAAAAAGCTACAATGTGATTTTCTGGATTTTTTTTCTCCTCATTTTGTCTCTCACAGTTGAGGTATACCTATGATGAAAATTTACAGGCCTCTCTCATCTTTTTAAGTGGTAGAACTTGCACAATTTGTGGCTGACTAAATACGTTTTTGCCCCACTGTAAATGTATACATGTAAATATTATAATGTATATACTGTATTAGTGCTGCCAAAGAATTAATCCGATTATCGCATCCAAAATAGATGTTGTTACAGATGTGTGTGTACAGGTATATTTATGATGCATATAATAAATACCCACACCACTGACACAGAAACACTCTCTATAGTGAAAAATGTACATGAATTGACATATATTGCGAATGTATTTTACCTGTAATATATTTATACATAAATATATTTAATATATAAATTTAACATATTTTTCGTAAATATATACATGCATGTGTGTGTATTATAAAGTGGGGAAAAAAAGTATTTAGTCAGCAACAAATTGTGCAAGTTCTCCCACTTAAAAAGATGAGAGAGGCATGTAATTTTAATCATAGGTATACCTCAAATATGAGAAACAAAATGAGAAAAAAAAAAAATCCAGAAAATAACATTGAAGGATTTTTAAAGAATTTATTTGCAAATTAGGGTGGAAAATAAGTATTTGGTCAATAACAAAGTTTCATCTCAATACTTTGTTATATACAATATATTTGTTGGCAATGACAGAGGTCAAAGTTTTCTGTAAGTCTTCACAAGGTTTTCACACACTGTTGCTGGTTTTTTGGCCCATTCCTCCATGCAGATCTCCTTTAGAGCAGTAATGTTTTGGGGCTGTCGTGGGCAACACGGATTTTCAACTCCCTCCAAAGATTTCTATGGGGTTGAGATCTGGAGACTGGCTAGGCACTCCAGGACCTTGAAATGCTTCTTAACGAAGCCACTCCTTCGTTGCCCGGGAGGTGTGTTTGGGATCATTGTCATACTGAAAGACCCAGCCACGTTTCATCTACAATGCCCTTGCTGATGGAAGGAGGTATTCACTCAAAACCTCACGATACATGGCCCCATTCATTCATTACACGGATCAGTCGTCCTGGTCCCTTTGCAGAAAACAGCCCCAAAGCATGATGTTTCCACACCCATGCTTCACAGTAGGTATGGTGTTCTGTGGATGCAACTCAGCATTCTTTCTCCAAAAAGTTGAGTTTTTACCAAAAAGTTATACTTTGGTTTCATCTGACCATATGACATACTCCCAATCCTCTTCTGGATCATCCAAAATGCTCTCTAGCAAACTTCAGACAAGCCTGGACATGTACTGGCTTAAGCAGAGGGACACGTCTGGCACTGCAGGATTTGAGTCCCTGGCGGAGCAGTGTGTTACTGATGGTAGCCTGTGTTACTTGGTCCCAGCTCTCGGCAGGTCATTCACTAGGTCCCCCCGTATGGATCTGGGATTTTTGCTCACAGTTCTTGACCATTTTGACCCCACGAGGTGAGATCTTGCGTGGAGCCCCAAATCAAGGGAGATTATCAGTGGTCTTGTATATCTTCCATTTTCTAATAATTGCTCCCAAAGTTGATTTCTTCACACCAAGCTGCTAAACTATTGCAGATTCAGTCTTCCCAGCCAGGTGCAGGTCTACAATTTTGTTTCTGTGTCCTTTGACAGCTCTTTGGTCTTGGCCATGGTGGAGTTTGGAGTGTGACTGTTTGAGGTTGTGGACAGGTGTCTTTTATACTGATAAACAGATGCCATTAATACAGGTAACAAGTGAAGGACAGAGGAGCCTCTTAAAGAAGAACTTACAGGTCTGTGAGGGCCAGAAATCTTGCTTGTTTGTAGGTGACCAAATACTTAGTTTACCGAGGAATTTACCAATTAATTATTTAGAAATCCTACAATGTGATTTTCTGGATTGTTTTTCTCATTTTGTCTCTAATAGTTGAGGTATAACTATGATGAAAATTAAAGGCCTCTCTCATATTTTTAAGTGGGAAAACTTGCACAATTGGTAGCTGACTAAATACTTTTTGCACAAACTGTATATATATATATTACATAACAGGATTAACACAGCACACACACTATGATGGTAAACAAAATACTTTTATTTGGAAATTTAATAGACAATGTTACAGGCACTAATATATTTCTGTCATGACAACTCTCGGAGGGATTGGCTTGGTAATGTACATGACAATGTTAAAGTTTTTGGCGGAATAGTTCTGCTACGCTGCTGCTGCTGTGGCATAGCAAGTACTTGCTACTGCCAATACATCCACAAACATGCTGCTGTGAGCATGTAGAAATACTGCTGCTGCACATATAACAAATATGAATAACCCCGTAGCAGATATCTACAAGCTGGGGAAGGTGGAGGGTTGAGTGCATGCTACAGCCAAGAATTTAGCCAAGATTTGAATGTGAGCAGCAAGCTCATTGAGGAGAGAACCAATCGGCTGTGACATGTGATGATGATGTCATTATGTCATACTCAGTTAGATCTATCGGACTGCGCCATCTAGAGTTTTATGCCAGAACTCTGTATATATATAATCGCTATATATATTTATATATATATATATATATATATATATATATACACACCCACACACAACACACACACAACACAAGTAATGTGTATAGGTAGTAACTGAGTACATGTAGGCCTAATCTGGATTACGTAATCCAGATTCCAAAAATTAAGTACTCATAATTGGATTATATTACATTTTAAAATACAATTACAGTTACTATTTATGGAATACATGATTGCATGTTGTTTAAAATGGCAGTAATTTATTAATAATTTATTCATTCTCCTTATTTCTGTTTTTCACTTTTAAAGTTTTCTTAAAAGCTTTAGATGTCTTGTAAATAATTTTGTGATCCATGCTTCTGAATTTGGGGGGAAAGCACCTCTCCATCAGTTAGAACGCGTAGTAAACAAATAATTATGCAAGTTACTAAACACTGCTGATGTTTAGCTGTGAAACACTGCACTTCATCATATCCTGTGATCTTCAGTAACTGTTGTTTCTGAAGTCTGGACAAAAATATGTCACACCTGGAAGATTTTGGGCATATAATGTCATCGTTGTTTTCATGTTTATTAATGTTTGTTCATATAATTCTGGGATTCACAAATGTTTTTGTCAACCAAACCCTTAAAAATTGAATATTTATTTGAAAAAGTTGAGGAAGTTGATATTTCAATAATTTACCAACATATTTGCATATTCACAGTTCTCTGATTTCGGTTAATGGTCATATTCATAAGCAATTAAACTAAATTTTCACATTTTTATGACTAATTTAATCATTAGCTTTTTATCAACTCATAAACCCACAGCTTACATTAACCCTAGTTTGGGAAACCCTGTGATAATTTTATGTTTATCATGATGTTGATATCAAATAATGGAATATATTTTCTTTCTCTTTTTCCTTCCTTTCCTTTTTTTTTAAAAAATATCAATACATCTACATTTCTGAAATCTAGTCAAATTAGTGAAAGTAGTCAAATACATTACCGAAAAATTATAACATTATCATCGTGTAATCAGTAACAGACTACAGACAGGATGGATGGATGAATGGACGGACGGATGGACGGATAGAATGGTAGGACGATGGACAGACAGACAGATGGACAGACGGACGGACGGATGGATAGACAGATGATGGACGGACGGATGGATAGACAGATGATGGACGGACGGATGGATAGACAGATGATGGACGGACGGATGGATAGAAGATGATGGACGGGCGGACGGGGGATGGACGGATAGACAGATGATGGACGGACAGACAGATGATGGACGGACGGATAGACAGATGATGGATGGACGGACAGATAGCTGATGGACGGACGGACGGACGGATGGAGGACGGATAGACAGATGCATGGAGGGACAGACCGACAGCGGAGGACGACGGCGGATAGAAGTGATGGACGGACGGATGGACAGACGACGGACGGATGGATGGGACGGATGACAGATGATGGACGGGCGGGATGGATAGACAGATGATGGCAGGACGGAAGGAGGATGGACGGATGACCCGATGATGGACGGACAGACAGATGAGGGACGGACGGGATAAGACGATGATGATGGACGGACAGATAGAGTGATGGAAGGACGGACGGACGGATGGATGGACGGATAGACGGATGGATGGATGGATGGATAGAATGACGGACGGACGGATGGATGGACGGATAGACAGATGATGGACGGACGGATGGATAGACAGATTTGATGGACGGACGCGGAATGACGATAGATGGATGGACCGGATAGACAGATGAGGACGGACAGACAGAGGATGGATGGACGGATAGCCAGCGCAGGGAGGGACGGACTGATGACGGAAATAGATTGATGGACGGACGGAAGGACGGATGGCTGGACGGTAGACAGATGGATGGATGATGGTTGATGGATGGATGGATGGATAGATGGAAGGACGGACGGATGGATGCGGGATAGGACAGATGAGGGACGGACAGGACAGATGATGGAATGGAGGATGACAGATGATGGATGGACGGACGGCATGGCCGGATAGTTGATGGAGCGGACGGACGGCGGCTTGGATGGCCGGACGGATGGAAGGTAGATTGATGGACGGACGGACGGACGGACGGATGGATGGACGGATAGACAGATGATGGACGGACAGACAGACAGACGGACGGATGGACGGATGGATAGATAGATAGATAGATAGATAGATGTGAAAAAAAGTTGCACTCTAATATTTTGTTGGATGGCCTTTAGCCTTGATTGCATTGTGCATTCATTGTGGCACTGTGACAACATCATGCAACATCACAGCATTTATTTCCATCAAAATTTGTCAGAGATCTTGTATTGACAATGTGAGAGTCAAACATCTTTGTAAAGTCGACTCCAGCACATCCCAGAGACTTTCAACAGGGTTTAGGTCAGGACACTGCGGTGACCAGTTCATACATGAAAATGATTCCTCACGCTCACTGAACCACACTTTCACAGTCTGAGCCTGATGAACCTTAGAATTGTCCTGCTGGAATATTACATGGGTGTGTAATAAAAACATACACACTGCATCAGCTAGAGTTAAAAGAACATACAAGATGCCAGAAACAATCAATTACTGCAATAATGATCCAAATGGCAAGTTTATTTTGGTCAGGCAGTGTGTTTGCAATTCTGAGAAACAGAGCACATGTTCAGCTGTGACTAATGTCAAAAATGATCCTAGATTCATAAGAACAGCCTCTTTCGATATACTGTAACTGCTCTAAAATTAGAGCTTGAAAGGTGTTCAGAGAGTCAGCGTGACTGAATCAGGAGGAGTGTTTGTGTGATTTTCCTGGAAGAAATGAATGATTCTTCACTGAACAGGACACGTGTGACATCGATTCTCCTCACTTAAGCAGCCTCTCGTGAACGTGAATCTAAAACAAATCGATATCCAATTCTCCTGCGGAAGCTCGTCTGCTGGTCACAATCACAGAAATGATACTTCAGTCATAGTTTGTAGTGTCTGTGTGTTTAGCTGTCAACAAATATTCAATACTGGGTGGGATAACAGTCATATCAAGCTACAAGTAATCTAAATACTGTCCTGCTCACACATCTTATTGAACACACACGATACACCCGGTCTTTAGTTTTAGCTGACAGTTGTTTAACATGACCTAGAGAAGAGCTGTGTGTTTCTGTAGGGTTTTCTCTTGTGCTCATCAAGGCTGCATTTATTTCATATTTGATCAAAAATATATTCAAAAATATTTTGAAATGTTATTGCAGTTTAAACCAGCTGTTTTCTCTGTGAGTAGCTGTTAAAATGTCATTTATTTCTGTGATCAAACCTGTATTTTCAGCATCATTACTCCAGTCTTCAGTGTCACATGATCTTCAGAAATCAGTATAATATGCTGATCTGCTGCTCGAGAAACATTTCTGATTATTATCAATGTTGAAAACAGTCGTGCTGCCCAATATTTTTGTGGAAACCGTGATACATTTAATTTTTCAGGATTCACAGATGAATAGAAATTTCAACAGAACAGCTTTTATTTGAAATAACATTAGAAATGTCTTTACTGTCACTTTTGAATTACTTATTGAATAAAAAGATTAATTTCTTTCCAAAAAACTAACTTTTGAAGAATGTACCGGTATATATATTTTTTATAATTTATGATGTAGTTTCAGAAACTAGTGTCTGAGGAATCTGCCATATTTGTAGTTTATTTTTAACCCTTTGTATTTGTGTTTGTAGTTCTGATTGAATCCATGCAGTGGATTGTGGGTAATATTAGCCGGATGTGCACAGATCTGCACTTCGAATTTCCACTGGAAATAGTAAACCATCCGCAAACCTTTTGGATACTCATTTCAACATACTATGATTTGGGACACACTAATTCTAATTTCAAATACTACTCAGGATGGATAGTATGTGAACTGGAGTGCAGAATGAGTGTGGATTTAGCACAGTAGCGTGTGATCAGTAAACACAGTATATGATGGAGAGTTCAGATGATCAGACAAAAGCACAGTCATGTGACTGCTGATACTGAGCTAATATAACCGCGACCTTTTCTGTTCTTCCCTGAGGGAGAAGCAAACACACAGCGGCTTCAGACTCATCTGAATAACACACAGGCAAACCAGAGGCTCGGAAACACCCAAATTCAACTTCGTGCTGCTTAGCTGCACTTTCTGTGTTTCTAAGATGACAAAGGTTTTAAAAGATAGACTCATCAGCACTCATCAATGTCAAAGACAGGCTTTACTGTCCACAGAAACTGAACATGAATTCCAGCACGACGCTTCAGCTTTAACAGTGAAAGAGAGCCATGCAAAAACTAGATAATCACTTAGTAACATCCAGTGACGCAAACTATTCAAGCTTGTCAAATTTCACTGAATCATTCACGTAATTCATGTAATTCATAATACATTTGTGACCCTGGAGCACAAAACCAGTCATAACCCCTCTGTCAAGCTCCTGAAGTTTGCAGACGACACCACACTCATCGGCCTCATTCAGGACGGTGACGAGTCTGCTTACAGACAGGAGGTCGAGCAGCTGGCTGTCTGGTGCAATCTCAACAACCTGGCGCTCAACACGCTAAAAACTGTGGAGATGACCGTGGACATCAGGAGAAACCCCTCTGCACTCCCCCCAATCACCATCATGAACAGCACTGTGGCTTCAGTAGAGTTATTCAGGTTCCTGGGCACCACAATCTATCAGGACCTGAAGTGGGACACTCACATTGACTCCATTGTGAAAAAGGCCCAGCAGAGGTTGTACTTCCTTCGCCAGCTGAGGAAGTTCAATCTGCCACAGGAGCTGCTTAAACAGTTCTACTCTGCTATCATTGAATCCACCCTCTGCACTTCTATAACTGTCTGGTACAGCTCAGTACAAACATGACCTAGAAGACCTAAGAGTGTAGTCCGGACTGCTGAGCGAATCATGGGTACAACCCTCCCTTCTCTCCAAGAAATGTACTCATCCAGAGTGAGCAAAAGGGCTGCCAAAATCACTCTGGACCCCTCACATCCAGCACATTCCCTCTTTGAACTGTTGCCATCTGGGCGACGCTACAGAGCTCTGAGCACCAGAAACAGGAACAGTTTCTTCCCCCAGGCCATCCATCTCATGAACACTTGAAAATAACCGTGGAACACACACTATTTATACACTCAAACACTTATTTATCTAACACTCATACTCAGTCTACATTTCAAATTGCACATAATATACCTGTACATACAAAAAAACTGTCTATTGTAATATACCTGAACATACAATTGTCTATTTGTATGTTTGTAGTCTTAGTTACGGTTTATTTTTATTTTTTATTTTCTGTGTTTTTTTGTTCTGTCACTGTCTTTCTGTTACACTGTGGAGCTTCTGTCACTAAAACAAATTCCTCGTATGTGTAAACATACCTGGCAATAAAAACTCATTCTGATTCTGATTCTGATTCTGAAGGGTCCATTTTTTCAAATTGAGATTTGTACATTTTAGCCAGAAGATAAAACAAAACAGACCGGAAGTTCACTTCGGGACAGGCGGTGCGATCTAAATTTTTTATGAAAATAAAAATAACTCATTTTTGAAAATTTGCTCATTGTGATTAATTTTGCCAGCACAGGTCACAATTTTTTCGTGGGGTAGGGTTTAACGTGTTAAGTCACATTTTACCGTGTTAAGTCACAATATTATCCGTTTTTGTCTATTTCAGAAAACAAAATAAATCCAAACAAAGCCACAGCAGAACCATTGCATGTCTCTGAGCAACTCACTGGTGTTTTGTTACCTAATTAATTTAAGCGAATCAGTTGAGTGAATGATTCAATGACACACTCATAAAGACTGCACTGCCTGCCTTCTAAATGAATCATTCATCCATTTGAATGAAATGGTTAAATGAATGATTCAATGACTCATTCACTTAGAATGCGACTTGTCGCCACCTATTGGCAGTTTAGTTTCATATATGTAAAGCATGATTTTATTTTTCCCACGCATTTATACATCTGTATTAAATTTTTTTGTTGTTGTTGAATATTAAACTCATAGCATTACTTATGTATTTGTAATAGCAGTGTAAATGCATTCATGGCATCTTTGAGCAGCATAAACAGTTGTTGGTGTAAATCAGAGATTGCGTTAGACTTTAACATAATTTTGACGGACAGTTCTGTCATAATCTATTATTAACCGTCATTTTAATTTTCATATTTTAATTATAACAACACATTTAATTGCTTTTATTTTTGTTAACATTTTAAATTGTAATAATGAACCTACAGGACAAGCATATAGGCATATGCATTTATTTATTTATGATGAGGACAGATGAACAGAGACTGAGTGTCATTTTTCATGTTCAACACACCCTGCAGTGACAGCAGAGGCCACTAAAAACAACAAAATATGCTAGGGCTGGATAAAACAAAAAACGATTTTGTTATTTTAATAGATTCTCATTTTATGAACCAATATCGATTCTTAAATCCCAATCAACTCTGTTTTCAGTTGATGAATGAACAGTACATATAGTGCGCATCCCATCCAATAAATCACAATGGGCTAAGCTTTGTGCTTTGTTACTTTTGATATGAAACAAATTCTGTCCACTTTATTAGGAAATTCAAGCACTAAATACCACTTTTGATAGATCGCTGTAGACACCTCAGAACAAGCGAAGCAGCAGCGCACGTGAATATCTCTTTCGCTTTACTAGTGTATACTCGCCTGTGCGTAATCAAACGCATAGCAAGCTCAACTGGATGCATTTCGACATTCTGCACCGGTGAAACTGGCAACAGATCTGATCCAGACCTGTTTACCAAAGCGGAGTGTTCAGTGATGGAGAGAGAGCATGAGAAGCTTGAGGGTTTCTGGGTAAAAGTGCAGTGTGTAGAGAGCACTTTCATTAGCTGGACTGCTTCAAACAGCCCCAGAGGAGCTCAGCATGAACTACTCGCCTCGGCTGAAGCGCTCTCTAAATGTGTGTGTGAGCTGCTTCTCCGTCTGCACATATGTGCGACGTGTTCAGAGGCTTGCGTCTAATCAAGTCAGCTCCCTCTCCCATGAGGCTCTGCTTTGAAGAGTCAAGGTGAGTGACTGTGAGATGGGCAGGTGTGTGTGTGTGTGTGTGTGTGTGTGTGAGCATCTCTACCTCCAGCATGCATCTAGTCCTCTCCTGCTGGAACGGCCCCACCAGGTGACACACATACAGCAGCTGGAACTCCGTCTTCACTATGGGCTTCAGCACCTCCGAGAGGAACCTGACACACACACACACACACACACACACACCATGTGAGAACCATGGTAAAATCTCTGCAACACCAAAATGAAGACACCAATGATCAATCAATAATCACAAACTATTCCAACTACATAATACTAACTGCAGGCCGTTTATGGAGGAAGAAATGTCGCAATTTCGGCATGAATAGAGAATGAATCCATCTTTATTTGACCCTCTAACTCTAGCACTCTCTATTCTAATTCTATTCTTTAAAAAAACGTGCCCCTTTTAGACTTGCACTCTATTTATTTACTGCTTGTTTTTCTTTTTTCTTTTCTTTCTTTTTCTATTCTATGTTTTCTTTTTATTTATTATATAATAAAAAAAACCGTGTTACATGTACTGCGTTAAGCTAACTGAGACTTGTTATAGCACTTGTATATCATTGCTCTTTTGTTGATTTTGACTGCTTCCATTGTCCTCATTTGTAAGTCGCTTTGGATAAAAGATAAAAATATGAATGAATCTGTAGTGGTGTTTTACTACAGCTTTGAACGCAATTAGTTGAGTCACAATGAGTGTGTATTGAAGATCTGTTCACAGTGGATGCCGTCATCATGACTCGTGACATCATGATCGATCT